>CM046966.1:82028766-82628766 GCA_025698475.1 Gossypium anomalum
AGCTTTCGAGGCTCTAAACATGCAGTAAAAGCAGTTTGGGACTAAACCGAGAACTTTGGAAAGTTTTGGGAAAACTTAGAAAAATTTTCATGAAACAGGATTATTCGCCCGTATGGACACATGGGCACACCCGTGTACTATCAACACGCCCGTGTCCTCAGGCCGTGTAACTCTCTGTTTATGACGTCAGCAAAACAAATTGAACCACACAGCCAAGGCACACGCCTGTGACTAGAGGCAGTGTCCTACACACGGCTGAGACACACGGCCGTGTCTCTGCCCGTGTGTTTACTTCTTAGCATATTGACTTGAAAAATTAAGGTGCAGGGGACACACAATCAGATAACACGCCCATGGGGGTGGACCGTGTGTCACACACGGCCTAGACACATGCCTGTGTGTCTAACCGTGTGGACATTTTCTAGGCTATTTTCCAAGCCAAATGTCACCCATATTCACTCATACATGCAAAAATGGTTCATGGCTCACTTTAAGGGATTTTTAGACATGTCAACATGCAATATCATAACATAGTATAATTAAGCACTTCAAACATTCATCAATAATACTTCATTACGTCCTCTTGATAACATCCTATTACACATTTAGTTATACATATCCTTAAAATCATTCCACACCAGTTTCATGCATGACCCAAATTGTCATCTTATTATTAAGTTAAAATTAATTCCATAACCCATATTAAGTCATTAAGTTATCTCTTACTATAAGCATGCCATTCACACCTTATCACACATCCATCAATCAATCCTCATACATCACAAGCATTTGAACTTAACATGGATAACTAGGCTTACAAACCACGATCATTATAAGCCACATCTCTTGGATATATACAATGAAATAATATAAGCCAATACATTTGGCTAATCATAATAACAACCATCAAAAAACTAAGCCTCTATACATGCCACTCACTTGAAGATACTAACATAGGCATCATTACTCCAAAGGTGGTGACTTGATAGTGTGATGCTGCCTCCGACGATCTCCAACCCTGAGCCAACCTGACAACACTAAGAGAAATGAAAAGGGGGAGTAAGCTTTATGCTTAGTAAGTTTGTATGAAAATAATAGCAACTTATTAGCATGTTATGCCTAAATTCTCATTATTTATTCATGGCTCAGTCATGCTGTTTTCTTGAGTTACAGTCACTAAACTATTTATAAATTGAGTTATGGAATTCCAAATTAAGATATGTTAATTTTACCAAAAACTAGACTCAAATATATTCTTCGCATAAAATTTTCAAAATTTTTGGTTTAGTCAATTAGTACAGTTTATTCATTAAAGTTACCCCTGTTTCACTGCCTGACAGTTTCGACCTCCCATCACTAAAAATTATTCATCTCATAGTACCAAACTCAGATAATGTTACCGTTTGTTTTTATTAAAAACAGACTCATCAATAATTTTAAAAATATAAATTTTAACTCATGATTATTCTTGTAAAATTTTTAGTGATTTTCCCAAGTCAGAGCAGGGGATTCCAAAATCATTCTGACTCTGTCTCACATAAATTAAAATATCTCATATTATGAAACTTTTTTGCTTACACCAATCCTTTTATGTGAAACTAGACTTAATAAGATTTAATTACATATTTCATTCAGTCTTTAATTTTATTTTTCAATTTTTGGTGGATTTTCAAAGTCGGACCACTGCATTTGTCCAGCACTGCTTTAGTGCAAAGTAATGATACTATGATTATAACATCTTTACCAATCATTTCAAACATCATGATAAAATACATGTCATATACCATAAGCATGGTCTCATAATCACAAAGTCATCACAAATTATTCTCATAGGCATGATTTACTTGTCACATAAATATTCTTGCCACAAGCCATCATATATCATCAATTGGCATAACATTCATAGAACTTGCATGACATTCACATCTTGTTAACTTGATTATCATCTTGATATCTTATCATAAATCATCATGAATTCAAGCATGGTTCATAAGTTTATCATACATACCAGCATCCTCTTGTAAGAGAAAAACATGTTCATACCTTCTTGGGTATGCCTCATGGAAACTTGCATCGTATTAACTTTTGAAATACCCGTTGAACACATCAGAATATAAATAGGATACATGGAAAGATATTGTACATATTGCCTTGTAACATGTGTAGCCAAAGCTACTTCTTGACTTGTAGTGCTCATAAAGAGCTACTCACAGGCCTGCTCACGAAAGCTGTCGGGAATCCGAGTTAACTCAAGATTACCAAGCACCCAGAGTCAATTCACTTGTATCTTGACTTGTAACTTGTAAGAGCTCATAAACTTGGGTTTCCTAATGACATATCACTTGTATCCTAAACTACTCCTAAGGTTCAAATGATTTTCTTTTACTTGAACATGGCAACTTCGTTGTACTTGCTCGTGTTGTCTAATAGAACGATCATAATATAATTCATGCTTTCAAATAACATCAATAAACATGGAATTCATAATAATAATTAAACATACAATATAAGTGTATAAATCATCAAAACATGAGAAAATATTACATTATTCACACATGAACTTACTCACAGAGTCTACCTTATCTTCACATGACAACTTTCATATACTCATAAATTATCAAACATGTTTCATCATGATAATATAGCATTAAAACATGATACTTCATTTAAGCAATCATGTAAACATTGATCACATAATTATCATATAAGCACTCCATTAACCTTTCAAAATAGTCCATCATACAATTTATACCATAATAACAAGGAATTTAATTTATACATGATATTGCGCTATTATTAACACACAAACTTACCTCGGATACGAAAATGGCAATTTTACCATTTTAGTCCATAACTTATACTTTCCCAATTTAAGCCCGAATCTCGATTTCCTTGATCTATCATTTCAAATATAGCCTGTTTAGGACTCACATTATTCAAATTGACTCAAAAATCATATTTTGGAAAATTTACAATTTTGCTCCTAAACTTTGTCAAATTACACTTTTGCCCCTAGGCTCGTAAAACGATTTTTATTCAATTTTCATACTCTTTAAGCCTAGCCAAACCATTTTCATAACTATAGCAACCTTCAATTCACATCATAACACCCTTTTATACAATTTTATAACTTTTACATTTTAGTCATTTTTAGCCATTTCCATGCAAAATCACTTAGTAAAAGTTGTTTATTTAACACCCAACACTCATTTTATACCATTAGACATCAAAATGCATGCATGTCACTCATGGGTAAATTTTTAAACATGAACCCTAGCTCAAAATATAGGTAGAAATGAGTAGATCATGTTACCGAGACTTTAAAAATGCATAGAATATTAAAAACAGGGTTAGGGATCACTTACAAATGAGCTTGGAAGATTGAACCAAATCCTAGCCATGGCTTCCATGGTAGATTCGGCTGGACAAGAAGAAGATGGACAAATTTGGCTTATTTTTCCTTTTTAATTCTTTTAATTATTAGATTACCAAAATGCCCCTAACTTAAAACTATTTTATTTCACCCATTTCATGTCTATTCTTGTCCATCACTAACTAATGGTCTAATTACCATTTAAAGACATCTAATTTAAAAAATCATGACAATTTGACACTTTTAACATGTAGAACTCAACTTTTGCACTTTTTACGATTTAGTCCCTTTGACTAAAATAAGTACCCGAACGTCAAAATTTTTAAACGAAAATTTTACGAATTCATTTCGTGAAATCGTAGACCATAAAGATACAATAAAAATAGATATTCTTATTTAATATTTGTGGTCCCGAAATCATTGTTCCAACTAGGCCCAAAATCGGGATGTTACACACACTCAGATGTACCCTGATCTAGTTCTGTATGTATATCCATACTGATAATTCACTGTGTATAACATTCAAATGAGCTCCATATCATGCTATATCAAAATTTCGTAATTCAAAATAGCATTTACTCATATTCAAAATAATTTTAAAAGAAGATGCAATACCTCTTACTTTTCTTATTTATATTTCATTAAGACGAATACTCTTCTCAACATACATATATATATATATTTCCTTTTTCACGGAACCCTTACGACTTTATTCAACTCTTATTCTAGAGCATATCAATACCTTGTCTTGGTCGTACTTATTATAGAACTATTATAATTTACTCATATCTTACCTTAGAGACAGACATTCAGATTCATAGCTTACTAGATATTCTTGACAGTTCCAACCACATAGACTTAGCAGAACACACCATATAGACAATCATATAGAGTACACCACTAATACGATCAATTCAAAATTTTCCACAAAGGCATTTCTTTTAGAGTTCACCACTAAGGTTATTTATTCAAAGTTCGCCACTAAGGTTATTCTTTCAAAGTTCGCCACAAAGGCTATTCTTAGCTGTCGTGTTTACGATATGGATTTGCCTAAAGTCACATTACGTGAAGTTTACCCATCGTCGTCCTAGGACACGCAAAGAATCCTATTAGGTAATCACCATTCCTTAGCTTTTTTTTTACAGAAGGTGTCATTGCCATGGACTTTTCCTTTAGAGTTTATATCAAAATTTGTGTTTTCAGTCCCGGCGAACTCCATTAGACACCACTGTGGTGAATAGACACAGACTCTTTTGATAGACCCTTCATGCATTGACACAATCTAAATTTAACCTTTTACTTCACTAACTTACACCCAGTCAGAACACACACATCTCATAGCATACATTTCAGACATATATATATATATACTCACTCATACTCTAATGTTTCAATACTCGTACACCAATCATCATAGATTATGCTTTTCATGACTTTGGATCCAAAGTTCAATCAATTTCCTATAGATGACTCACAATATGAACAATATACATGCAGGAGTTAGCATAAAAGTCACCTAATTCTCACTAATGGTAGTTTAAAACTCCATATCCAGATATCCAACTCGAACCAGCATCAACCATTGCTTTCAGAACATAAGAACATCATTAAGACTTATTCGTATACAATCTACCATCGATTAGAGCACTGAAAACTCCCATACAAAGCCTTATTCTTACATCTTACTATTCATGCACCTCTTACAGACTTGTTTTTTCATAATTTAACACGCAGAATAGTAATACTTACCTAAGTATGGAATAGCCACTGATCATGACATAACCTTAGCTTCTTGATTATGGATAAAGATATACATCCAGACTTAAAGATGAGGAAGAAGAAGGAATAATAACCCCTTTCATAACATACTTTCACATATAAATATGACTCATATTGCTTAGTGGAATTTAATAAGTGTCATATGTATCAGAACTTGCCTTTTTAATAGCCTATAATTTTCGAGAAAAATATAAATAAGTTCCCTTTATCAAACTTATTAGGTTAAACTATACGGTTGGATTTTAACCAGATTACTTAAAGTCTAACTAGCATAATATTCCACAAATTAAGCGTACTATACCTTTGACAAATACTCATCCCATATTTCCCTTTTATCCCTTAACATAAACATCTCCTTAATATAGTAGAATCTCATGAAATCAAATTCTTACTAACTCAAGTGGTTGTTACTATACGCCCATACGTATGCGCCAAAATGATCATTTGGGCGGATAACACCACACCAGACAATCTGTTTATTGCTATATGCCCAAAACTTTAGATCCGCCAGAACTGGGGTGTTTCACTTTTCAGCGGTTTCTAACCTCAGCTTGATTGGCTGAAAGACATTTATTATCAAGAATCGTCATGAGTTTCTCACATTTTAAGACATTCATGAGGTTCCTTTTCTATTCCTTATAGTTATTTTCGGTCAATTTGTTCTCAGTAAAGATATTCAATAAGGAAGTTATAGCCATTTTCAAAGTAAAATAAAAAAAATCAATTCATTAATATCTTTGTATTAAGCAAATATTTTGAAAAGCTTTTGTAACATACAATATGCATTAAGATGATGTATGCATCTTACATTAAACCCTGAAAAACATTTGTAAGTCGTTGCAATGATAATTCCTACACCCATTGAATTAAATCACCTTAGGGAAATCTTAATCAACTAGTAAGAACATGCATTTTCATCCAATTAATACATGAACCTAACTCATTAGGTATTCACACATACTAATAATCATTTAATGCTTGACCATTATTCTCACACTATCGCATTTGGTGTTTCCATATTCAAGGAGGTCTCCAATGCTTGGAGTAGCATAAGGGATAAGGTTAAGAACCTTAGAATCTTGAGTCTCTTTATTCCAATTATCTTACACCTCACTAGTAGGGTTTTTTATATTAACAAAATTTGGTAAAAACTTAATGATTGTTAAGAGAATGCTTGAAAAGTTAAAGGGCCCATACAACATTTGAACATAGGCTAACATTACACCCTGGACTTAGACAATGTTCAAGGTAACTCTTTACAGTTTTCCTCCCAAATAGTGTCCAAGACCGAGCAATGGTTTTTTTAATTGGCGATCTTTTCCTCGTTCACATTTTTTAATGACACTTAGCTCAATATGGAAACCATCCAACTCCCTTATTGATAGATCTGCTACTTTTTTCAACCCATCAATCTTTTGAAAAGATATTACAGTTTGTTCCTTTAGCCTTGTCATTTCTTATCCATCCATTTTTTTTCCTAAAAAGAACTTCAACCTCCTCCTTAGAAGTGGCTAGCCTCAACTTTAGCTCTCACACAACTCTTTTATCAACAACTAACTCTTTTTTCAAACCTTTCGTCTAAACCATAAACACTACCAACTCAATGTTTGACTATAGCCTCATTTTTCTTTTCAAAGTTGCATTAACCACGAGGCATTTGTTATTCATCAGAATCATCATTAGCAATGCCTCAAGTAATAAAAAGACTCCTCATTGAGTCAAATTTTGGATTGGTTAGAGAATAAAGTGCTATATGTCACATCCCAAAAATTGGGTTAGTAGAAATTGGGTTAATGAACTGAGAGTGGTCACACCCAAATTTCTTTTAGTGATTGAGTAGTGGTGGAGCTGTCCTTGATGACTTGTGTTTGAATCCCTTCCCTCACATTATTTTCTATGTGGTGCAATTTTGCCTCAAACCTTAGCAAATGTCACACCATGTTTTTAAAATAAATGTTGTAGGAATTACAACAAGAAAGTAAGTTGGTTTAGTGGTTAAGTGCTTAGATAATTTCCTAAAGGTCCTATGTTCAATACTCCACATTCTCATGTTTTTTATTTGATTTTTGACTCATAAAAATTTGGTCAAAGCTTCCATAATCGTCCGCTCCTACTTACCATGCAGAGAAAGATTTTTTTCCTTCTTTAGCTAGTCAACATTTCCTCAATAGCCCCCTTTTCACTCCCATGATCCCTTTTTTGCTCTTTTGTCCCCTCAACATGCCTATTTTTCCACCATTACCTTGTGTGACATACATTGAACCTAGACAAGGTGAATGACAACCTTTTGTTTTTCATCTTTTATTTTCTTATTCATTTTTGTCACCCCCTCTTTTGATCCTCCCTATTTTCCCCATTTTTCTTTTGTTTTAGCCATCATCCACCATTTGTATTATTTTTCCTCCTCTCCTCCACCACTCATTTGCCTCAAACCACTATCGTCACCACTGGACCTCCACATTGTCGCTACTCATCTCCTCTATTTTCTCCACCGCCACCTTTATCCATCGTGTCAACCACCACGAGCCACCCCGTATCTTCACCCTCTTTTTTTATATTTTTTTCTCCTCTCTTCTCCTTTAAGAGAGTGACCGAAACCATAACCCCTCTTCTTTCTTCCCTGTTAGAAAGCCGCCTCTGACGCCAAACCGCCATCGTCGTTGCTACTGTAGCACCACCGTCGACGGTGAAGATTCTTTCTCCCTTCTTCTTCATTTTCAATTATTCATTATTCTTTTTAGTAGTCAAGAAACTTTTGCACTAATTACTTTGTTTAATTCTTAATCCTAAACTCTATCTTCTTGGATTTATTTTCAAATAATCCTCCTTTTTAGATCATTCTTTCTCCTCCAATTTGTGATCAATATGATCCGTCGATCCTTCTGTTCTAATCGTGATAGTGTAAGTGTACGGGTGGTGTAGAAATATTTTTATCCTCCTTATTTTCTTCCCCTGGCCAAATACTTTTGAGGGCTTTAGTGATTTATTCTCTCAAATATTGACATATCATATGTCTTGTTTATTGAAGGGACGATCGACACCAACTCGAGAGATCATTAAAGTAGGAATCGAAATCACTAATCCAAGTTATTATTTTTCTAAGGGTAAGTGTTAATAGGAAAATCGATACCAACTAACGAATCAACCTTATTAACGGTCGTTATTAACGTAAGATCATCATTTTTTGATTGAATAGGTAATCTAATTATTAGATCCAAGTGTGGGCGTTCTTAAAGAGTTGTTGCACACCGGATATATGATCAAGTGTGGGTATTAACACTAAACTAAAGTAAATCTTTGTTTTCTATTGATAAAAATGTTTTTATTTAAATAATGTTATTGATAAGGATATTTTATGTATCCATAAAGAGGGATAAACCATTAATATGAATTTTGTCAAGTAAGTATTTCCCCAAATCGTTGATGTTTTGAAAAACATATTGTGTAATATTGATGCTTATTATTGATTTGGAAAATGTGTACATCTCATTCTCATGTTATGTGATTATATGGTATAAGTAATGTTCGCATGAAAATAAATGGTGAAATTTTGGTACCATGTGTACATATGAGATTTGCATGTTGAACATGCCTATGTGATTTTGGCGATATCACATGCATGAGGTGAGATATGTGAAAGGTGGAAGTATGTGGTAATTTATCTGCATTAATGTGATACTGTTCACGATTTTGATTATGTGGCAGTATATTTGCGATTTTGGTGGCTTGTCCACAATATTGATTATTGGCAGTTTATCTGCGATTTTGGTGACACTGTTCATTATTTGGTGTGTTGGATGGATGAGTTCTGGGAAAAACTCGATTATGGTGTGTAGCGGCAATGGGTAGGACCGTTTTCACAAAATCTGCATTGTTTTACGAAATGTGCATTGACATGATCATGCATAGTATAAGTGTGAAATATTGAGTTCTATGAAACTGATACGATTATTGTGATTACATAATGTATATATTTATATGTATGTGATTGTGTTTATGTTAATCTCGCACTAAGCTTTCTAGCTCACCCCCCTTTAGTTTTCTGATTTTACAGATAACCCCGAGGTTAGGATTCGACGACGACATTTGAAGGAGTTTCTCGAAAGTATTTTTAAATTAAAGTAATTAAATTTTATTTTGATATTTTGGGTTTGTAATAAGTTTGTGTATGGACTATGGCATGGGACTTTATTTTTGGGATTTTTCATTCTGATTTGCATAAATTGCTTGCATGACATTCAGTTTTAAAAACTGCATAAATTAGTATTTGATAAGATTTCACTTGAAACTTGGTTTTTAAAATAGAATCTGTCAATAACAAATTTTTCCGCTGCATTTCTGAAAGTAAGTTTTTAATAAATTAGACATAGTTTTCAAAATTATTAATATTTACAAATGAGTTTTCTAAAGGCATTTGATTTATGAAGATAATATGTTTTTATTTCTGAAATAATGACGAATAACCAAGTTCTCCAATTTTGAATAAAGAGACAAATGATTTAAAAGTATGATTGAAAATTCAAAATAGTTTTGAATAAATGATTGAATGTTTACAATTGAGATATTATTTATTTCGATTCCTAAAATTTGCATGATTTTTATGAAATTAAAATAAATGCTTTATTTCATTTGTTTTTGAATTGATAAGCCAATAGTTTTAAAATAAATTTTGAAAGTTTATTTCGGCCATTTTCGTGGACAAATAGTTTTTGAAATGAGATTGGAATTAAAGTTGAACATTCGATTTTACTAGTTTTGAACGAAATGTGCAAATGGTTTAATCAAATAAGTTTGAAATCAAGAAAGTTTTTTTGGGCCATTCTGGTGGCCAATGTAGCTTTTCGAATTCAACCATAATGACCGGGTCGAGTTAGGGGTGTTACACCATATTTTTAATTTTCACATTGATCTTTATCGAGAGTGTATTGTGCTTGAGGAATCTAAAGGAAAACCATCAATAGATAGGGACCTTCATTAAGAAAAGGGTTCTTCAAAATCTTCCTTACTCAATTCCTTCTTCTTCCAACTTTAAGAACCCTCAACCATGGTTGTGATCTACATAGCACCCTCGCTTTGACCTAGCTTAGAGGCATTGGCAACGAGTAAAAGCACGACAACATGAGAAGTTTGGTCAATTGATGTAATGATGACGCCAGAAATAGGGATAGCCACAAACGTATCAGTAATGGTACGCATTACCTCACCAAGCATAGTGACATCCATAGCCAACACCATCACTAGTGAAGATGATGAAAGAGGAGAAGGGTTAGTAGGTGGGGTAGGCATGACCTACAAATGTAGAAGAATTAAGAGTATTAATAATCCTCTTCCTAATCCAGTTGAACTAAGCTTCTTGCTAATTGATAATGCATAGTTTTGTTCCTATAAAGCATTATATAAGGAATAAATACGCAAGGAATAAAGCCAACTCCACATTGTATGTATTAGAACCCTAAACCTTAGGGTTCTCATTAAATTACCAACAATTGAAGTGCCTATACCATTTTTAGGTGTAGCAAGACTTAGCTTCACCCTTGTATGTTGTTTATCTCCTTGCAGATAACATCCTTTTCATTAGAAGGAATAACCTCTCTAAGAGGGTGGGTTTGGGTTTGGCGAGCCCTTTCGAAAACAATGATCAGCAAAAGAGCTATGTTTACCACCCTTTGCATCTTTAGCACCCATGAAACAATGAGCTTCACCACTTTTTGTTTAGACAAAGATTTTGGGGAAGGGGAAGAAACACATGTATTTTCCCTTTGCTTTTTAGATGTCCTCCATTATCTCGACTAGCATGCACCCTAGATTGTCAAAAGATCCTAGAAGCTAAACCCGATCTTGTGTCGGCCAAGCATCTATTACTTGGCCTTTGAAGTTTTTAGCATCAATAGGGACAACCCCATTTAAAGTCTTTCTTTCGAAGAAATGAACCCAAATGGGGTCAAGCTTTAATAACTTTTTTTACCAAAAAGTAAGAACCTGGCTTATAAGGATTAAATTAGGCTTCGATGCAATCTTCTTTATGGTTGGGCCTTCGAGAAAGATTCAAAAAATTGGAATCTTGCTACACAATAGGAAAATAGAAGACATTCTAATAATATTTCACAAAGATATACTTGCCTTTCTCCTGGTGACAGTTACTTGACTTGTCAACAATAGTGTGCGACATGTTTTTTTTGTCAAAAGAAGCAAAGCCCTTGTTAACTACAAAATAAAAATTTTCCTCTCCCTTAATACAACAATCTAGGGAAAACCCCACCAATTGGAACCAAGATCTTCTATGTAGTATTAGTGGTATGTTAGATTCAATATAAAAAATTAAGACTATAAAAATGAGTTGACACCTGTCAAACCACAAGTGCACGATTGTTATCAAAGTAATAAAATGAAATGAAAACTTTCTAGGGGCATATCGATGATAGTGTCGTAAGGGATTTATCGTAGAAACTTAAGAAATGGAGGCTGGGAGGTATAAAAGGGTTAAATACTAACTAAGATGACTTATGGTTACTAATAGAATTACAGAATATTATTAATGCGATCGATAAGTTAAATTTGTAATAACTAAGGGCTAAACTAGAAGGTAAATTAATGATTAACAGTTAAATACCAAGCTAGATGCAGAATGAGCAAATCGTGACTAATAGTATTACTAACATGCTAACATAGTTTTAATAATTACGCTCTACTTAACATGCAAATGTGCTACCCCTATTCTCCAAATCTATCTCTTAAGATGCATTAAGTAGAATGATCACCTGTAACAGTTAACTCTCACAAATATTAGGCTAGCAAACACCTCATATCTCCAATCTAGTGCTCGGTGTGCTAAAAGAATGGTTCTTGTAAAGGTCAGTTCTCACAAATCTTCCCTAAACAAGTTCCTACCTAGGGCGTCACTCCTAAGCATTTTAAGCCCATCCATTTAATTTCATGCGTTATAAACAAAGTAAGATAAACCCACTTTACATATTTTGCCACACTATTAGTCATGTAAAAGTTTAGCTATCCATGGAATTCAAACACTCAATAGCAACAATATCAAAAATCATCATCATTTGTGCAATAAAAATGAATAGATTGATTTTAGATATGCTCAGTGATAAATGATAGCCCAATATTGAAGAATCCAAGTGTAGAATCCAAGCTTCTTCTTGAAGTTCCAACTTTGTGTACTTCATTTCAAGAAAAGGACCAAAATAAAAGAAAATTTTACTGAATTAAACTACGTCAAGGTCTGACAAAATGTATTAAAAAGGAAACTACATGAAACTCTTAAAATAAAAGGAAAAAGACTAGAAAATTAAAGGAAACCCTAAAATAAAAACAAAAGAAAGCTAAAACCTATCCTAGATTTGATTTTGAGTCTCCTCTCCTACCCAATAGCTAAAACTGGAAGTTTTTTTATATCAAGGAAACCATGCAAGACAAAAGATAGCTTTACCCTTAATGAATGTGTAAAAAACAAGAGAGGGTTGCAACCTTGCTTGCATCATGTCACGACCATACCTCAATTTCCTTTAGGTTACCCTTGTAACTATCCTAGATATAGCTTAATGTCATGACCTTTAATGGTGAATGTTGTAACTCTCAAGTAATGAGTTGTCTCCTGTGTTAACTAGCCTTAATCATCGCGACTCCACATTCATGTACCATCGCAACTTCCACATAAATGATTGGGCTCCATTTTAGATGGCCTTCGATGTCATAACCTAGCTTGATATAACATTACGACTAAAGTCTACTTCAACCTTGTATTGCAACATAGGACTTAAGGTCGCAACCTTGCTCAGGTTCATGCCATGACCGACATTGTTGCCTCAACTCTCTTTATAGAATTTAGCCTTTTCCACCTTTTCCATGAAGACAGGCATCATAAGATTTTTCAAACACTAAAGTAGTATGAAAGTACAATAAAAACAAAGAATTTCTAAAGTAGCATGCATAATTCTATAATACTAAAAAGACTCTTAAAATTGAAGGCTTTCATTAAAAAAAGTCAAGAATAAGAACAAAAAGAATGCCAAAATATACACTAATTATCTACTCATGAATCCTCCTAATAATTGACTTGGTCCCATGCTGCATGATTGCAAAACCTCCCTAAACCAAAGGTAAATAAGGAGGTGGAAACCTAATTCAAAGATATACAATAGTGGGAGTGTACCCATTTGGTTGCATGTTATATCGCTTAGTTGGTGCTCACCCTCTCTAATGGAGAACCTATACCAATTAAGGGATCCTCAAGCCTACTCAAGTGAAGAACTTGGCGTATGTCCTCCATCGTGGTGGTACAGAAGACATGGTCACTCATGGTAGGGATATCATTCCCTTGTACTTTCCTTTGCTCTTTCTCAAGTTTTACAGAATGACCCCTCAGGGATATAATGCAAAAAAAAAAAAAAAGAAAAAGGAAAAGGCAAATAAAGAAAACCAAATTTCTAAAAGAAAACGAAGGAAAAACTTACCCAAAGAAAAAAAAGAATTCCTGATGGTTTTTGGAAAATAAAGAGCAAAAAAATAACCAACATTAGAGGAAAAACTCAAGAAGCATGAAGTACAAACTATAAAGCTTTAAATCTTCTGTTAATAAATAAGGAAATGATAGGATGTTGAAATGACAAAAGGAAAGTAACTCTTGGAACCAGTATAATTATTAGTCTGTCAAATGACACCACCACGCCAAAAATAAGCAATTATGCCCATTAAAGGCGTAATTCTGTAACACCCCCTTACCTGAGACCGTCACCGGAGTCGAGCATGAGACATTACTAAACTTATTTTAGCACTTAAACAATTCTCGTAGTAAACTATCCATCTGCGTCATGATCACTAAAAAAATCATATCTCGAGTTACAAAACTTGAAATCCAATTTCGTAAATTTTCCCTGAAACTAGACTCATATATATACTTACTAATTTTTTTCTAGAATTTTTGGTCAGGCCAATTAGTATAGTTTATTAGTAAAAGTCTCCCCTGTTTCAGGATTCGGCTACTCTGACCCCAATGCACTACAAATCAACTTCCTGTACAGAAATCCAATGACTATTTCGTTTGTTTTAATTAAAAATAGACTCAATAAGGAATCCATACATATAAAGTGTGAGTCCTAATTATTTATACAAAATTTATGGTTAATTTCCAAAGTCATAACAGGGAATCCAAAAATTGCTCTAACACTGTTTCACCAAAACGTAAATATCTCATAAAATACAACTCTTTTACCTATTTTGTTTCTTCCATATAAAAATAGATTCATTGAGCTTAAATTACATATTTTATTCATCATATAATTCACTTTCTACTATTTTTTGTGTATTTTCAAAGTTGGACTACTGCTACTGTCCAAATCTGTTTTAGTATAAAAGGTTGATAACTAAGTTTATAACATCTTCATTTCTTCTCTCTACAATATTTACCATCACTTCCTCTTATTTCTCTTCACTAACATATCAAAAACATACCATACTTAAGGTTTTGGTAACATTTACAAAACATACCAAAATATTACTTAACAACTTAGGTACTTCCAAAATGGCCAAAAGACATCCTAGGTACAATGCCATTTTCCAAGAAGATAGAAACTTCACCAATTTGAGTTCGGGGATTGGCTTGTATGCTGAGTCCTTATACTTTCGTACCTAGCTGCGCGCGCGAACAAACAAACGTCTGTTGAGAATACTCTCGAGTGGTATTTCTATAAACAATAGCTTAATCAACTTTAAAACATGGTAATTCAAACACATTATTGCTATTATTCAATATCAATCATCATTTCAATAACAGTCAATCAATCAGTACTTTAATAATCTTTACTTTATTTACTCTTATTAACATAACTCGGATGCTGACGGATACACGGATCCAACCCACACTCCGGGATAAGCACATAGTGCTTCATCGGAACAAATCCGGAACTTTAGCATTATAGTACATAAAGTACTTCATCAGAACAAATCCAGAACTTTAACAGTAGTCGACATATAGTGTCTCATCGACTCAAGGTTGGAATATCCCAATACTTCAAATTCCTATGACATGTCAACTATATCCGACTAGCCCGACACTGTTAATAGGGTATTCAAAATCACATTCATTTCAATATGGTAAGAATACTTACCTCATTCACATTTTCATACAATATAAATATCAAATATAGCAATAACGATTAAGCTCGGTTTATAGAAATACAAATCACTATTTATCGAATTTAATCGATATCTTCGTTCACTTTTTCTTTTCCTTTCTTTGATGACGTATCCAGTGCTACGTTAGCTACGGACAATCATACAATTAAAAATCATCAATATACTAATTCATAAAACACATTTTCACTTTCTATCAAACTTTTACAAAAATTCCAATTTCGTCCTTTTTCCATTACTAAACTTTTTCTTTAACTTAAGCTTCATATTTTCATTTAATCAACTCATTAACAATTTCTAACTTATAAAATTCATTATAAAACATAAATTTTAAGCTCTATTCAGCTTAGTCCCTATTTAAACCTAACTTAGAATTCTTTTAATAAATCACTCATTTTTCACTTCTAACTTCAATTCCTATCAATTTAAACCATAAAACCTCAATTTATTCAACTAAATCAATATCTAAAAAAATTCTCTATTTTTCTTCATTTTAATCTCATACATGTAGAACTTTGAATTAGGCATCCATAAACATAAAAATCACAAGAAAATGAGCTAAAACAACTTACCAATCAAGCTTAAAGTCCTTAAACCTCAAATTTCCCTTTTTCTTTTTCTTTCTTTCTTTCTTCTTTCTTTTCAAGTTTGCTCTCTGTTAGTCTTTCTATCTTCTTTTTCTATTTTATCAATTTTACTTATTATTTAATATTATACTAATTTAATAAAAATTATTTAAACACTAAGAAATAAAATCTTTTAACACCACTAATGCATTATACCAACTATTACACATGTAATATCATACATTCACACACATGGCACTTAGGGTCTAATTGTTAGATTAGTCCCTTTTACTTCTTTAATCTATAATTAAACTTTTATTCCTTATGCAATTTAATCCCTTAAACTAAATTCAAGCTACTTCACTTAATTAAACACTAAATAACCATTCAACTATAATTCATAAATATTTCTAATAAATATTCATGAATTAAAATTCACGGAAACAGTACTCTAGACTCGATTTCTGATACCGGTACTTTTGGTTCATTACAAATTTCGAAAGAACCACACAAGTAATCATTGTATCCCAACATTGGTATTTAAAACAACAACAGTCCTTGCCATTTCCAACAAGACATTGCCCATGCACCATATTATAATAGTTTCAAAGTAACTTGCTTGATATGTTCCTCTTTAATTGGGGGAAATTATTATTCCCTTACGCCAGAACATGCCTTACACTTTAGGAATAAAGCTTATGCCATTATAGCTACTTAAGGATGCATCAGTAGAACACTATCAATGACAACCATTACAACGACTCTCATCTCATTTAATGATCTCAACTCCCCAGGCTCACCAACCCCTAGAAAAGTTACATCCAACCTACTACCCAAGCTCACCAATTATCAAGAAGGTCATATCTAGTCTACACCCTAAACCTAGCCTAGGATTGGGCTTTATTTGGAAGTCATCATGAGATGACGGCCTATTCTATTTCATTCTCCATCTATAAATACCTCATCCTCCAAAAAGATCGACAAATTAGCACAAAGTATTGAAACTTTGCTCTAATATTGTCTCAACCTTCTCCAACCATCTAACTAAACTGCTCTTTGCACTACTCACGATGTAATCATCTTCAACAAAATTACTCTCTGCGCCTATACAGTGTGGATTGCCTTCATTTATAATGCCCAAAACCTTGTATAACTTTGATTTTATAACACAATTAATAGATATTTAATTTTAAATTTTATTATTATTTAAAAATAATTCACTTAATAAATTACGTTTTTAAATAAAAAGTAATACGTCAACTTGCTTTTGCTATAAAATTAAACTTTTTCTCCCTCAAAACAATTTGGTGGATTAATTCATCAAATTTGAAGAATATTCAGCATCTCTCCTAAAGATGGTTACAAGTTGGGATTTGGATTGACAACCTTTTCAATAGCATGCTATAACCTTTTATATATATATATAAAGCTTTCTAATAAGCTTAATCCCCGATTATGGATAGTACTATATAGTTTGAAAGTGGACAGTGGCAATAATTAATTATCTGAAACATCCTTTATGGAATATTTGCTTCTTAATTCTTTGGTGGATTGTCTGGTTGTCATAAATGTTCTTTAGTACATAACTGAAAGCTTTACAGCCTTACTTTAATGGAGCTTTGTAACCTTTAAAATTTAATTTCACTTTTGCCAAAAAGTGGGTACATGAGACAATCCATGAGGTGGGATTTATTTATTTGTTTATTTATAATCAAGATATGCAGCAGGGCAGGTGGAATATCTTAAGCAAACTCTGCTGGCTTCCAAAAAAAAAAAAAACAATAATACTCAGCTTTGTGAAAAGCTTTTTGTATAAATTTTATAGGATAAATTACATTATTGCTAACTAAATTAAAGATAAGTTTTCGTTTTGGTCACTTAATTAAAAAAAGTTACAATTTAATTACTGAATTATTTAAAAGCTTTCATTTAAGTCACTGAATTATTCGAAAATTTTATTGAAATCACTAGCCTGTTAAGTTTTTTTTAAAAAAAGTTCAATTTGTGAGATTCAAGCGACGATTCGACGATCAATACGATGGATCAGTACTCATCGACAAGTAGAAGAACATAAATTAGATCCAAACTAATCTAACGGGCAGTATTAGAGATTAGAGAAAAAAGTTATTTGAATTTTGGTTCACATATTCATCATATCTAAAGCTATTTCATGAAAAAAAATTGAACTATAGAACAGAAGGGGGGAAAAAAGCTTTTAATTGGTGTAGACAATGTGAACAAAGAAAGCAATATAACATCGATTTTAAAAGCCCAACAACTTAAATGAAAACTTTTGAATAGTTTAATGGTTAAATTGTAAGTTTTTTTAATTAAGTGACCAAAACAAAAACTTAGCATAGTTTAGTGACTAATGATGGAATTTACCCAATTTTACATTTGATATTAATAAGTTTAATCTTTGCTTTGTGCGAATTAACTTGGTTGACATCAACATTGTTATCAATGTAAGAAAACAAATATTTGAACACTCTGAAATATTTTATCATGTATTTAAGAGTTAGAGAAAGTTTTACTTATGAGTAATTCTAAGGATTGTATAAAAAAATTTATCCAAAAAAATCTTTGTAAGTTGATGAGAATCACTATATTTGTATTCCATTTCATCAAAATTTAAGGTTGTTAGTCGTTAATCGAATCCAATTTTGGGTTGATGGAATCATTGGTACATTCAAACCTTCAATTTCTCAAATAATCTTTATCCCGTATCCTTGTAGAAAAATTCCCAATCTTTACAAAATTTGTTGGTAGAGTTCCAATATATATGGCCTACATACTGGAAATTAATTTCCATGGTTTCAAATGATTGTACCTTTAACCAATTTGTCAAATATAAGGTTTGAACTTTACCTTTGCACTAGCATCCATCTTCATGACATTTTGGACTGTCAAACTGTTTCTATTCTTTATTTGCTGACTTTGGCAAAACATTGGAAACTTGCTCAATCCATGAACAGATCTAATCATTATTTTCAAAGATAACAAGAAATAACATTCTCCTTGAAAGAACAATGATGCATGAGTTGAGTAAGGGCAGGAAAAGGAATACTTAATTTCAAATGTGTGAAAGTATTTAAAGTACTGAAACTGAAAGAATGATGTTACAATAAAATAAGAAACAAACACCTAATATAGAAAAAAAAAAAATATAATTTGACAATTTTCTGCAATATTCTACAAATTGATTGTTGTGATTGTATGTTAAATAAAATGCAAGATTAAAAGGAAACAAGCAGTGGTGGTAAGTAGCATGAACAATTTTGAAGCCTTCTATCAACATAAGAAACATTCCCTCGATTGCGTGGTGTCCCGTTCTTCACAACCTTTCAAGAATGACCTAATTGCGAGATGCTCCGAAGCATATGTCATAAAAGATGCTAATATAATCCCTCCAACTACCATTAGACCCAACCTGGTATGAAAATGTCATGGACCATGAAAATTAATCAGACTGATTCGAGAACATTTTAAAGAATTTCAAACATTTGATTCAACGGTTTAACACCCAAAACCATGACAACAAGTACACACGAAGAAACAAAGCCAGCAACCTGCAACTTATTCTTTTCCCTTTTCCTTTTTCAGATTTGAACAAACTGTCTTTTAAAAATGTTCGGAGAAAACAAAGATATACCACTAGAAATTACCTCAAGAACAGAGCGGTGATCCCGAAAATACATGGCAAGGATGGGGCCACAATAGCCAGAAAGGCCATCCCTAACCCGTAGTACCAAGAAACAATATCACAAGAGGATGCCTGTCGATGATCTGAAAAGGAACATACAAGTCTTGTAAACCAACAGTATTAGACGAATATGAAAAGAGAACTCACATTGTATTTTATCATGACTATGTACAATATTTTATGTATTTGTTCCAAGTAAACAAACCTTTTTTAGAATCAGAATTAAATGAATCTGTATCAGCAGAAACTGGGGTGCGTCGCTATTCTCCTTCCCCGCTGATAAATCAAATGAAGAAAAGCTCCAAACAAAAGAAAGAAGATTGTAAGCGTCCACTCATACATCAAGAACAAGCCAGTCCAAGGCATCACTTGTCGAGGCACAATTGCGATAGAAATTCCAAGGGACACCACAACAGCCATAAAACATACAAAAACAGAAATGCCACCCAGGTAGACAGGCACCTTGGTCTGTGCACCATTATGAAACAGGATAATATTACATCAAAAAAAAGAAGAGAAGAAATAACAATTCACAGCATATTTCCATAGACTGATTATGAACCAGAAAGAATTCAGCTTAAAAGATGAAGGAAACTAACTGGATTATTAACATTAATGTTAGATGATGAAGATACACCACTGTAAGCAACTGTTCCACTTGATCTAATTATTAAGTAAAGGTGTCTGATGTGATTGCATAATGAAGTTCTGAAAAGAAAGCCCCCTGTCTGCACCAAAAAACTAATATGGTTTGGGAACAGGACAGCACTCATCTATGCATTGATTTAAAAAAGGTAAAATAACTTGTATCCACTAACCTGAAGAAAAGAACGATAGTAACAAAAGACTAGAGCACAGAAAGGTAACAGGAAAAGGAATTTGACCAAAAGCTCTTCATTCGGATTTTTGCCTCCTCCAGTACCAGGGAGGGTTTCTTCAAGTCGTTCCCTAACATTCTACAGAATTAGCAAATAAATCATATTTGGCAGTTGTCCTAACATTCAGAGCTTTTAATATAAATTCGCCAATGAGTCAATATACCTGCCAGACATCAACCGGTTTTAAGAGCCAAGATGTCCACCAATCCCATGGTTTAAGTGGCCCAAGCGTATAGTGAATAACATGAAGTTCACTCTCATCTACCATCCACTGAGAAAGAAGACATCAAGAACTCAGGATACTTATCAGAAAATAAGAACTTAGTTTCTGTTTTTCGTTTTTGCATAAAGTCTCATCACTTTATAGTGAAAAAGAAGTCCTGAAAATCAAAGAAAAGATTGAAACAAATCCTTGTGATCTAAAAACAAGAGAAAGCCACAAAAGTCTGTCATCGTAATGTATGTAACAGTACCTTGTTGGCAAGCATGTAAAGCCCAACATCTGCATTGTATAGAGTAGAGAGTCGCTCCATCTCAGGAACAGGTTGGAGCTTCAACACCTCCTGAGGTATATTAGGGTCAAAAACATGGGCATTTGGGAAATCAGAGTAATAAGAATTCAGAAATCCCTGATCTCCTCCAGTATAGGATGGCAAAGTATTCACTTTGGTCATCATGTCATTGAAAACAGCCTCAGATGGTTCAACTACCATGACTCCTGAATTCAGCCTCTCAGAATGCTTCAAATTTGCACAGAATTTCTCACATTTAAAAAGATCTTCAATGCTTTTGACTACTATAGTATCTGCATCAAGATATACAACTGCACAAGCAAACACCAACAGTGAAAAACTGCAACTCACCAGAAGAAACATAAACATAGAAGGAATAATGGACTAAAACACAACTAGAATAGCTAACAATAGAAGAGATGCAAGAAAACCAATAGAAGAAACTTACAGGAAACATATTTCTTGTTCTAGATTTTACTCTTTAAGAAAGAGAACTTTTCAGGATACGGGTGTTCTTTTATGCAATACATGGGTTAGTAAATCACAAGCTGCTACCAAATTTAGGTGCAAACTTTTAAATACATTCATTTAAAATTTTCCAACCTTATTGGTGTTACTTTGGAGGACTTCTGTACATTTAAATTTGCTCATTACTTAGATGCTCTCATGTTATTCACATCGCATTGAATTTATGCTCTGCAGTACATCAAATATAAGCTAAAACTCTATCCATCCATTGTCCTCTCTACCAACGAAAATGAACCATAAACAAAACTCCAGAAAAAAAAAAAAGTTTTACCTTTTTTGTAGTTAGTCATATTAAAAATTTTCAATTTGGTATAAACACCCCAAAACCTCTTCGGCCGAACTTGATTTGGATTCACCAATAAACTAATATTCTCCACTATCCAACCATCAGCCTGCTCAATTAACCACCATTGCAAATTGAAAAATGAAGTTAAAACAAATGTTAAAAATTCAAACTTCAGTTTATTATGCCAAAAGAGCAATGCCAAAACTTTTTATAAATTTTGTCAGTGAACTAACAGAGCATTAACTGTAAAGCTAATAATTACAGAGCATTAATGCAAATCATTTTTGTGGTTTTTTCAAAAAATTATAAAGTAACCGACTGTGAGGATCGTAATTTTCTATGAAAATATGGAAATAAATATAAAAGTAAAGGGATCGCCGAATTGTAACCTCGAGAAGCTCCTTAGCATAATCGGAGACGCCGTCGGAGACCAAAACAACCATGTCTTTAATTGATCCAGTGTCCCTTATCGATTTTCCCAAAACCCTAACTCCCAAAAGGAACTCATCTCCATAAAGCAGCGTCACGTAAGCTTGTTTCGATGAATATTGAGCTTTAGCCCCCAATGCCAACTTCGATTGGATCGTAACCAGAAGAACTAGAAAAAGGATCCAGAGTTATGGGAATTTCATAGTATTTATTTGCTCGAGAAAATGATCCAGGTTTTCTCGAGAAACAACAAAAGATTCGGTTTCTTTTCACTTGTGTTGGATCGAAGGAAGCTCTAAAAGTTAATGAATGCAGTGGCGGTTTGGTGGAGCAAGAGCTTCTTCCTTTCTGTATTTTTTTTTCTCTCGTTTTAGTTGTCAAACATTGGAAATATATTAAGAAGGGATAATATACCATTTGGTACCTAATTTTCTCTTTAATATTTAGTTTCATACTTGAATATTTTTGTCCAATTTGTTACCTTAGGCTAAGACTGATTTCAATGATCAATTTGGTATCCGAGTTTGTTCAATTTGATACTTCAATATTTTTTTTTTGTCTCATTTAAGCATATGAGTTTCAGTTTAATGTTATATTTGCTACTCTAGCATTTCTTATGTCCCAAATTAAACATTAAAACAAAAAAGATACCAAATAATATTTTAGTCATTTATCAAAAAAGGTTAAATTAAAGTTTTGTTTTGTTTTATTTTTTCTATTTCTTCTAAAAAAATTACATTATTTTATCATTATTATTTAAAGCTTTGACTGAATCATAAAATCACTTGCAAAACCATCCTTTTATGTCATTTTATATTTTAAGTAAATTATAGCAAAATGTAGAAGATTGCATATGAATCTAAAATATTATATGTTATCATTTCAATTCAATTAAAACCCTCATTTCTTTATTATTTTAATTTTTTATAATATATTTGTTATATAAATTTTTTGTCATAATATAGTACTAGTAAAAAATTAAATAAAAATATTAGTTAATTATGTTTTCTTAATTAAAAATTTTATTCCCATGTGTTAAGGGTAGGAATCAACAAGGGAGGATCATGATGGTTTCTAATGGTTCACCTAGCTAAATGTGATGCGGAGAGTCATTGTGGACCGTGGTTAGAAGGGTAGATGGATAAAAATGACATAGAGTTGGGAAAAAAGGAGAGAGAGAGATTCATTCCTCAAATTTGGGAGTCATTGTTGGTTATATAAGTAGGGTTATAATCTTGAGAAGCCACGTGTCTTAGTATTATTGGTGACCGGGGGTGATTATAGTAGTTGGTCGACCATGGTAGGTTTGGGCTTAGGTGTGGCTCTTAAGGTGGTGATTGGACAGGCTGTCAACCATGTTAGAAGAATTAGTGTCTTGCGATTGGTGTCATAAATGATGGTTTTGTGGGGTCCACACATGGTTTATATGCAAGTATGCCTAGATCGAGGGGTTCTCTTATTGAGGTCGAGTGAGGTGTTATGCGAAGAGTTCGCATATTCAGTGCTTCAAAAGGTGAAAAATGAGGAGTTTTCCCGAGGAGTGGGTTTGGTTCTCAAGGAGTGGTATTCTGGGTATATTCTCTAGGGTGTTGACCCTGATCCTTGAGGAGTTGTGCGCGAGGGTTAGGGGTGTAAGAATTACCCTCTAGGATTTTTTTAATTTGATTTGTCTTGGTTTTGGCGTATGTAACATATGTTTGGTTTGCATTATTTCTCCTTTCTATTTGTGCATACACTTGCATTGATTGCCATGGGGTACCGTTCATTCTCAAGAAATGACAAAGTTTGTTTCTCTTATGATATGTCATTTCGCTGGATACGTGTTTATTGTCTGTTGATTATACTTCGTCGCTTATATTAAAAGCTTCCTTAGTTGAAAAAATTGCTATAAAATTTTTTATTTTTTTTACCCCAAGGATGTTTTATTATAGTTAAAATGTTTTCAAAGTCAAATTTCTTACTTCTTTCTTTCTTTCTTTTGAGTGGTAGTTCTCCGTTTTTCTGATGTTGGTTGAACTTCAAGTTTTGGTAAGTTTCTTTTATGGATCTTGTTTTTCCTTGTTGGTAGAGTGAGAATGGTGAGGAGTAACCTATTGGGAAATGTGCCGATATTGTAGTAAGCATGTAATTTTTTTTATTTATTTGATCGATGAATAAATAAATAAAGTTAATTTCACATTTCACTGTTATGTTTTTCGTGTTTTTATCTTTCATGTTTTGTATGCATAGCGAAATTGTGACAAGAAAATATTAGTTCATTGATTGTCTAAGTTCAAACTAATGATAAGTGGCACTCTAAGAACGTTTATATTTCGAGAAAGATAACTTACTTCAGTAGATCATCTAAACAAGTCTGTAATCCCGTAAAAGAATCAAAGTGAGCATTTGATTCAAATATTTAGAATGATTATTATGTCGTCTACAATTCCAATTAGGGAGAAGACTAGTCTTGGCTATTGGAGCAGTTGACTCCACGGGTAGAAACATAAATGTATTCATTGGAAGAATGATACATTAGACTGGACTCAAGATAAATTAAATCTGAATCTGTTTATGAACTAATTCACTTATGACGTTCATGGTGTGATTTACTTAAATTTTAAGTTAGCCACTGACCATCCGTATGTAACTCATGTACTTTGATATAAGTAAAGCCATATGCTCTAAAGATGATCGAGCCTATAACCGGTATGTTGAGTACAAGACTTGTGTATGACATGGTTTTACTAGAAATAATGGAATTCATAGCTCAATTAAAGAATTAATGATATTCACTCATTAGCATTGTGTGGATTGATAAATATGAAACGTGGTCACGGGTTGCTTGTTCTCGAACGAGCACTTTATCACAGTCATTTGTTGACAGTGGTCATATTAACCATTAAGAATACACAATGGTAACAATGAGATAAAATAGGATTGTATTGAGTGAACGGATTTAACTCAAAGGAATCAATAATATCATATGAGGGTAACACACACATGACGAGGTCATTAGACAAAGTAGTTGGATAAATTGCTTTTGAAAATAGTATATAATAAGGAGTTTTCAATCATGGTACTTCTTGTGGACTGACTCCATAATTAAGTAAATTGTGAATTATCGGAATGATGCTTCTGGACATAATTGCGATTACTAGAAGTTGATTGTATATGTCCAATTGGTCCATCTGCTAGCTCAACAAAAGCTCGATCAGACATCATTTGAATTATAAGAAAATTCTAAGACTTTTGAAATAATTTAATTGAGTCAATTTATTCGATATGGAATAAAATTAGGTGGTCATGAGAATTTTTCAACTAGAGAATTTGATTAAAGAATTTTCTTGAAAAAATAATTTGGAAAATCTGTAACAGCCCGATTTTGGGCCTAGTTGGAACAGTGGCTTCGGAACCACTATTCTGAGGCCAAAAAAAATATTTTTAATGTTATTTTATGTGTTATTGCATGATTTATATGAGTGCATGAAAATTTTGGTGAAATAATTTTAGCGATTGCTTGCTTAATTTTGAAAAATGGGCTAAATCGCATAAAGTGCAAAAGTCTTGTATTGATAGCTAAGGGTGTTATTTAGCCATGGATAATAATGTGGAGGTCTTTAAAGGACAATTAGGCCAATATTAAGGGGATGGCCGGCCATAGAAACAAGAGAATAGAAAAGTTAAAAGAATTAGGTGAGTTGGTGACTTAATTGAATAGTTGAAATAAAATAAGAATTTACTTTCATCTTTTTCATTCTTTCTTTCTTCCTATCGAAAATATCAGCCATAAGAGGGGTTTTGAAGCTTGAAAATTTCAGCCACTTAATCTCTCTACAAGTAAGTAACCTTGATGATTTTTGTACTTTTGGGACCCTTGTAGATTAATTTAGCTATTGGAGGGACTATTTTGAAAAATGGTTGAGAGTTTAGGGTTTTTCCATGAAAGTATTTATGATGTTAGCTGAAATTTTATGGAAGAAAATGAATCATAGTTGTTAAATAAATAATTTTTGTGAAGTGATTTTCATGGAAAACACCTAAAAGGGGTCATTTTGTAAAAGTCATAAAATAGGTGGTAATTGTGTGAAATAGTTGAAACAGGGAGTTGCCATAAGAGCAATAAATGTTCGGCTAGGCTTGGTTAATAAGGAAATTTGATAAAATTCGTTCTACGAGCCTAGGGGCAAAATAGTCATTTTGCCAATATGTAAATTATAGAATGTATTAGTTAATATGATGATTAGAGTAGTGAATTTTATCATTATAGATCAATAAAACTGAGATTCAGGCTTAAATCAAAAAGTACGAGGTTATGGACTAAAATGGCGTAATTAGCTGAAATTGCATTTGAGGTAAGTCCGTATGACTAATTTAAGCATGTTATCCATATTATTGCTAATATATTTGAAACTTATCTTTCTAAGATTGAATTGAGCTATATGTTGATGATATTGTGTATGAGAAAGTGTTGCCAAATGTTCATAATATTGATGAGATGATTGAATATATTGGAAATTTGATGGAATATGATATTCCATTGAAACGGGTAAGTTGGGTGTAAATAATACAACTACATTGCTATTATGTGTGATTGAATTGATATAGGATAAATTTTTTGATTGTGAATATGAGTATGCATGATGAGAATTAATGTAGTAAAGACTCTCGATTGAACCTTAGGAATAGATCGAATATTCATGCCATGACTATTGGGTGATATGTGTGCTAGTGTAAGACATGTCTAGGACATGCATCGGCCACATTATGAGAGCCAGTGTAAGACATGTCTGGGACATGCATCAACCTCGAGACATAAAAGATAGCATAAAACCATGTCTGAGACATGGCATCGGCTTGATATGTGTCAGTGTAAGACAATGTCTGAGACATGGCATCGGCACCGACAGATGAGAGCCAGTGTAAGACATGTCTGGGACATGCATCGACCTCGGTATATGAGAGTCAATGTAAGACCATGTCTGGGACATGGCATCGATTTCGTTGTATGAGCCAGTGTAAGAACATGTCTAGGACATGGCATCGACTTCATTGTATGAGCCAGTGTAAGACCATGTCTGGGACATGGCGTCGGCATCTTACCCTAGGTTTGAGGCCTATTGAATATCCTATAGTATTCCAAGTGGTTCAACGGGTAGTTCAAAGCTTGTGATGAAAGCGAGAAGGTAAGTATATGAGCATGTTTAAAAGGTATAGGTATGTACTCGAAGCTCAAATACTATTACGATCATGAAATGATGTATCTTTTGGTAAGAATGTACATGAGTAAGTCATACCTATGAGAATGACTTTGTGACAACCTTGTAAATATTAGGTTGATAACTATGGTGTATAATTATGTGGTAAATTTGATGGATGATTATGTGTGAGGCTTTTAGGTTGAATTAAATTGGGACATGATATGTTTATCCCTTCACCTTAAGGCCTAATGAATATGAAAAGAGAAACTGATTGGCATAAAAGCCTGTTTAAAGATAATTATGAAAGGGTAAAATTAGCATTGAGACAGTTTTAGACAGCAGTAGTCCGACTTTGAAAATCCACCAAAAATTGTGGAAATGAATTAGAGTCTAAATAAAATATGAAATTAAATCTTATTGAGCCTAGTTTCATATAGAAGAAACAGCGTAAGCAAAAAAAGTTGATATTATGAAATATTTGAATTTGTGTGAGACAGAGTCAGAAATGAATTTGAAATCTCCTGTTTTGAATTGAGAAAATCATTGAAAATTGTAAAAAAAATAGTTATGGATTATAATTTATATTATTAGAATTCTTAATGAGTCTATTTTCAAGATAAATAGACGGGAACATCATCCGAGTCCCGTATTATGAGATAATTAATTTTTAGTGAAGAGGGGTCAGAACTGTCGGATAGCAAAAAAGGGGTAACTTTAAAGAATAAACTGTACTTATTGGCTTGACCAAAAATTCTAAAAATTTTATGGTAAAAATATATGTGAGTATAGTTTTATGTAAAATTAGTGGATCTTAATTTGGAGTTTTGTAGCTCCAGATATAAATAATTTGGTAACTATGACTTGAGAAAACAACATGACCAGAATATAAGTAAAAGTCTAATTATGGTTGTATTACCTTGAGAAGCATGTTGGCATATTGCTTATTATTTTCATATGGACTTACTAAGCTTTAAGCTTACTCCCTCCTCTCCATTTCTTTAGTGTTGTTAGGTCGGCTCGGGGTTGGAGATCGTCGGAGGCAGCATCACACTATCAAGTCACCATTTTGGAAGTGTCGACTTATATATATATATATTAAGCTTTTACAAGTGAGTGGCATGTATAAAGACTTAGCTTTTTTGTTAGATGTTATCATGAGTAGACAAATGTATTGGCTTATGTTGATTCATTGTAATTATCCATGGGATGTGGCTTATAATGTTTTGGCTTATAAGCCTAATTATCCTTATTATTTGTTAATGCCTTACGATGTGATTATAATTGTTTACTATGAATGAATAGCATAACATATGTGCATGAGAATGCCTTAGGACCATTCGGGGTGGTCATAGCTATGGAATAAACGCATAAATTAGCATTAAGTTGATACTGATTGAACATGGACATTTGTTGAATAAGTAGAGATTAATTATTGAATAATATGTTATGGTTGGTTGTTAAAAATGTGCCTTAGAGAGGCATGCTAAATCATTAAAATGATGCTATGATATGTGTCTTTAAAGTGGTTAAGTTTGCGAAAGATTAAGGCAACAAAAAGGCTTGGAAAATAGCCTAAGTACACGGCCATGTGTCTCAGCAGTGTGGAGGACACGACCTAGCACACAGGCGTGTGGCCTGGCCATGTGGTTCAATTTATTTTACTGACGTCAAAAACAGAGAGTTACACGGCCTGAGGACACGGGGGTTTTGAAGACACACGGGCGTGTGACCCTGTTTCATGAAATTTTTTCTAAGTTTTCCCAAAACTTTCCAAAGTCCTCGGTTTAGTCCCAAACCGCCTTTAATGCATGTTTAGAGCCTTGGTAGCTCGTGTAAGGGGCATTATGCATGTGTATGAAAAGTTTTGATATGAATGAAATTTTATGGCCCGGTTTTATGAAATGGTGTACGTTTAAGTTCAGTAACGCCTCGAATTTTGTCCCGGAATCGGATACGGGTAAGGGGTGTTACAAAATCTTAATGCGATTTTTAGGAAATTTAATTTTGATCAAGTAAAATTAAATTAATCAAATTAATTAAAATTAATATGATATTTTTGAAAATTAATTTTCAAGTCAAACAATTGACCCAATGGGTAATTGAACTCAAAAATTAGACCTAGGATAAAAAATTAGGCTCGGGAACCTAAAACTGAGACTGAGATCAAGACCTAAAATAGGTCGAATCGAGTCTGGTATGTGAAACCAGGCTGACGGTCCAACCGATGGTGGACCGGATCGATCGATCGTCATCACCGCCCGGACTAAATCGACAACGGTGAACCGAACGACGGGGTGTCATGAGGGTGCCGCCCCTACACCATCGGGCAGCGTGTAATGCGGCAAACAACGACGGTGGCATTCTAATGGCTGAAAAATGGTCAGCAGTGGCAGTTCTTCGGTGGTTGAGCAGTGGAAGAATTACACTCCTACTGGGACTCTACTGGATAATTTAATTTCAGATTAACTATTCCAAAAATAATATTATTTTAATAAATTTAATATTAAATTTAATTTAATTCTTATCTTGATAGTATTTTATTAATTTAATATTAAAGTGATTATATTAATATTAAATTTAATTTAATATTTAACTTGTAGATAAATATTCTATTAATTTGATAGATTTAATATTAAATTTAATCTAATATTTATTTTGATAAGTATAATATTAATTTAATATTAAAATGATTAAGTTTAATCATAGTTGAACTCTCTAAACTTTCTCTATATAAAAAGAGCCATGGATCATTATTTTTCACACTTCAATTTAATAGAAAAGTTGCAAAGCGAAAATTCTCTAAAGAAATTATTTTAGAAAATTTCTAGAGATATTCTTCTTATTTACAGCTTGGTCTAGAAGTTTAGAAAAATTATGAAATTACCACACTGGTAATTTTATGAAAATTTTCTGATTCAAAGCGAGCCCACACTCGGCAGATGTGAGCTTGAGGATAGCGAAAAAAACTACTCGATCAAAGCGTTCATCCTAGATTGTTGTTTGTTTTAAAAGTTGTTCAACACAATCTTCTTAGATTGTTAGGAACCATCTTCAAGCTTCAACTTGCCGAAAGATCTTTCTTGGAGGGGATATTAGAATCGATTGAAGAGAGTTGTTGGATCTCTTGTTCCAAAGGCTTCTTAGGGCATCTATGCAATCATCCACTCTCCATCTTCCATCTTCAATTTCATCCACCCATCATCTTTTTCATCTCTTCTTTAGTTTTACTTGTTTATTCTATTTATTTACTTTCTTGAATCTAATCACTTCAAGTTCTTATTTTTCAGGTTCAAGAATATGAAAATCCATTTGGTATTAAGACTACAATTTTCCATTCAAGTCGGTCTAGCGTCTTATGTCAAATTTGCAACTTGAAAGCTTTTCGATCCTAATCCGCTGCCTATATCAGTATGGGAGATGGATTCTTAACTATAATCGATTTGTGGGAATCTATTCTATCTTTAGATGCTATATTATAGGGTATTCGAGATGACTTAATGATTGCACTTGATAGAGGATCTAACAGATTGATTATTTTGCCAAACAATCAAGAGGCAGTACAAGCTATACAAGGCAATTCTACAAAAGCGTCGAATTCTGCTCTGGTTAGAAGAATCCAATTGTTATTGGCTAAAATGGTGCATTGGTTGATTCATCATGTTTCTAGAGAATACAACAAAAAGGTCGATAGTCAAGCTAAAATGACTTTGGTAATAACGATGGCCTTCATCTATTTGAAACGCCTTCAAAGGGGCTTGGGCATAACTCTAAGTAGTTTCTTGTAATGTTTTTTATTCACCCAAAAGAAAATAGAGTGATCAAGATAGGAATAAAGTAATTTTAGAGTGACTATCTAGGTAGTTTACCTAATTATTTTTTTCATATTTCTTTTTAACTTTTTTATAGATTAAATTTAGATATTTTTTGAGGGAAGATTAATTTTTTTAATAATTAATAAAATTGTGATATGTGTAAAAATAAAATGGAGAGAAATTTTTTTTTCATGTTCATCCAAATAAACCACATTTGCCCTGTCAATCTCTTTCAACCAGACATGCAAGTGATTTAAAAATTAAAAATATTATTATTTGAAGCCAAGTAATATTATATTTTAATTCATATAATAGAATTGTGTTAACCAATGAGATTAATAAGGAAAGGAAGTGGTGGATTGTATTAGTAGGATGGAGAGCCACTAGAAAGGTGGTTGAGTCTTTGGTGGGAGAGTTTAGGAGAAAGAAGTTTTTGATATGGAAAGGTGACTTAAAACTTCATTAATTAGCTATTATTGTAGACTTTTATATTAGAAGATAAGGTTATCTACGTGTTTAAAAGTTGTTAACAGTTGGATTATATCTGCTTCTCTTGCAGTGACGGTGATTAGAATGTTCTTTTTTTTTTTTTTTTGTTACAAAGATTTTTAAGGTAATGTTGTTAACAAATAGACTTAAATTTTTAAATTAAAAAAGTAGAGAGACTAAATAGATGAGAATATATAAAGATATAGAGATTAAATTTCAAATATACTAAATGTGCAAGAATTTTGAACTTTAAATTTTTACTCTATAAATTACTATAAAAAAATAATTAATTGAACACAAAATGTTGGCGAAACCATACCACAATCTAAAAGTGGCAGGAAGCACACAAATCCTTACAAATTTTTGAACAACTACACTAATTATTTGTTTTCTTCTTCCCCTTAAGAACCGTAAATACCTAGAATTGAACATATCTTTCTTCATGTCTACATTTTAGCATCAAGATCACGTCTCTCAGTTGACATTATCCCTACAAAAAAAATTGGTCAAACTCACTACCATTCACCATATAGTATGGTTATTGAGTAATGGAATAGTAATTGCCATTTCATGGAGAACTTGATGAAGCAAAATCTTCAAAGTTTTTACCTGGTTTCTTGGTTCTCTTCAATCACTTGTACTCTTGGTACTTCCTGCAAAAAAAAATGGCCGTCCCGGATTATTTTAAAATAAATATAACACTTTTTGCTACTTTGAAGAAGAAAATGTTATTTGAGAACATGAATGAGTGTGGAGAAATAGAAGAGTTGTTCTACACTTCATCATATTGAATATTAGTTACAGCTACAAATAATTTGATGGTAAAGCTAACCAAAATTTTTTGTTTTGATATACTATAGAAGTGAGATATTCTATTGAATATTTCTCATCTCAATTTTTATTTTTACTTTTTTGTCATATTACTTAAAAGTACAAAGATACTCTTATTGTAATTCATAGAGTCAAAAATAACTAATCATAAGAGAAGAATGAGCTTTCCTCACCGGAGGTTCTAGCGGCCCTATAAAATCAAGAACATAATTTAGCCACCAAAGGTATTGCATCTTCATCCAGTTCATCTTCTCCTGCATCTTCTCCTTCACCTTTATCCTCATAAAGTGAGCACAATCGAAGTCCAACCACTCCTTGTAATCGAACAATTCTACAAGCAAGGTGGATGGTGGGTTTAAAGCTTTAAATAGCTCTTCTTTCTTTATATTTGGTGAGCATGCAGATCCATTTATCAGTTCTCTTGAGATGTATTTTCTTGTGAAGCTTGGCTCTTTTAGCTTCATCCCAATTTAGTGCATCTCCTATCAACTCAACACAAAGGTTTCCACTCAGGAGGTCTAAATTTTCTAGATCCCCAATACTAAATTCATCACCATCACTTTGATCTACTCTTATTTTGATACCACTTAATCTCGTGAGAGAGGTTAAATGACTATCCCTTTAGGGTAGTAACTCAGACAAGGACATTCGTTAATACAAAGATACCTCAAGTTAATCAGTTTCCCCATTCCAACTGCCAGTTTCTTAAGATCCAAGTAACCTCGAAGATTCAAAGATTGTAAACTAATCAATTCACAAATTGATTCAGGTAGATTTTCTAAGCCCGAGCAAGATATCAAGCTAAGGTACCTCAAGTGAATCAAATTTTTCATGCCACCAGCAATTTGTTTAGGTTCAGAGGGTAGATGAAGCGAATCAAATTCCAAGAACCTTAGGAGCTTGGATCGGCTGAGCAAATCTTGTAAGACATCACCGGATGTTTCATCACCGGATGTTTCATCATCGGAGACTACTACAAGGCTTCGCAATTTCTCTATGCGACAAATAGACAAAGGAGAAGAGTCCCAACTTTGAATTACCAACCTCAAATGGCGAACTCTTTTGGTCGATATGTCCAATGTAGAATTCCTAGGCACCTCTTCTGTCACAAATCTATGTTCAGTCAATAACTGAATTAATTCATGTACCATATCATGCATCTTTGTTGAAGTTGGCCAGCATGTGACACTAGAAGCAGCCAGCAGCAGACCAGGGAGATCAAGTCAAGCATACAACAGCTGAAAGTCTTGTTACTGTTTGGTTTACTTGTATTTTGTTAATGTAATGCATTCTAGTTCATTTGGAACTATGTTTGTTTTATGATTGATGTAATTAGGTGGTGATTGAGCTGAAAAATCAGCTTTGTTTTGTTGCACAAGTAAATTTTCAAGTTTCAATGTGTTTAGTGGTATTAGGTATACATTAGGTGATGTATTTGATTTGTTTTTCTCAGTCAATGACTGATATATGTAATGGCTACAAGCCAAAGTTTTCTTTAATGAAAATTTATTGAATTTCATTCAAGTTTTATGCTCCATTCTCTTGTTCCCATTTTTCTGTTCTTGTTTTCTTAGCTATTCTGCTTTTGTTTCTTCCACAAGCCACGAGGCTTGCTGCACAAGCTTCTTGGATTTTGCTTGCTGCTTTGTTTCAAGTTCCAACAATTGGTATCTAGAGCCATAGAGGATCTGTTGTACTCGAACATCAAACAAAATGGCTTCATCAGGCTTTTCTCCTGCAGCACCACCAGTTTTTAATGATGAAGGATTTCACATTTGGATTGTCAAAATGAGAACTTACCTACAGGCCTTTGATCTGTGGGAAGTGTTGAACACAGTTGCTGAGCCTGCTCCACTTAGAGCCAACCCCACGGTAGCCCAAATCAGGCAACATGCAGATGAGAGGACCAAAAGGCACAAGGCCATGTCATTCATTCAGAACTGTGTCTCATATTATTTTCACCAGAATCATGGCTTGTGAGACTCCCAAACAAGCCTAGGACAAGCTCAAGGAGGAGTTCCAAGGCACTGAAAGAACTAGGCAGCAGCAGTTTCTAAACTTGAGAAGAGACTTTGAAAATCTCAAGATGAAGGAAGAAGAGAGGCGTGAAGCGAAGACTCGAGATAGGATAATGGTCGTAGTCAATGACAAAGATAAGACTGCTAGGAGAACAGTTCAGTGAGACAAGAATTGTGGAGAAGGTGCTCTCAACACTACCTGAAAGATATGAGGCAAAGATCTCATCTTTGGAGGATTCAAGAGACCTGGCAACCATCTCCCTAACTGAGCTTATTAATGCTCTTTATGCTCAGGAACAAAGGAGAGCCAGTAGAATGGAGGAGCACCAGGAGGGAGCTTTTCAAGCCAAGGCCAAAGCAACCTCAAGCAGCTCTGCCTATAAGGGCAAGAAGAACTGGAAAAACAGGCCTAAGCCTGATGCTGTAAGAGGAGGAGATCGACTCTGCAGATTTTGTAAAAGACCTGGTCATCCAGAGGCCAGATGCTGGTTCAGGCCAGATGCTGTGTGTCAACACTGCAAGAAGAAGGGCCATGTTGAAAGGGTTTGTAAAGAAAAAGGCAGACCTGCCCAAAATCAACCACAAAGTAAGGGTGAAGAAGCTCGAGTGGCTGAAGACAGTAGTGACCATGAAGAGCAGGTCTTTGCTGTGTCATGTCTAGCTGGTCAAAGTAAAGGCTCAAAAGAGTGGTTGCTGGACAGTGGCTGCACAAACCACATGTCACCAGATGCAACCATTTTTAAAACCTTGGACAGATCTTGCAAAACCAAGGTAAAAATTGGAAATGGTCAGCTCATCAAGGCTGAAGGCAAGGGAGATGTGCTAATATGCACAACCACAGGTGACAAAATCATCAAAAATGTCCTGTTAGTACCTGAGATTGACAGGAACCTTCTTAGTATCTCTCAACTACTAGAGAAAGGGTATTCAGTTGTGTTCAAAGGCCAAGAGTGCAAAATCAATGATCCAAATGGATCAAGCTTCATAACAGTCACCATGAGTGATAAATGCTTTGAAGTCAACTGGTCAGGTGACTCACACTCAGCCCATGTTGCTTCAACAGAAGACACCAAGCTTTTGCATCAAAGACTTGGTCATGCCAACTTCAAGTCTATGGCTCAGATGGTCAGCAAGGAGATGGTTGAAAACTTCACCAAAACAGTTCATATTGAAAATGTATGTGAAGTTTGTCAGATGGGAAAGCAACCTAGGCTTCCATTTCCTGCAAACACCACCTGGAGAGCATCAAGCAAGCTGGAATTAGTGCACAGTGATGTTTGTGGCCCCATGAGGACTGAATCACTTAGTGGCAACAGGTACTTTATTCTCTTCATTGATGACTATACCAGATATTGCTGGGTTTATTTTTTGAAGCATAAGTCTGAGGTTGCTCAAGTGTTTATGAAGTTTAAAGCTACAGTGGAAATAGAAACAGGCTGCAAGATAAAGACCATTAGGTCAGATAATGGGACTGGGTATACTTCAGCTTAATTCCAAGCCCTCTGTAATGATGCTGGCATCAAACATCAGCTTACTAATGTTTACACACCTCAGCAAAATGGGGTGAGTGAAAGAAAAAATTGAAGTCTTATGGATATGGCTAGGTGTCTCTTATTTCAGAAGAATCTGCCTAAGACAATGTGGGCTGAAGCAGTTAACACTGCTGTCTACCTTCAAAATAGGCTCCCAACCAAGGCTTTAGACCAAAAAACTCCATTTGAAGGGTAGTTTGGATTCAAGCCATCACTGGCTCACTTGAAAATCTTTGGCTGTCTGTGTTATGCACAAGTACCAGCTGTAAAAAGAAGCAAGCTAGATAAAAGAGCTCAATCAAGTATTCTAGTAGGCTACAGCTCACTTAAAAAGGGCTATAGGATCTGGGATCCTTCCACCAAAAAAGTCTAAGTAAGCAGGGATGTAGTGTTTGATGAAAAGGCCTGTTGGAATTGGGAAAGAAATGAACCTGAGGCTATTACTGAAGAACTTGTAGCAAATCAGACTGAGCCAGAACAAAATGGTTCAGAAATGGACATTGATGATGAACCAGTCAGGGGTACAAGGACTTTGGCTGAAATTTATGAGAGGGCACATATGGCCACAATTGAACCAGGTAGTTTTGAAGAGGCTGAGACACACCAAGGTTGGAAACAGGCCATGGTTGATGAGATTGCCATGATTGAGAAGAACCAGACATGGAAATTGGTAGCAAGACCAATCAACAGGAAGGTCATTGGGGTAAAATGGGTTTATCGAGCAAAGTAAAATGCAGATGGAAGTCTGAACAAGTTGAAGGCCAGGCTAGTTGTGAAGGGATTTAGTCAAAAGTATGGGCTAGACTACCTGGAAACTTTTGCACTAGTGGCCAGACTAGACACCATCAGGCTGCTGGTGGCCTTAGCTGCTCAGTTGGAGTGGAAAATCCACCAGCTCGATGTAAAATCAGCTTTTCTCAATGGCTTCCTAGAAGAAGAAATATATGTGGAGCAACCAGAAGGCTTCAAAGTGCCACACAAGGAAGACGTGGTCTACAGGCTGAAGAAGGCCTTGTATGGCTTAAAACAAGCACCTAGGGCCTGGTATAGCAGGATTGATAGCTATTTGATTGGCTTAGGATTTGAAAGAAGCCTCAGTGAGCCTACTTTGTATATCAAAAAGGAAAATGGAGAAACACAGCTTATTGTGTCTGTATATGTGGATGATTTATTGGTTACAAGAGGAGATCAAGCAATACTTGCTGATTTCAAAACCAAAATGCATCAAATGTTTGAGATGTTTGATTTTGGCAGAATGACTTACTTTCTAGGCATGGAAGTAACACAATCACAGGAAGGATTCTTTCTTAGTCAAAGAACTTTTGCTATAAAGATTCTAGACAAATTCTCAATGCTGAATTGTAAAGCAACAAGTACTCCAGTTGCTGTTGGAGAAAAATTGACAAGTCAAAGCAACTCAAAGGAGGTCTGTGAGACAACCTATAGAAGTCTTGTTGGATGCCTGCTGTATTTAACAGCCACTAGACCTGATATAATGTTTGCAGTGAGTTTGCTGTCAAGGTTTATGCATTGTTGCAATGAGGATCATTTTCGAGCAGCAAAAAGAGTGCTCAGGTACATTAAAGGGACCCTGAGCTATGGCATGCAATTTTGCAAGGCAAAAAGGTTAAGGCTTGTTGGTTATCTTGATAGATAGTAGTGAAATTTGGATCAAAAGATGACATGAAGAGTACTTCAGGGTATGTCTTTACCCTTGGTTCAACCATTTTTTGTTGGAGTTCAAAGAAGCAAAATGTGGTTGCACAGTCAACTACTGAAGCAGAATATGTAGCAACTGCTGGGGCAGTGAATCAAGCCATTTGGCTAAGAAAAATCTTAACTGATTTAAACTTATACCAGGAGGGAGCAACAAAGATTTACTGTGACAACCAATCTGCTGTTGCAATTGCAAAGAATCCAGTTTTTCATGGAAGAACCAAGCACTTCAGCATCAAGCTTCATGTGGTAAGGGAAATGGAGCAAGCACATGAGGTGAAACTGATTCATTGCAGTTCAGAGGAGCAACTTGCTGATATTCTGACTAAACTTCTTGGTGTAACACGATTTCTTCATTTGAGAACGCAAATGGGAGTATGTAACATGCTAGCCAAGGAGGAGTGTTGAAGTTGGCTAGCATGTGACACTAGAAGCAGCCAGCAGCAGACCAGGGAGATCAAGTCAAGCATACAACAGCTGAAAGTCTTGTTACTGTTTGGTTTACTTGCATTTTGTTAATGTAATGCATTCTAGTTCATTTGGAACTATGTTTGTTTTATGATTGATGTAATTAGGTGGTGATTGAGCTGAAAAATCAGTTTTGTTTTGTTGCACAAGTAAATTTTCAAGTTTCAATGTGTTTAGTGGTATTAGGTATACATTAGGTGATGTATTTGATTTGTTTTTCTCAGTCAATGACTGATATATGTAATGGCTACAAGCCAAAGTTTTCTTTAATGAAAATTTATTGAATTTCATTCAAGTTTTATGCTCCATTTTCTTGTTCTCATTTTTCTGTTCTTGTTTTCTTAGCTATTCTGCTTTTGTTTCTTCAACAAGCCACGAGGCTTGCTGCACAAGCTTCTTGGATTTTGCTTGCTGCTTTGTTTCAAGTTCCAACAATTGGTATCTAGAGCCATATTCTTAGAGGATCTGTTGTACTCGAACATCAAACAAAATGGCTTCATCAGGCTTTGTTTCAAGTTCCAACAATCTTACAAGAAATTATGCTGCCAAAAGTATCTTTTTCAAAAACGTGGAAAAAAGAACGTGTGGCTAAGTACTTAAAGTAATCTTCCCCTATCAATTTTCTTCTTCTGTTGTCATCAGAGTTCAGATAACCTTGTGCCATCCAACATTGGATCAATTCATCTTTATAAATTGTTTTGCTATTAGGAAAGATTGCACAATATGATAAACATTGCCTTATGGGTGAGGGCAAATCATAATAACTCAATAATAGAGGTGAAAAAATTTCATGTGCAAAACTTGATTTCCATATCACATTATTTAAAACATTTGCCACTCTTCTCTTGTTTATCTTGTAGTAAACCTCCCAAAGTTTTTGCTGCAAGCGGTAAACCTTGACACTTGTTTGCAATCTCCCTTCCAATGTCTTCCAAAATTTCACGGCTCGCTTGGCTCCTTCCGGTAAATGCTTTTTGAGAAAGTATCAACCAACACATTTCCTCGGATAAAAGTTTTAGACGAAAAACATGAAGGGACTCCATTCGCCTAGCAACTGATTCCTTATGAGTAGTCACTAAAATACTACTCCCAGCCATGCCGTATTTAAAAGCCGCTTTTAGTGGTTCCCAATTTTGATCACGATCCGTCCACACATCGTCAAAAACAAAGAGGAATTTCTCCCTTGTAAGCTTTTCGCTTATTTTACTTAAAATACTTTGCAATGCTGGAGTTAGGAGGGATATTAGTGAATCAGGGCCAAGATGATCCAGAATTGCCATTGCAATTTGGGATTGATCAAAGGGATCCGACGCACAAACCCAGATTGTTTTGCTGAAATGAGTCTGAATTCTATGATCCTTATAAATCAATTGGGCTAGAGCGGTTTTCCCTATCCCTCCCATCCCTATTAAAGTGATAGTGGGAACATTTCTACACTTGTCTTCACATAGCAAAATGCTGATTATCTCTTCTTTCATTGCATCTCGACCAATTAACTCTGAAACAACCACAAAATAAGTAGTTTCTGGACGTTTGAGTTGCTTGATTTCTCTTTGTATCAACTCAAGCTTTCCTTTGTCTTTAACAATCTCATCTACTTTATCATTGATGTCCTTTATTTTGGTAGCAATATTATAACGCCTGACAACTTGAGAACCGGAAGAAAAGAATGAAACGAAGGGGCATACCTTCCACTTACGGACAGACGCACAGCCAGAAGATCTGTTTGCAACTGCTGAACTGCAGTTTCCCACTCATCTAATACATCTTCCATGTCATAAGAAACATATCTGAACTTGTCTAACCAAAGTTTAACCCGTTCGTTCACGTATTCTTTCTCCTCTGCATCTTCAAGCTCCAACCGGAGTGCTTTAAACTTGGTTTCAAGCCTTTCCACCTCTTTCTCAGCACCTTGCACGAGACTCCAGGCTTCGATTGCTTTATTAATGGTGATTGCAGTCATCTGCTCCAAGATAGCCGAAACAATCGCTTCCGCCATATCTTCAAACACAGATACACCAAGCAAAGATCGACATATATAGGAAGTACAAAGTAGAGAGTTGCAGTCGACGTTCGGTGGGTACCTAAAACACTGCATAGAATTGATTTTGAGGTATGGATACTGCAAAAACGGTGAATTTATGAATAGTTAGATAAATATATAAAATAATATGTGAAAAAAGGTTGTGAATTTATGAAAATATATAAATAAATCTTATCGTAATTGCATTCAAATAAATCTGTTAATAGGAGAAGTACACAACATTGGTTGTACACCTTACCCATTCACTATAAATTTGGCTTTGAAAACGCACCACTAATTTCTTCAAAGCCAAACACCAAGTCCCCATAACATTAATAAAAATTGACTGGTTACTTCAGTCGCTGCAACGCTACCATCCAACATTTCTTCTTCTTTATTATAAAAATTTGTTGCTGCTGCTTCTGGTATCCGAATTTTTAATAGTTTTATCTTTTTAGATTTTTATTCAATTAGTTGTTTTGTAGAATATTTTTATTTTATATGTTGTAATTTTACTTTATATTATGAAATTGAAGTTAATTAATTCTTTTTTTTTTTAAAAAATATAGAGACAATATAATTACTTTCAAATGCGTCATAAATAATCAAGTACTATTGTTATTGTTTATTCCTTTAAATTCCGAGACACATCTTTAGAAGATTAGACACTTAATTTGTCTAATTTAGAACATGTTCCTAGGTTACATAAATAAATATATGAGTATATAATTAATACGTGTAATGAAATTTAAAAACCTTATATTTAGTCTAAAACATATCAACTTAGGGAGAGTGTTCAATTGAATCGAATAAAAAAATTTTGAGTTAATCGAGTTGACGAATCATATTTTATCGTCCTAACTCGATTTAAAATTTTCTCAAATTGAGTCGAGTGGGATGGAATTCAAATAAAATCGAATCGAATATATTTGTTATAGTTAAATTAAAAAAAATGAGTTTGGATCTTTGTAGCCACTGTCACCCACCGTAATTAAATTTGTTATTAACTTTAATCCCCTCATAATTTATTTATTAATTTTTTATATACCGGTTTGCTTCTTTACTTGCTTAGTTGTTTCATTTATCTTCTCATTTTTGTCACCATATATTTTGAAATTAAAAATTATTTTTAAAAAAAATGTGAAATTGATACGAGCAGAAAATTTTAACACGAATATTTTATATCATCATCAGTAATTCAATTTTAACATAAATTGATAAAGTTTCAGCATGATTAAACAATTCAACAATATACATAGTACAAATTATTAAATTTAATTCAATAATATAAATAGTAGACATAAATTCAAACAAGAAAAAAAATTAGGGTTTGGGGGAAATAAACATTTTGGGGAAAAGCAAAAGGAAAAAGATTAAGGGTTTGAGAGAAGTAAAAGTTTTGGGGAGAATTAAAAAATAAAAATTTTGAAGGTTTGGAGGGAAGTAAATTTTGGACGGGAAGTAATTTTTTTTTAAGAAAAAGTAAAAGGAAAAAAATTGTTGGGGTTTGGGGAAGTTGTGGTGCAATTATTTCTTTTAACTTAAAACAAGTTCGCATTCCAAACTGCAAATGATGACAAAATTTAAACTTAAAATCCAAGCAACTTCTTCCCAATCTTATAAGCAGCAGAAGCATTAGTTCCTACACATTCAATCTGGTTCTGTTCTGTATCATAAAACCCCATCGAGCTTAAAGCTAAAGACCTTGACTTGAATTGAAACTCCAGCACCTCAGTTGCCAATCTTCTCACGCCTGCTCCACGAAGACGTGTTTGGTGAAGTACACTCGCAACCAATTCACCAGTATATTCAGTCAAACATAGCATATAAATCAGTCATTATTGTGCTCAATTTTTATGTGACAAAATGCTTATGAGTAACATTTAACATAGCCATTTAATATCTAATTAAATCAAACATTTCATTTGTCATTTTCCAATATTCAATGACCAAATGTAACACCAACATATCATGATAAAAAAACTTCATTAAACATGCTTTAATCATCCTTATAATTAACCTAATTAAATAGCACAACACCACCCAAAAGCTTACTTACCATTATTCAATAAAAATTCAATTCTTGCACATTTAATATCAATCTTGTAATAATTAGTCATTCAACCAAAATTAATCAATTGAAGTAATCAATTCAGCTATTAATTAAACATAAATGAGGGTCAATTCACCAAATCGCCCTTAGAAACACTCACCACATAATTTATCCTACCACAAACAAGTGATCAACCAAGCAAATCCAAGCTTCAATTCCGATTATCTTGGTTCTCTTCAAGATTCGAAGCTTTAACAAAGAAGAAGTAGACATTACCACCTTTCCAATGCTATAATAAACATGAATTTTAATTAACTATACCCTCTTACAAAAATACCTTAGCGGATTTGTAACATCAAGTCAAAAACTCGATTCCTCACAAAATCGATCTCTCCAACTCTCCTAAACACTTTCAATAATCAATACTAGACCAAATACTCTTATACTAAGCATCAGTTTCATCTTTAAATCAATTTCACAAAATTCCAGAAAATTGGTTCATGAAGACGATGAAATTTAGATTTCTTTAAATTACCTCACAAATCATGTTTAATCTTGATAAATAAGATCAAAAACCTTTTAATAAATCCATTTTGAGTTGGAACATCCATTGATTTGTGGATTTCCTCTCAAAATTCAAGATCCACTATTCAAGAACCATGTGTTCTTGAAAGAAGGTGACATTGATAAAAATCCTTTAATAACTCTCAAATTATGTAAAAATGCTTCTAATCATCATAAAAACAAGTTTAGGATTGAGGATTACCTTTGATTTGCTCTAAATTTGTTGACTGAAAATCTTGATTCAAGAAACTTGAGAAATTTCAGAATATTTTTTGCTACTTTTGAAAATAATTTCGGGTGAATTGAAAGAGTGTTTTGACAAGGAAACTGATTGATCTATTCCCTGATGATTGATCTTTAAAATCATACAAAGAAAACAAATTTTAAAGCTCTCTAATCTAATGTAAAATGTGTGAAAAGTGAGCTAGATACATTAGTTTTAAAACTGAAACCACCCATCAGAAATTTAAAAATTACGAAATTTGCCTTATGGCCACTCCCTTATTTCACTTACTTTACAATTTAATCCTTTCCCTCCAAAATTCAAAATTTTAAGGTTTATTTTTCATATAAATACTCTAAATTTTTTGTTGTTTTACAATTAAATCATTGATGATCGTTTTATGAACACTAAACTAGACTACGATCACGACAAAGGCAAGCGCACCTGTCGAACAATAGTATAGCTATGGCGAGTCTAGAGTATCATATCCACAAAGACTAAAAGTACTAGTATTAACTCTTTTTCTATTATTTAGCCTAAAAATAAAAGGGAATTGTTTTAATATAAAATTTAACTAAACTAATTAACTAGTGAACGCGACAGAGACGAAAGTTGGAAAGTACTTTTGGAAAACCGATGGAAAAGACAATACCTAAGGAAAATTCCACCTAGACTTCACTTATTACTTCTAAATTAGACGATTTATTCACTTGACTTATTCCGTAGAAATCCCTGATTTATTTTAATATCTCCGCCAAGACTAAAAATAACTGACGCTAGGTTGATTAATTAAATCTCTTTCTAATTAAAACCCCTATTGTCGCATTAACTCGGTCTATGGATTCCTTTATTAGATTTGACTCTAATCGGCAGATTTACGTCGTCCTATGTCTAGGATTGCATTCAACTCTGCTTAATTATGCTAGATCTACTTTTAAACAGGGACTCTTGCTCCACTGAATAAGTACATCAGACTTGAATTAATATCCTAAAATATTAAAGCAAGAATTAATAATACATAATTAAGAATAAGAACAAGTATTTATCATATAATTTAAATAGTAATAAGATCTGTCTTAGATTTAATTTCCCTTAGGTATTTAGGGAGTTTAGTTCATAATAATGGGGGAAAACATCTCAAAATTGGGAAAACAAAAAAACATAAAGAAACCCAAAACTTTGGTAGAAGTTGAACGGAGATCTTCAGTCTTGAAGTAATTCCTGCTTCCGAGTTGATTCCAATGGCTTCCTTCGAGTATTTTCTGCCTTCTGCTCTGTGTCCCCCTTTGATCCTCTTCTAAGGTGTTTATATAGACTTCGAAATGCCCAAAATAGCCCAAAATTAGCCTTTTTTCAAGTAGAATTAGACTTGGGCTCGACAGGGACACGGCCGTGTGGCACGCCCATGTGATGGTGCTTAGGCCATGTGCGGGTCTAACGTGGTTTAATGTCGACATGGCCATGACACACAGGCGTGTGTCCAGCCCATGTGTCACACACGGGTGTGTGGATTACCCGTGTGGAAGTGGGCCAAGCCGTGTGAAGTACTGAAATAGCCCGTTTTGTCTGATTTTGGCCTTTTCTTGAACTTTTCACTTCCCTATGCTCATCGGATATAAAACATGAAATTAAAGGATTAGGAGCATCGAATTCACTAATTTATAGAAGAATTCATCCAAAAACACATTAAGAATGAGATTAAAATATGTTACTTTTATGCCTTATCAAATATCCCCACACTTAAGCATTTGCTTGTCCTCAAGCAAAATCCTCAACTCACAATTAAAATTAACCTTTCTTAACATATAATTTTCATCGATGATGTTTCGTCATAATTCATAAATAATCACATATTGATAATTCAACTAAAAGAGTATTAAAGACACAAACAATCCAAGTCAAAATTTCAAAACATGAAAACATAGGTATTTCCCCTTATCTAAGTAATTACCTTTAATTAAAAATTAACAAGAGTTGACATCCTCACTAAAGATTCACTCAAATCACTCAAGGTGTTTAAGGTTCAGAAATAAGCACTCAAAAGTCAACATAAAAAGGCATTACCATAGGCTTGCATGAAAATCAAATCTCCACCACTGTAAAATGAGATGATACACAAATCAAAAGGTCTTTAAAAAGGTTTTAACGGGGCTTGGGTTAAAAGTGTGGATAAAGGCTGAAAAAGAGGGTTAAAATTGAGATAGAGTTGATAAATCACCAAACTAGATAAAATAAATACATGCTAAATTACATTAATTGAAATAAATTTATCAAGATCATGAGACTCTTCTCATTATATGCATATAACTGTTCAAGCTCAATAAACATAGCTATGGAATAATCAATAAATATAACCATGAATGAAGATAATGATTTTTTTTTAAGAATAAAAACATACTTAACGAATGGAATGGAAGAACCTAGCTAGGTAATAAATCAAATCTAATCTCGACAAAAAGGGAATTAATAAAATGGGATAAATTCTCAATGAATTAAAAAGGGTGAGATATGGGTTAACATTAATGGGGTAAATTAAGAATAGTGTGGTAAGCTCAAAAGGGTTCACTAGGGGTTAATTGTGGTGGTAGTCTTTTATGGGATAAGTGGGTTAAAGCCTAGGTGCCTTTATCATCTCAGTATATCAAGTGTGGTCTCGACATGTATAATCAATACAAGTTCTAGAATAACAGTTCAATATTGACACACTCATAACCAGTAACAAAGTGAGCAAGAAAAAATGTATGCTCTTAAAGGCTCAAAATCTTACAAAAATTATGGCTTTTGATGTCAATCTTGCAAATTTCAAACTTCAAAGTAATACCTCAATTTAGGGGAACAACCTAAAATTATCAATTCTGAAAATAGACTTATCATGCTTGATTCTCTAATGCCTTCAAGTTTAAACCATCAATGCACAATTATCTATGAATTTAATCAAAAACATGTCGATAAATATCACAAATTGATGAAAAATTCATTCTAATAGTAATATGAGAAAATTACCTAAACAGAAGACATAATTCAAGGATTTTCTGATAATTATATGAATAACCTCCCCACACTTAAGATGTACATTGTCCTCAATGTACAAAGATAGATAATAACAATATAAGCATAATATCATAAAAGAGGGGGGGAAAGTGAAACTGCCCTCAATTTTTGGAAGAAGTCCTTAGAATAGTGAAAGCGGAAATTACCAATGAAAGGCATGGTTCTGAGGTACTAATAAGAACATAAACACGACTGTGGAAGAGAATTAAGGGATTAAAACTCGATTAGGAAGAATTATTTAAATATATAGCAAAATAATGAAAAAAATAAGAATGAAAAATAAAAATAAATATTCACACAGCCACGGACACGCCCGTGTGTCCATGCCTTGTGATGCACACGGTCGTGTCGCACGGTCGTGTATTCTCTTCTTCGCATCTTCCATACTCGTGTAGGTTCCCACACACCCATGTGGCTCGGCCGTGTCTCGCCCACAGCCGTGGCCTCGTCCCTGGAGCTCTCTGACTGGTTTTAAAATAAAAAAATTTAGCTCCAGTTTTCACACGGCCTAGGACACGCTCGTGTGGGCTGGCCGTGTGCACAATTGCACCCATGTCAAGCCACATGGCCTAGGACATGCCTATGTTTCCAGGCCGTGTGGGTCACTGTACCTATATTAAAAACAAAAAAAATAGATAAAATAAACTAGTTAGGAGTGTTAGTGCTTGGGTTGCCTCTCGAGAAGTTCTTATTTAGAGTCTAAGCTCGACTTTCCTCTCATTCGCATGGTCATGGTGGTTCGAGGAGTTGAAACCCCTCATTCTTGCTATCAATCTTATCAAAATAAGGTTTTAAACGAGTACTATTTACCTTAAAAGTGTAGAATTTGGAATAGGTTACCTCGACTGTACCGTATAGGAAAATGTTGAGTACCGTAAAAGGGATTGCTCCATTAGGTTCAGAAGTTGTAACACGAGGGTCTACTTCATCTAATAGTACTTTGTCTCCAACCTTAAGTTGATTCGATTCACCTTTAAGTTTGCCATGGCACTACCTTGATTGATTGTGTATTTTTGGTTTCTCCTTAACCTGTGTTCGCCATTCATCTTGTTCCTCGATCTGTAGCATTCGCTCTTCATAGATGGATCCTTTGTTGTTACTAGAACGTGGCTTATTTGTGCTCTTCGAACGTGTTTCCTGTAAAGAAGGTTGAACGACATGATCAGTATTATTAGCATGATTTATACAACCACCTTCACTACCCGATGTCTTAACCAAGTCATGAGCACGAAGAGTGATTGTTTCATCACCTACACGAAGTGTGAGTTCACCTGTACCAACATCAATAATAGTTCTAGCAGTTGCTAAAAAGGGTCATCCTAAAATCAAAGGCACGTCACTATCCTCTTCCATGTCTAGAACAACAAAATCAATTGGGAATATAAATTTGTCGATTCTAACAAACACATCTTCAATTATACCCCTAGGAAATCTAATGGTTTTATCAGCCAATTGAACGCTCATCCTAGTTTGTTTGGGTTTCCCAAGACCTAGTTGTTTAAACATTTTATAAGGCATAATATTAATACTTGTCCCTAAATCAACTAAAGCATTGTTAACATTCAAACTACTAATTAAACAAGGAATAGTAAAACTTCCTGGATCTTTCAGTTTGTTGGGTAGCTTGTTTTGTAGAATAGCTAAGCAAACTGCGTTTAATTCCACGTGCGACAAATCGTCTAACTTTCGTTTATTTTCCAGAAGCTCCTTTAAAAATTTAACTAAATTGGACATCTGCGAAAGCGCTTCGATAAACGGTAAGTTAATGTATAATTTCTTTAAGAGATTAAGAAATTTACCGAATTGTTCATCAGTGCGGTCTTTCTTTGTTGCTTTAGGGTATGGCACACAAGGTGTATACTCTCTACTTACCGGTTTCTACTCACTGTGGTTTACCTCAACCTCACATTTACTTACCACAAGGTTTTGCCTCGGTTCTGGTTCTGGTTCAACTAACTCTTCTTCATCTCGAAAAGTAATTGCGTAGAGTTTCTCTTTTGGGTTAGTTTTGGTGTTGCTAGGTAAGCTACCTTGTGGTCTTTCTGAAATCAGCTTAGCAAGCTGACCTATTTGAGTCTCAAGCCCTTGAATAGATGCTTGTTAATTTTTAAGCGCTGTTTCGGTGTTTTGAAAACGTGTTAGGTTAGGCTTCAGTTCAAAATTAACAAACTGTTGAATCATCTGTATAGTGTTAGGTTTCAGTTCAAAATTATTTGTAGCTATAGCAGGTCTAACAATACTCGATTCGGTCCTAGTTAAGTTAGGCTTGGCATAATCGTACATAGTACGAGGAGCAGGATTCTGATCTACTAGATTTGCAACTAGTACAGGAGGTAGCGGATTATCTCGATTGTCAGCCATCTCCTCGTTAGTATTGGTATCGTTCTCTTGCTCTTCCTCTATATACTGTAGGCTTCGCCTTATTTTTCTTCAATTTCTACGAGCTGTGCTTTCAATCTCACTATCAAATAGCAATGGCCCTGAGGGGTTCCTTCTAGTCATAAACTAGAGATTCCTGCCAAAAGCAAATAAAAGAAAAATTAGTAATAATGGAAATAACATAAAAATAAATTGCAATAAAAATAAAATAATGGCTAAAGTAATAAAAATCAAGCATTCCTAATATCTTAGTCCCCAGCAACGGTGCCAAAAACTTGATGATCGTTTTATGAACACTAAACTAGACTACGATCACGACAAAGGCAAGCGCACTTTTCGAACAGTAGTATAGCTATGGCGAGTCCAGAGTATCATATCCACAAGGACTAAAAGTACTAGTATTAACTCTTTTTCTATTATTTAGCCTAAAAATAAAAGGGAATTGTTTTAATTTAAAATTTAACTAAACTAATTAACTAGTGAACGCGACAGATACGAAAGTTGGAAAATACTTTTGGAAAACCGATAGAGAAGACAATACCCAAAGAAGAATCCACCTAGACTTCACTTATTACTTCTGAATTAGGCAATTTATTCACTTGACTTATTCCGTAGAAATCCCTGATTTATGTTAATATCTCCGTCGAGACTAAAAACAACTGACTCTAGGTTGATTATTTGAAATCTCTTTCTAATTAAAACCCCTATTGTCGCATTAACTTGATCTATGGATTCCCTTATTAGATTTGACTCTAATCTAGCAGATTTACGTCGTCCTATGTCTAGGATTGCATTCAACTCTGCTTAATTATGCTAGATCTACTCTTAAATAGGGACTCTTGCTCCTCTGAATAAGCACATCAGATTTGAATTAATATCCTAAAATATTAAAGCAAGAATTAATAATACATAATTAAGAATAAGAACAAGTATTTATCGTATAATTTAAATAGCAATAAGATCTGTCTTAGATTTCATCTCCCTTAGGTATTTAGGGAGTTTAGTTCATAATAATGGGGGAAAACAAAAAAACATAAAGAAACCCAAAACTTCGGTAGAAGTTGAACGGAGATCTTCAGTCTTGAAGTAATTCCTGCTTCCGAGTTGATTCCAATGGCTTCCTTCGAGTATTTTCTGCCTTTTGCTCTATGTCCCCCTTTGATCCTCTTCTAAGGTGTTTATATAGACTTCGAAATGCCCAAAATAGCCCGAAATTAGCCTTTTTCCAAGTAGAATTAGACTTGGGCTCGACAAGGACACGGCCGTGTGGCATGCCCGTGTGATGGTGCTCAGGCCGTGTACGGGTCTAACATGGTTTAATGTCGACACGGCCATGACACACGGGCGTGTGTCCAGCCCATGTGTCACACACGGGTGTGTGGATTACCCGTGTAGAAGTGGGCCAGGCCGTGTGAAGCACTGAAATAGCCCGTTTTCTCCGATTTTGGCCTTTTTCTTAAACTTTTTGCTTTCCTATGCTCATCTGGATATAAAACATGAAATTAAAGCATTAGGAGCATCAAATTCACTAATTTATAGAAGAATTCATCCAGAAACGCATTAAGATGGGATTAAAATATGTTACTTTTATGCCTTATCAATCCTATTTAATTAATATTTAAATTTTACTCAAATTACCCCCAATATAAATTATTTTAAAATTCTTTTTCAACCCAATTTGATTATTTTCACTAATAATTATTTAAAATATTTAAAATTAATTTTTTGAAAATATTTTCTCTAATTTTCTGGATTATTGTTTTAATCAATTTTAGATGAAATTAACCTCCTAAATTAAATTAAAAATTACTAGAAACCCTATAAATTCCTATTTTCACACTCGAAACCCCAAAAAATACCCGAAACTACTAGATCCAGTTTAGGGATATTACAGATAATTTTATGTTAGGCTATTTTTATACCCGTATGAGTTTAGTTATTGAACATATTCTTGAAATGAAATAGAAAGAGGGTATTTATATTTTCACTTGATAGACACTGGTAATGTCATCACCTATTTATATGTAGTTTCTAGAACTTGGGGTATTTGAAATTGTTGGTGTTTTAAGCCAAGAAGAACATAGAACAAAAATAGAAAAATGCAGCAAAGAAGCATGAAAAATATCAGCTACTTCATTCAATTAGAAAGGCAATACATTTTAGTGATAAAACACTACCACATACACAACCACTCCCACTAATGACAAAAAAACAAGAAAAACTTAACTTGCAACCAAGGTAATTATGTCAATCAGCATCTAATTACATACAAAAATGAACAACTAAGTTCATTTTCTATAGACTAACATAACAAGAGAGCTAAACAAAAACTGAACCAAGTCAGCATGTTATCGAGTAGACTTAGCATGCAACAAAAAAGTAATAGTTGCATGGTTGGCCAGCTTTCAACACTCCTCCTTGGCCTCCATACTGTAAATACCAATATCATTCCTTATTTTTTTAACAATGGTAGTCTCAAAAGGCTTTGTTACAATGTTTGCAAGCTGATCTTCAGAACTACAATGAATCAATTTTTTCTCTTTTGATTGCTCCACTTCCCTTACAAAGTGATATTTGATCTTAATGTGTTTTGTTTTGTCTTTAAACACTGGATTCTCTACAACAGCAGATTGATAATCATTTTAGTCTTTGTTGTTTCCTCTTGGTTCAAGTTCAAATCAATCAAAAGTTACCTTAACCAAATGGCATGGTTGACAGTTGCAGCAACTACAACATACTCTATTTTAGTTGTTCATTGAACCACCGATTGTTACTTCTTTGAGCTCCAACAGAGAACACTTGAGCTTAAAGTGAACAATTAACCTGAGGTGTTCTTCATAGCTACAATTGATCCTGCCCAATCACTATCTGTGTAATCAATCAGCTTAACTTCATCAATTTTCATGAATTTAACCCCAAAGTTGAGTGTTCTTTTCACATACCTTAAAACTCTCTTAGTTGTTTTGTAATGAGTCACATTGCTGCAATGCATGAACCTTGACAAAATACTTACATCAAACATAATATCAGGTCTGGATGTTGTCAAATATAGCATTCATCTAACTAAGCTCCTGTAGCTTGTTTCATTCACTCTTTCAAAGTCTCCCTTATTGGTGAGCTTCTCTCCTTGAGCAATGAGAGTGCTTGTTGTTTACAATTCTCCATATAGTATCTGCTCAGAATCTTCAAACAAAAGTTATTTGACTTATGCAAATTGTTTGATCAATATACAACAATTCTATGCCAAGGATATATGTTATCTTCCCCAAGTCTGACATCTCAAATACTTGTTGCATCTGCTTTTTAAACTCGACAACTAGCACAGTATTGTTGTCAATCACTAGTAGATCATCAACATACAATTCACTACCAGCAATGTTTCTTTCTCAACTTTCTTCACATATAAGGTTGGTTCACTTGTGCTTTTTGCAAATCCCAAGCATGCCAGATGATTTTCAATTCATTCATACCAGGCTCTTGGAGCCTATTTCAGGCCATATAAGGCATGCTTTAATATGTAAACTTTAATATCAGTTTCGATTGCAACAAAGCCTTGAGCTTGATCAACATAAATTTCCTCCTTAAAAAGTCATTTAAGAAGGTTGACTTTACATATAGTTTATGTATCTTTCATCCTTTTTGAGCTGCAAGAGTCAGCAACAACCTAATTTTGTCTAACCTTGCCACTAGTGCAAAGGTTTCACCATAGTCTACACCATACTACTGACTAAAGCCCTTTGCAATCAGCCTAACCTTAAATTTGTTGACTGAACCATCAGGATTCATTTTAGTTTTGAATACGCATTTGACCCCAATAATCTTCTTGTGAAATGGTCTGTCTACAAGTTCTCATGTCTGATTCTTGTTGATCATGTTGATTTCATCCTTCATGGCTTCCCTCCAATTAGTTTCTTGTGTTGTTTTTTCAAAGCTAACTGGCTCCAGTAATGCTAAGTTATATCTTTGATAAAATTTAGTAATATGCTTGGTACCACTAACTGGAAAGTGATCAAACCCTTCACTAAGTTGTGATTCATCTTCTTCAAATTGCAAGTCCAACTTAAGCTCATTTTGCTTTAGCATTTCTTCTTCAATTGCATCTCATCTCCTATTAAACTTCACATCTCTACTTATAATTACCTTGCTTGTAAAATGATTAAAGACCCTATAACCTTTTTTGTTGTTGTATCCAACAAAGATATCTGACTTTGATGTTCTTTCTAGTTTTCTCTTCTTCACTAATGGTACGTGAGCAAAGCAGATACAACAAAATATTTTCAAATGAAAAACTAAAGGTTTGTGTCCAAACCAAGCTTCATATGGAGTCTTTCCCTTTACTGTCTCAGCTTCTTTCGTCTTCAAATTTTCAAAATCTCTCTTAAGATTTATGAGTTGTTCCTGCTTTGTCTTGCCTAAGCCTTGAAACTCCTCTTCAGTCTATCCTAAGCTTGTTTGGGAGTCTCATAGGCCATGATTTTGGTAAATATTACATTTAAAATATTATTTTAGAGGCATGACATTACTTTATGCTTTTTGGCACACTCCTCATTATGCTGCCTTATTTGAGCTAATGCGTCACGAAACCAACTAAAAATCTGACTAAGGAAAGTGCACCTATCAATTAATAGTATAGGTACAGTCAGTACAGATATCATTCCCACGAAGACTAAAAGCACTAATAATTGCCATATTTCTATTATTTACCGATAAATTTGAGTGATTGATTAAAAATAAAATTAACTAATTTAATTAACTAATGAACACGACAAAGAACAAAATAAGTAAATAAAGAATTAACAACCAAGAAGCGAAACAATACCCAAGAAAGAATTCACCTAGATTTCATCTGCAATCTAAATTATGCAATTTCTTTACTTAGTATCTTAATTCTTAGAAATCCCTAAATTATACTAATATCTCTTTCAAGAGTAAAAGCAACTGACTCTAGGTTGATTAATTGAAATTTCTTTCTAATTAAAACCCCTATTATTGCATTAACTCGATCTATGGATTCCCTATTAGATTTCACTCTAATATGGTAGATTTATGTTGTCCTATTTCAAGGATTGCATGCAACTCCAGTCAATTACACAAGATCTACTCTTAAACAGGGTCTATTCCTCCTCTGATTTAAACACATCAAACATAGATCAATAATCTAGAAATACCAAACCAAGAATTAAGCACACATAATTGGGAATAAGATCTAAGTATTTATTACATAAAATAAAATTCAAATGATAGAATCCATCATCGGGTTCATCTCCCCTAGGTATTTAGAATTTTAGTTTATGCTTGAAAATAAAACATTTAAGACACAATATAACCGAAAGGAATAAAGAAACTTATGATAACCTCTTGAGAAATCAATTGAGAATATTCAATCTTGACAGAAATCTGATTCAGAATCGACTTCAATGGTGTTTTCTGAGTTATTTCTTGAATGTTCGATGACGACTTCCTCTTATCTTCTTATGTTGTCATATATACGTCTTAGAATGCCCGAAAAACCCAAAAATGTGTTTCCCACAGTTCAGAGTGCCAATTTGCGAAATTAAGTTGGCTTGCCACTGAGCGGTATGGCAGCCCATGTGGATAGCCCGTGTGGCTCCTTCAACTTGCTCTGATTTTTTGGGTTTTGCTCGTTTTTCGTTCCTTTTTGCTCCCAAATGATCTCCTAAGTATAAAAACATGAATTTAAAAATTAGAAGCATAAAATTTACCATTAACATCGAATAATCACCCAAAAATGAATTAAGAATGAAATTAAAATATGTTACTTTTAACACTTATCATGAGCAATAATTGGATTTGCACTCAATGTTAGTAGCTCGATGTCAGCATCTACAACTTCCCACAAATCAAAAGCTTGAAGATAAGTCTTCATCTTGACTACCTAAATGTGGTAGTTCTCACCAGTAAAGACAAGAGGTGGATGTGGTGAAAAGCTTGTTGAAGACATACAAGTAACAACAAAGTAGAAACAAGATAGAATGTATCTTTCTTGGCAACAAACTCAAAAACAAAAATGATCATCCTCAAAGATGGTAGGCTCTAGGTACCAATTATTGGTGTTTTAAGTGAAGAAGAACAAAAAACAAAAATAGGAAAGTGCAGCAAAAAAGCATGAAAAGTATCAGCTACTTCATTCAATTAGAAAAGTAATACATTTTAGTGATAAAACACTACCAAATATACAACTACTCCCACTAATAACATGAAAACAAGAAAAACTTAACTTGCACTAGTGCTGATTATGTTAATCATCACCTATTTACATAAAAAATTATCAATTAAGTTTATTTTCAACAGAATAACATAACAAGGAAACTAAACAAAAACTGAACCAAGTCAACATGCTATCGAGGAGACTTAGCATGCAACAAAAAAGTAACAGCTACATGGTTGGCCAACTTTTTTTGGAAACATTTCTTTTCTTGAAACTATCATTGTAATCGATTACACACTGTTAAGAAGATTGGTAGGTGTAAGTTAATTAAACCATTGGCAATGTTAGGAAGTTGAATTTTTGTTGTGAAAAGCGATTAATGCAATGTATGACAGACATAAATAGTTAAAACAAATCATTTTGAAACTCTCTCATGGGGTTGGAGTGGTTTTCATATTCATTAACACAATAGTTACTAAAAGATAAGCATTAAATAACATTGTACCAAAACATATGAAATCCATCAACTATTAGCCACGAAATTAAATAGGCTAGTGACTAATGACGCATTATCAGAAACTCAAGCTCCCAAGAACTTTTTAGCAATCTTGAGAAGGGAAATTCAATTTATGTCTTGAAATTGGAAAATTTATTGACCTGATTTGTCAAATATTAATATCCTATTCCTATTGGAAGTGGATTATGGAAATTTGTTATTTTGCAGGCCATTAACGCAATTCTTCTTCAACTAAGGCTATGTTTATTTCAAGGTAAAAGTTTTTACGGAAAATATTTTCAACCTTTTCCGATGTTTGTTTCATGTAAAATAGGATAGTCAACGTAAAAGGCTTTCCAGCCAACGTAAAATTACCTCCTTATTCCCGTAAAATGTTTTGCCAATTTTTTTTCCATAAGACATTTTTCAAACTGATAAGACTCTGTTCACTGTAACACCTCCATACCCAACCCAAGCATCAAGTCAAAACATTGAGATGTTACATTCTCTACTAAATTTACTTATCAAATTTTTTCTTATAAACTTTCATAACTTTTCAATTTAGTCCCTTTTATCATAAAAGTTCAATATTTACTAATTAATCATATTAAATTGTTTCACACTTAAACATTTTTTACAATTTTCAATTTAGTCCCTATTGCCATGTAATTTATTTTTCATCATATAAACACTTTAATCAAATAATTCATTATAATATCTTATTTCACATAACACATTTTCATGCATATCACTTCTCTTGTTTCAATTATAAATTTCACAAAGTTTACAATTTAATCATTAACATCATGAAGACTCATAATTTACTATAATTTCACCTTAACATCACTTTGTAATCAATTCACTAGTTCATTTAAACTATTTATCATAAATCTCAAATATATGTTTGTTTCATTGAAAACAACTTTTATGAAATATTTTCAAGAAATCTGCCAAACAACAGAAAATATTTTACATAAATTCATCCAAACACCAAAAAATATTAGTTTTTCCAGAAAAGTAAGTCATTTTTTATAAATCATTTTTTGAAAGTCATTTTCAATAAAACAAATAGAGCCTAAGTTCATAATAAATATTCTTTTATTAATCAGTGTGCTATAATTGAGTTAATTTGAATTTCTATAATTTTAAATTTTTCGTTTAAGTTACTAAACTATTCAAAAAATTTTACTTAAGTCATTGAGCTATTAAGTTTTTTTTTAAGTTCCATCGGTGAGCTCCAAGTGATGATTTGATGATTGGCACGGTGGATCACTACCCATCGACAAGCAGAAGAACATACTTTAGATCCAGTCGATCTAACGGTCAAAGTTGTTTCATGAAAAAATGAATTGTAAAACGGAAGGGGAAAAAGAGCTTTTAATTGGTGCAGACAGTGCAAACTAGAAAATTCATATAGCATCAGTTTTAACAACCCAATGACTTAAATGAAAACTTTTGAATAGTTTAGTGACCAAATTATAACTTTTTTTAGTTAAGTGACTAAAATGAAAACTCACCCATAGTTTAGTGACTAATGGTGTAGTTTACCCTTTTGAAATTTATGTCTCAACCTCAATGGTAGTACTTAAATCCGTTAAAGTTAAATTGTATAATTAATCTTGTACTATGCGTAAGTTGTGAATTTAGTTCTTATTTTTTAATATGATCATTTTTAGTTTTTTATACTTTTCAAATTTTGAAATTTTAATTATAACTGAAATAGTAGCCGTTAAATTCACGTACTATGGTGTACCGATATCTGGAGAAATAATATCATAATATTCATTGTAAGTTCTTATCTTTAAATTACAATTTAGTTTATTTTATGGTTATCTATCTTGAAACCCATATATCTGTTATTCTGTCTTACTATTACCTGTTTATGTCTATGTAAAGACTTTAGGCCTTTGTGTGTTAAGACATAAAAAGATAACAGAAGGTTTTAGGTACCAAAGATAAATTCCATGGAAGAAGCAGATTGTATATATAAAGATAAAATTTGCAATCATATTATGCATATTGACTCTAAAAATGAGAATAATGTTTCGACCCTCAGTAAAGGTTTTAATAGTCTAATAGATATAACTTCTATATATTTTCATAAATTATATTATTGTAACGCCCCAAACTCGGCCTAGACGTTATGGTCGAATCTGACGATGTCACACGCTAGGGTGTTTGAAAATAGTGTCGTCGCGTTAAAACCATGTTCATTGGACTCCTTATCTTAATATCTTTTTAGTTTCAAAATCCTGTAACCTCTTAAGTCAGTTGTTTCAAAATGTTATTCGTTTGCGGAAGCTTTTAAAACTGTTTAAATAATCGTGCGTTTCAAAGAAAAACATTTGTTCTTTAGAAAACTAGGGTTTCCTACTGCTAGTAGTTGCAATCCATAACTAAAAACAAATTTAAGCAAAGTCCCAAAAAGTCCCCAATTTACATCCAAATAAACCATAAATCATGAAAAATAAATCGTAAAAGTTTTAAGCTGTGGTCACCGTCGTGTCCTCCGTCGCACCAATCCGTCTAGGTCTGGGGATTACCTGTACACATTAAACAAAAGGGGTGAATTTTCGTAAACTCAGTGTGTAATCCCACAAAATACAAACAGTAGCAAATCGCAGTGCACAATTTAAACAGTCTTGAGCCTAAGCCCTTTTTTAGTAACCGTAACAGTTTGGGCCTTAACCAATCTCAACACAGTATTAACATGCAATAGGGTCTTAGCCCATCACAGTATCAGTAGCAGTCATGCAATATTCAGTAACAAAATCCTACCCAACCAGCCTCTACACACTATCTCTGTCTAGCCCTACACACTATGTGGGGATCAAATCAACCCACCCATCCCTACACACCACGTAGTACCAAATGCGGCACAACACAGTAATTTGCAGCTGAGCTGCCAGTATATTAGGCTTAAGAGCCTTTTAGTACACTTCCTCCAATAAATCATCATCCTAACCCAATGCTATGCAAACATACATTATGACATGCTTTTATGCAACCGCTAATCATATCCATATATACATATATACATATATATATATATATCAGTAATCATGTATCACATACATCCAGATCATACATTTAAGGTCTACCTAACGCTTACCGACCCTACAGTGGATTCACAGTCAACTTGGGTGACCCGTGCAACCTTGGAAATCATTTCGGTAAAATGGGCTCACATGCCCATGTAGCCTGCCCGTGTGGGCCCACACGCCCGTGTGGCCTACACGACCCAAATTGGCCACACGGCCTGGCCCAAAATCCGACACGACTCAAATCAGTCCAGCCTGTGTGTTGCACACGACCTGCCTAGCTATCACACAGTCATTTCAAGTGCACACGGCCTGGCCTCGTCGATCACACACCCATGTTAGGGCACACAGCCTACCACACGGGCGACCACATGCCCGTGTGGTGTCGACAGTGAGATTTTGGCGTTCATCGAAACCTTATTTTCTTTGCAATCGGGTACACAGCTGGTATCGTTTGATGCTAAAACGTCCCCAAGCACTCCAAAACCTATTTTTGATTGTCCAAAAACCCATTTCAATCACTTAAACCAAGTTATAAAGAACAGAAAATTCCAAATATTTCTGACGACTCATACTTTGAACGTACAATAATTGTACTTCCTTAGCCCTGATTGGAAACCACAGCTGCCTAAGAGTCTCCTAAACACGAAATAGTTCCATTAATTACCGATTCAAGGATACCAGAACTAAAACCAGAACTAAAACACACTTACCCAACTTACCAAAATGGATGAAATCGATGGTTGCTCTCAAAGAGACGATTTGGAAAAAAAATAAAGAAACGAAGAAAGTGGGGGGAAAAAGAAGGAAAATTTGATAGAGAAATAGAAGTCTGGAACCTCAAATGGAAGAGGAATTTTAGGGAAAAACAAAATAAAAATATTTTGAAGATAACAAAATAACTTCCCTCATCCCTCAAATATCTCCTACTAACCCACTACTCAGAGTTCCCGTTTGACCAAAACTCTCTCAGTCAAATGAGCAAAAATATACTCCTACGCTCACGCAGGGATTCAAACACAGGACCTCCAACACTCCACTTAACCATCAGACCAGCAAGCCCATTCTAATATAATTTTACAAACAATTAAATATAAGCCTATTGGACAAGGTTAAGGCTTTATTCAGAAAAATATCAAAATTTTCCAAATCTAAGGCTTGAACTTAGAACCTCTCACACACACCCAAAACACTTAACCACAGAAGCAGATACTCAATTGTGTCAATTAATCGTGAAACTGAAACATAAAATTTGGGGTGTTACAATAATAAAGTAAATAATTTTGGAAAAGTAACAGAATTAGATTTGAACAACAAATCTAAAGAAATATTATCTGAAGTTAATACTAAATTAGAACAAGTTCTTATTAATAAAAATATAGAACTGGAGATAGATTTAGGTCCTTTATATTATGCAAATAGTAATATGATATTAACTTTGTCTGAGAAAGAAGACACTTCTTCAGAAGAATCATCTTCTTCTAATAAAAGAAGAAAGAAACCTAAAAAACATAAAAGAAATATAAAGAACTTATAGAACATTGGAAGTTTAAATTTACTAAAAGTAGGGATAAAAATGAAAGAGTTGAATATTTAAAATTAATAGAACAACTTTATGAAGAACATAAAGATTTGTTTACTTTATTCAATTATCATTATATGTTAAATTACGGTACTACAGATAGTAGTAGTTCTAGTAATTCAGGTAATTTAGAAGATTTAAAAGTTACAGGTTATAAATCTGATGAAGAAAACACTTCAATAGATGAAGATGAAAATACAGAAATCCCTAAACCTATGGATACTGACCAAACAGATCCTCATAGAAAAAGAAAAATAGAATCAAATCTTTAAAATGATGATTACCTGAGAGCTCTTAATAAAAATTTTGAAAAAGTTGAAAATAAAACTAGAATTTTTGGTAACCAAACTGAAAATATAGCTACTAATGAAATAAAAACTGAATACCCAGGAGAATCATCTAGTAAACCTATACCCCATAGGAAAGATGATTTAAATAAAAGAAATGTGGCCCAAGGAGGTATATATTTAGACTTGACTAATATTTCAATATCAGACTATGAAAAAATAATAGATGATTGGGCACAATCTATGACTATTGTTGTAAACAACAACAATAATTGGTCAAAAGAAAATTTCTTAAATTATTTTGTTGGAACATTTCAAGGAGATGTTCTACAATTTTTAAGAAGATGGGAAGAATCTGATAAAGGAAAAGAAAAAAAAGGGCAATTAATTAATCAGATAGGAACTCCCAAAGATCTTTTAAAAGGATTAACATCTATTCTAAAAATAGAATTTTGTGGCTATTTTGATAAAAAAAAATCAGGATAGTACATCTAGTTACGTATTGTCAAAAATCAAGTTATGTGATATTAGATATTTAGAAGAATTTTCTAAAAAATTTCTTCATGAGTATCAAAAGTTAAAAAATGAAAATAAAGAATTTTGGAAAAACTAATATTTTCATAAACTACCACCACCATGGGATGGGATATGTATAAAAAAATATGTATATTATTTAGATAAACATAGTAAAGAAGCAGGAGTGGCACTAGAAAATATAGATTTTATACGAAACAAAATAAATTTTGCAAAAGAAAGAATAACTTTACATTATTTACAAATTAAAGCTTCTAAACAAGTTAAAAAGAAATTAAGTACTAAACATTGTACTAAAATATTAGAAAATAAATGGGAATTTGGATGTAAACAATAAGTCCCAGTACTTATAAAAAACATAGAAAGAAAAATAGAATGTATAAGTTTATTAGATGGAAGCCAGGAAATAAAAAATATACTGGTTATAATAAAAAGAAAAACTTCAAAAAAAAACCTAAAAAACAAATATGTAAATGTTTTTTATGTGATGAGGAAGGTTACATAGCACCAAATTGTCCTAACAAAGGAAAAAATGCAAAAAAGATGATTAAAACTCTTGAAGAACAAGATTTAGAAATATGTTTAGAAGAGGAAATAAATCCTGAAGAAATATTATATGAATTAATATCTAAAACAGACTCTGATTCAGATGATGAAGAATATATATTCATGTTTAATGTAGGAAGTAGTTCTAATAATCAATTAGAAGATATTCTTAAAACTGAACAGCAGTATATAATATTAGGAAATTTAATTGGAGAAGAAAAATATTTTCTGATGAAATGATAGAAAAAATAAATAAAAATCATATTTCCAAAGAAGAAATATATAAAATATCTAAATTTAAAATATGGAGTCAAAGACATATAGAAAAAATTAGTGGCAATACAGTCGCTAAAGATAATAGAGGAGGATTAATAGAAATCTCATTATTCACTAAAGATAAAATTAAGAGAATTAAAAAGAAATACCCTCAAGTTAAATATATACATCTAGGAATAATAATGATAACTATTAGAGCTTTATTTAGAAAAGATCATGATATACCTATAATAGTAGTATTATTAGATAAAAGATTTAAAAATCCAGTAAAAGCACTTGTTGGAGGTATTCAATCTAATTTACATACTGGTGTAATAGGATTTAAAGTTAAACCAAATTACTTTATACCTATTATTGATCCTCTAATAGAAGAATGTTTATGTTTAAGAATTCAGACAAAAAATTCTGAAATAAATGATTTAGTAGAAGATCTAGCAATAAGTTGGACTGCTATTAATGAATATACTAATACAACAGAAGTAGAAATTAAAGAAATAAATAATAAAATTATTGAACTTTTTGAACCAAATAAATTTACTATAGAAATACAACCAAAATTATTGCATTTAAAAGATCTATCAATTGTAACACCCCAAACTCGGCCCAGACATTATGGCCGAATTTGGTGATGTCATATGATAGGCTGGTTGAAAGTTAAATTTCTGCGATAAATCCATTTCCGTTTAATTACTTTTCTTATCTCTTATTAATTCCAAAATCCTAACTCGCTTAATCAATTGTTTTAAACATGATACATTGCGGAAGCTTTTAAAACAATTTTGAGTAAATCGCGTGTTTAAAGAATCTTTTGCCCTTTTTGAAAATCAAGTTTTCCTACGCCTAACAGTTATAAATCCATAAAAAATAAATAAAAATCTAATTTAAGCAAAAAGTCCCAAAAAGTCCTCAAGTTACATCCAAATAATTAAACCATAAATCATAAAATAAAATTAAACCATGAAAATTTGAAACTGTGGTCACCGCTGAATCCTCCGTCGCTCTGATCCATCTATGCCTGGGGATTACTTGTGCACATTTAAACAAAAAGGTGAGTTTACGTAAACTCAGTATGTAATCCCACAGAAATCAAACAATAATACATCACAGTATATAGTTAAAACAGTTCTGGGCCTAAGCCCTTTTCAGTGTCAGTAACAGTTTAGGCCTTAGCCTATCTCAATACAGTCTCAAATATGCAGTAGGGCCTTAGCCCCTCACAGTATCAGTAGCAGTCATGCAGTATTCAATAACAAAGTCCTACCCAACCAGCCTCTACACACCATCTCCATCCAACCCTACACTCCATGTAGGGATATAATCAACCCACTCATCCCTACACTCCAAGTAGTACTAAATGCGGCACAAAATAGTAGTTTGCAACTAAGCTGCCAGTAAATTAGGCTTAAAGCCTTTCAGTACACTTCCTCCGAATAACAACCCCCAACCCAATGCAATGCAACATAGCAATTTCAGTACATATATTCAGTTCAAATATTAACATGTTAAGTACAGATATCATTCAGTCAATTTCGCACATTTAGGGGTCTAAGTAGCGCTTATCGACCTTACAGTAGGTTCACAGTCGACTTGGGCGACCCGTGCAACCTTAGAAACATTTCGGTAAAAATGAGCTCACACGCTCATGTGATCTGCCCGTGTGGCCCACTCAGCCCAAATTGGCCTTGGCTGTATGATCCATTTTTAATGTAACACATGCTAGCTAAATATTCATATATGCTTTCACTATTTACTTATATGTTCATTCAAAGCTGTCTACTTGAGTCATTGTCACTAATTTATTTATATCTTGAGCTACAGAATTCCAAATTAAGATCTGCTTAATGTTTTTGAAACTACACTCAAATATCTTTCTACTATAAAATTTTCAGAATTTAGAGTTTATCAAATAAGTACAGTAAAATCTTCAACTTTATCCCTATTCTACTATTTGATAGCTTCAACCTTTCCTTACTAAAAATTATTTATCTCTTAGTACGGAATTTGGATGATGTTTCTGTTTATTTATCTTGAAAATAGACTCATTAAGAATTTAAACATATAAATTTAAGCCCCTAATTATTTTTTTACAATTGTTTATGATTTTCCAAATTCAGAACAGGGGAACTCGAAATCATTCTGACCTTGTCTCACAAAATTTATTATATCTCATAATTTACAATTCCATTGCTTACACTGTTTCTTTCATGAAAAACTAAACTCAATAAAATTTAATTTAATATTTTATTCAACCTCAAACTCAATTTCCACTATTTTTGATGATTTTTCAAATTTATACTACTGTTACTGTCTAAAATTATTTTAGTGCAAAATGTTGATTTCCAAGCTTATAACACCCTTATTTCCTTTCTCTACAATTTTTTTTGCATCATTTCCTCTTATTTCTCTTATTTCTCGATAGCAAGCAATTTTGACTTTTCACCGAATCATGTTTTCTGCGTTTCGGGTATACACCTGGTATTGTTTCTGATGCGTAAGCACTCCTAAACCTCCAGAACCTAAAAATCGACCAACATATCTCCAAATTAATCACTTAATTCATTTTTAATCAACCAATTTCGGAAGGAACTTGACTAAAAACCTAACAAAACCCTTACTTCGCTTGGGTAACCACGACTTCACACAATCACAGTGTCGATTCAAAACCACCAGCCCCTTGATTAACTCCTAAACACCAAAAAGGAATCGCCTTTTTAGAGATTAACCAAGAACAATTAACAATAGACAAAATCGTTACTTACCGAACACGCACAACCAACGATGAACAACTGAATCAATTGGGAAAAAAAAAAAAGAAACAGAGGGGGAAAAACTAATGGAAATTTTGGCAGCAACTAGGGGAAATAATTGGCAGAGGAGAGAAAAAACAAGAAGAAAAAAAACGTCAGAAAAAGTTTGGGGAATTGGAGAGAAAATTGAAATTCTATTATTATTTTTGCAACAAAAAGATAATCAGATTATTTTCTGATAACCTCTCCCCAATTATCTCCTAAAATCACTCCCTATTAACCCACTAAAACACAACTACTCAAAATTTTACCCCAACACAACTCTTAGCCGAAATTGGAGCAAAAATACTATCTCCACGCCATCACAGAGAATTGAACACAGGATCTCCAACACTCCACTTAACCACCAGACCAATAAGCCCATTCTGATATAAATTTACCAACAATTAAATTTAAGCCCTTTGCACAAGGTTAAGGCTTTATTTATAAAAATACCAAAATTTGCCCAAGTAAGGCTTGAACTTGGGATGTCTCACACACACCCAGAACACTTAACCACTGAAGTAGATACACAGTTGTGTGTCACATATACACGAAATCAAAAATTAAAATTTTGGGGCATTACAATCAATACCAAGAGACTGGGTGATAGATAGAATAAGTAGTGCTAGTACTTCAAAACCTGTAAGTACTATAGAATACATGTCATCAGGAGATAGGTTATATTTTCAAAATAATGCTATAACCAATACAAATGATAATTTAGTTTTACCCTCAAATTCTCAAACCGAGGAAGAAGAGGATAATAATAGTACAAGTTCAACACCAATAGCAATGAGAACAGTTCATATACCTATTTTTCCTACTGAACCTAGTAGAAATTCTAGAAACACTAGAATGGAAGAGATACAAACTTCAACAATTATTCAACAAATGAAAATTGGAAATAGTGATGTAATTATATTTTCGAATTTCCAAGCTAGGAAATATTATACATATGTTGAAATTACATTTCAATTTAGAGAATATAAAACATATTCCTTACATGCTTTATTAGTTAACGAAGCAACAATTAGTAGTTGCAGAGAAAATGACATTCCTGTAGAAAAATGAGAACTCATGAAACACCCAATAAAAGCAATAAGGATAGACGGTAAAGAAACCATAATCCAATTTAAAGCTAGAAATATACCAGTTTATATAAATAATGTAAGAATTGTAATACCTAAAATATTATGTTTTCCTGAAATGCATGGAGACATATTATTAGGGAATAATTTTATATATCAACATTTACCACTTTCTATAGATAGAAATTTAATTATATTATCTGTAGAAAAAACTCTGTAGAAATTCCTTTAGTAGAAAATCATAAATTTGTGTGTGATAAAAATTTTACACCACCAAGAAAAGAACAAATTAAACAACTTGAAACAAATCATTGGTTGTTTAAAATATTAGAAAATAATTTTAGTGAAAAACCATTAAAATTATGGCAGAATAGTCCTAGATTTTGCAAAATAAAATTGGAAAATCCCAAGAAAATTATTAGAGTTAAACGTAATGAATTTGATATTCAAATAAATGAATTATTAGAAAAAGGATTAATAGAAAAAACTAATAGTCCACATTCTAGTCCTGCTTTTATGGTAAGAAACCATGCTGAAACAAAAAGAGGTAAAGCTAGAATGGTTATTAATTATAAAAGATTAAATCAAAATATTATTTTTGACGGATATGTCATTCCAATAAAGGATGTCTTAATTAATCAAGCTAAACAAGCTAAATATTTTAGTAAAATTGACTGTAAATCGAGATTTTGGCAAATCGTGCTAACCGAAGAATCTAAACCTTTAACAGCCTTTAGTGCACGCAATGGACATTATCAATAGAGAGTAATGTCATTTGGTCTATGTAATGCACCTTAAATCTTCCAAAGATGGATGGATTCTATATCTAATAAATATAAAAAATTTTGTATAGTTTATATAGATGATATTTTAGTATTTTCAGATACATTAGAAAAACATAGAAAACATTTAAATATCATTTATTAAGAATTCATAAAACATGAAATAATCTTAAGTCCTAAGAAAATTGAGTTAGAAAAAACAGAAATGGAATTCTTAGGATTAAAATTATCAACAGATGGTCTTAAACTAGAAGATTATATTATTGTAAAAATAAAAGAATTTCCTGAAAAAATTGAAGATAAAAAGCAGCTTCAACAAATTTTAGGAATAGTTAATTATGGAAGAAATTTCTTTCCTAACTTATCTGAAAAAATAGGTAAGTTATATGAAAAATTAAAAAAGGATAAACCCTTTAACTGGTCTCAAAAAGATACAGAAATCATAAAAAATCTAAAATCTGAAATAAATTATATTTCAAAATTTTATTTACCTAAACAATGTGATAAATTAATTTTAGAAATAGATGCATCACAAAACTATTGGGGATGTATTTTAAAAGCTAAAACAAAAAATAATGAAGAACTAATATGTGGATATAGTTCAAGTAAATTTAAACCAAATGACATTAATTATGTTATATATGAAAAAGAGTTATTACCAATAAAGAAAGGAATAAAAAATTTTCTTATATATTTTGCACCTGAAAAATTTATTATAAAAACTGATAATCAAGCAATTAAACAATTCCTTACTAACAAAAGTATGAAAACTGTTCCTAGAAGAAACATATGGTATAATGAATTATGTACTTTTAATTTTGAAGTATTATATGTGAAAGGTACTGATAATATAATTACTGATTATCTTAACAGGCCTGATGGATAGGGGTAAAAAACCTCTAGAAAAAGTTGGAGAATGGACTACTGTCCACAAGAAACCCAACAAAGAGAAGTCAATAAACCCTAATCAAGGATTTGTTACAATACCTCCACAAGCATCATTTTATCCTAATCAAGGATATTATGTTCCATATCTAATGGTAAGACAACCAGTTGGATCTCAATTATCTTTTACACCAAGAACTGTAAGTTAATACCCTTGGTCTCAAGATCCAAATTTGGCATTTCAAGCCAGTTATTCTGAAATTATAAAGGGAGCAGAAAATTTGTTGAAATAACAACAAATTCCAGAAATAAAATATTTTTATAATCCAGGTTTACCACCAGAGTTATATAATTTTATTAATGAAATATGAAAAACTCATGAACAAAGAGCAAATTTTAGAAGAGCTCTTACAAAATTTTCCCAATTTTTAGTTAAAAAAACAACTAAAGAAAATGAAGCACATGATTTATTATTAAAATCTATTTTATATAGAGATTGGAAAGAACTTGATATTGAATATATGGATATTAAGGAGATAAACAATCTTGTTGATATATTTCAATATTTTGTTCATAAAGGAACAAATAGTCCTATTATGAATAAAATGTTTAGAATATGTTTAGACAATAAAGTTAGAAAATTATTACCAGTAGAAAATTTTGCAAAAATAAATAGAGCAATTTGCAACCAGCAAGCTCAATACAAAATGTTTTTTCAGAATATTTTTTACAATCATATGTTTTTACAAATGATATATCCTACTATAAAATTTAGACTTGATCATGAACCATTTGATATAAGTAGTATTGAATGAGATTTTGTTAAAGAAATAGTAGTTCAAAATTTTTCTTTTCATTTATTAAAAGATTTTCCTGCAATTACTAAATCCAAATTATCACGAATAGTAAATCAAGACGATTTTTACGATTATTTTTATATTCAAATAAGTAGCCTTATTGGTATTGCTGACAGAGAAAGATTCTATCAGCCATATCAAATTTGGATTATCCAAAGAATGATTGGAAGTCTCAAGTTATCATCTGTCAAGGAAGACAAAGAACACTTGACAAAAAATATTGACAAGTGTTATAATAATTTTAATTATTATCAAACCCAAGCAGGGATTGATTTAATGTCAACAGCTCAACATGTACTTCAACATCAGACATATGAACTATGATCGAATGGAAGAAGGATACTGGCTGATGATACTGGAAATATCCAGAAAAATAAAGATGAAGAATCCATGCGACTATTAGAAAAGATAGCTGACATGGAAATTAATGATTTTCCATCCAATATAATAGAGGAAATCAGAAACACGTGGAAACTTTAGAACTTACCAACACTGTCACCAAATCATTACATCTAGATGAATTAGAGTTAATGAATCTAAATAACATCCAAGAAGGATGAAGACAAACAAGAAGGCCATGTGGAAGAACAAACATCCACATCCAAGCTTGATGGTGACTCAAGCAATAAAGCTTCCAAATATAGACAAAAAAGAATTAATTGCAGTGATGTGACAAAAAGAAAGACAAGTAGAAGAAATCATCAATGCAATATCAGGATACATAGAGACATCCATAAATTCATCCTTATCAGAAACACTGTGCGGGATTGAAGAAAAAATTAAATAGAGTTTAGGAATTTTGCTATAAATAGCGATGTAAAAAGCCTAAACAAGGTTCGAAAAATAATTTAGAAATCTTTTTTTTTTTTTGTACTTTCTAACATTCTCCCCTTATAAACACTTTCCTTTACATTAATATAAAACTATCTTCCTTTATTCCGCTTTCTCCTTTATTTCCTGCAATTTGAGTTTGAAATATTTACAGTAGCGCATCTCAACATTAAATAATTTCAAATTAGAATGGAAGTGAAATTCAATAGTAAAAAATAGAGTTGAAAACGTGCATTACATATGTATTGATTATTACAAACCAGGAATGTAGAATGTCTTAATAAAGGTCATTTTATAATCTCCCTTCGATTGAGAAGGGGACAATTGTTATAAGTACCGACTTTATTGCTCTTAAATCTCTATGACACAACTTTACCAATCAATACCTTATCAAGAGTAATCGTTACTAAAACTAAACTTTGTGATATATGTAAAAATAAAATTTCATCCAAATAAGTGACCTTTGCCATGTCAACTAAAAATGTAAATGATTTTAAATTTAAAAATATTACTACTTCAGGCCCATGTAGTTTAAAAATTAAAAGTATTACTTTAATTAATATAACAGAATATTGCTAACAAGTGGGATTAACAAGAAGTGGTGGATTGTATTGTGGTTCGTCTCTGAGTGGGGTGGAGAACCACTAGAAAGGGGGTTGATCTTCGGTGGGAAAGTTTAGGAGAGGTTTCCGATATGGAAAGGGAAATTAATCTTCTCCAGCTATTGTTGTGGGCTGTTATACTGGAAGACAATGTTACATATGTGCTTAGAGATGGCTGATAGTGAGATTATATCCGGCTCCCTTACAGTGACAATGAATACAATGTCTTTTTTTTTTTTTTTTTTTTGTTACATAGATATCAAGTAAGTATTTTTGCACCGACAAATTTAATTAAAAAAATATAACAACAAATAGACCTAAATTTTTAAATTCAAAAAATAGAGAGATTAAATTCTAAATATATGAAATGTACAAAAATTTAAGAATATTGTAACAAATAATATTTTACTCTATATTTTACTAAAAAATAAATAATTAACCCAAGTTGGTGAAACCATACTTGCACAATCTAAAAATGGCAGGAAGCACACAAAGTCTTACAGATTTTTGAACAACTACACAAATCATTTGTTTTCTTCTTCCCCTATAGAACTGTATGTTTGGTTGGGTGTAATAGGAATAGATTACAGCTCAATTCAATGGGCCCACCACTAAACCAATGTTTGGTTGGCTGTAATGCCATTACAGCCTTATTCAATTCAACCTCTATTCCCACTAAACACGCTGAATAGCATTCCGCGCCTTACCCACAGAATAGCCATTCAAAGTGTCTCAGTTTCAATTTTACCCTTCTCCCTTCCTCACGTCTGAAGCCTCTTCTCTTTTCCCTTCTTTTTCCCATTTCCTTCCAGCCTTCTTGTTAGGGTTTCGATCGAAGAATAGGCAGCTATTGAATCCACTGCTAGAATGAAAGAATCCCCTGCACATGAAAAAGGATGTGACGGTTGGTTTAGGCTTTCTTTGGCCTGACTGATCGAAGGCGTGGTAGGCTTCTTTCGTGGTAAAAGAGGAAATCTTAGAGAAAATGGCCAAACAAGTTCAACCCATTATGCGTAAGCATAAATGGAGGGTCAAGCTCCTCTCATAATTAATTCGGTATCTTTATCAATTTTATTCATTTTTGTATCTTTTATTCATTAAAGAGAATGATTTTTTCTTCAATTGTGCTAAATTCTTTTCTTCAATTATGATTGATGGAAGAATGGGTATTTACTGGTTATACTCTTTGAAATTCAAGCGCTTTTCTTTTCTCGGCATTGAGATGTGTTTTATGAATGAAGCATGATGCCGAAGGCAAATAATGCATTGAAAGAATTGTGAAGTGTTTGCATGCTTTGAGTTATCATACTAGGAGTTACTTTGGCTTGACTTTAAAAAATTATACCGAATTTAGTTTTAATTATTTTTTCATATTGATAGTCCGAATAATCCAGACTTTGCTTGAAATTTGAATGTGGAGCTGGCATCCACGTGAAGTTAAGGCTACGAAGACCGAACCGGGATTGGGATTTTTATCCCTTCGATCAAGTTCTTGATACAATGCTTCACGAGCTTTGCCATAATGCTCATGGTCCTCATAATGCTAGTTTTTACAAGCTCTGTGATGAGCTTAAAAAGGTCCATTTCCATTCTTTTAGATAGTCCCTAATCATCATTTTCCAGTGCCAAATGCTGTTTCATGGATGGTTCATGTCTATATTACTAATTTTCCTGTTAAGACTTGTTTAAGTTCATGCTATTGTGTTAGAACCATATAAGCCCATCAAATGAAAGATTCTGGCGTGTGAGGATCAAATTATTAAGAAAGCATTATTAGGTGTGATTGGAGGTTCTCAGGATGTGCCTATATATGGACTCACGATTAAACATTATCTATGTGGAAAATGGAGAGCTTATGTTAGTTGAATAATTTGATTATTGGTTACAATGTATTTGAGCCCTATGTTAGTTTTAATCCATTTGGGATGCATGTCTTACTTGGAAAATTGGACTAATCTTTGCTCAATCAGTGTTCCTTCTGCATGTTTCCTTATTGTTATCTATTTACTTGTGTTTCTGGAATTATTACAATTAAATAGGGGTTAGTTAAGGTTTTAAGAAATGCACCTTTATTTTTATCTTAGGTATCCTAAAGATATTGATATATGAAGATAATTTGGAGAATCTATATTTAAGTAGCACATGCTGGTTTTAATGTCTTTGTATATTTTTCTTTGTTATATCCATGTAGGAATGTGAGGAGCTCATGTCAAAAGGAATAATTGGCACAGGGGAGGGGTTTGATCTTCCTGGAAGGCGCTTGGGTGGATTTTCCTGACAACCTCCACTCTCATCTCTTCATCAGACTGCATTAGCTGCAGCAGATAACAGAGCACGCTTGGGGTCTCTGTTACCTTACGGACCTAAACGTCTTGGTGGTGACTGCACCATTAAGGATGCACTTAGTCCTATACAAACAGATGCAATGGCTACTGAAAGGAGATTGCAGAATGATATTTGGTGTGGTTCCTATTGCTCTGACATTACTGGGGATGAAGAAAGCTGTACTGATACTCTGCAGGATCATTTGGACTTGGATCAGGGAGGAGAGAGATTGAGTATCAATGATGTTTCCAGCAGACATGCTTTTGGTGGAATCTCTCTTAAACGAAGCCATGGACAAGATAAACCGGAATCTAGTTTTGTGGATTTAACTACCCCTCCTTTATCTGGATCTTCTATCAATAAAGGTGCCAAATCTTCTAAACGAAGTTGTAAATCCAATAAACTTATACCTCACCAATCTAATTCAAGTGCCACTTCTTCTGCCCCCATGCTTAATTATGATTCTCCAGAAAATCAAGGAGTAACTGCGGTGTGGGAGTGCCAATCATGCACTTTATTGAATCTAGTAAGTGTTTCATGCACCAATATCATTTCATTCAAATACTTTGCTTATAAAGGGATATCATATTGTTTAACACATATGTTCATGTTTTATATTGAATTTTATGTGCTGAAACATTTTGATATTTATATTGATAATGCTCACGCTGGCATGTTTGGTCCTATTTTTGAGTTGTATATCCTTATCCTGTATGGTATTTGGCCCACATATTTTTCGCTTCGGTTGTTCTTAATAATCATGAATTTGTGCTTTTTGGGCTCCACAGGCCATGATATATTAATATTGGTATGGACCATGTTTGCTTTTTCTTTTTTTTTTTACAGTGAGAGATGCTTTGTGTTACTTGTTTGCCTCCTGAACTGGAGAAATATATATATATATATATATATATATATATTTTAATGCCCCCTCTTGGGAACTTACTTTGCATATCATTAATGTGAAAACATTGCAGCCATTAGCCCCAATATGCAAGCTTTGCTGCACAGAAAGGCCCAGAGACATTGGCACCAAGTACAAATTTTGGTCCTGCAAGTTTTGCACCTTGGAAAACAGTGTGAAACTGGATAAATGCTCAGCATGTAACCAATGGAGATATTCACATGGTGCTCCTATATCAACTCCAGCTCCCAATGTTGGCACATGAAAAGTAATATCTCATCAATGCCAATTTGCTTCATCTTATTCAAGTCGGTTGATTTTTCCTTGTTACCGCTCGTGTTACAAATGATAGGGAGCGTTTTCCTTGTTTTGGTTGTTTTGGTTGCTTATTACAAAAAATATTGTAGTATTCCAATCTTGAATATGAATATTATGTTTGAATATGAAATATAATTTTCAAGTTATTTATTACTTCTTATATTTTATTTTTTATTGTAAAATAATCAAATTATTTGTTTCACTAATGATATTTTAGCACATTATGTAGTGCAGTTTAAAAATAATAAAGTAGATTATATATTATTTTTATAGTATTATATATTATGATTTTTTAATTCATATAATAATAATTATATTAAGAATTTTATTAAATTATATTTAGTAATAATTATGTTAAAATATGATTAAATTATTTATTATTTTTATTAAATTATTTTTAATAATAATCTTATTAAAATTTAATAATAGTAACAATAATCATCTACCTACAAAAAATTCTGCTAAGGGTATTCTGGTCATTTTAGCTTTTTTTCTTATTCTATGACAACATCATTCCACTCAACCAAACACAAGAATACTATTACAGTTCTATTCCATTCCATTCAACCAAACAATTAAATTACTTATTACAGCTCTATTCCATTACAGCTCTATTCCATTACAGTGAACCAAACGTACCCTAAATACCTAGAATTGAACATATCTTTCTTCATGTCTACTTTTTAGCATCAAGGTCACCTCTCTCGGTTGACAATTTGGTCAAACTCACTATCATGGACCACATAGTATGACTATCGAGTAATGGAAAAGTAATTGCCATTCCACAGTGAACTTGATAAAAAATCTTCAAAGTTTTTACCTGGTTTCTTGGTTCTTTTCAATCACTTGTACTCTTCCAACTTCCTGCAAAAAAAATGGCCGTCTCGGATTATAAATTAAAATAAATATAAGACTTTTTTCTACTTTAAAGAAGAAAGTGTTATTTGAGATCATGAATGAGTGTGGAGAAATAGAAGAGTTGTTTTACCGTTCATCGTATTGAATATTAATTCCAGCTACAATAAGTTTGATAGTAGAGCAAACCAAAAATTTTTGTTTTGATATATTATAGAAGTGAGATATTCTATTGAATATTTCTCATCTCAATTCATTTTAATTCGTAGAGTGAAAAATAATTGATCATAAGAGAAGAATGAGCTTTCCTCACCGGAGCTACAACCAGCTATATATTGAGAAGCTGCCTGGCTCACAAGGACAGCAACTCTAAGCTTCTTCTGATTCGTCAACCTCATCCTCATCTTCATCCCCATCTCCATCCTCTTAATGCGAGCATCATTGAAGGGCAACCACTTCTGGTAATCGAACAATTCTAAAAGCAAGGTGGATGGTGGGTTTAAAGCTTTAAGTACCTCTTCTTTCTTTATATTCGGTGAGCAGATCCATATATCTGTTCTCTTGAGATGTACTTTCTTGTGAAGCTTGGCTCTATTAGCTTCAGCCTAATTTAGTGCATCTCCTATCAGCTCAACACAAAGGTTTCCACCCAGGAGGTCTAAATTTTCTAGATCCCCAATACTGAATTCATCACCATCACTTTGATCTGCTCAAATCTTGATACCACTTAATCGCGTGAGACAGGTTAAATGACGTATCCCTTTAGGGTAGTAACTCAAACAAGGACATCCGTTAATACAAAGACACCTCAAGTTAATCAGTTTCCCAATTCCAACTGGCAGTTTCTTAAGATCCAAGCAATCTCGAAGATTCAAAGATTGTAAATTAATCAATTCACAAACTGATTCAGGTAGATTTTCTAAGCCCGAGCAAGATATCAAGCTAAGGTACCTCAAGTGAATCAAATTTTTCATGCCACCAGCAATTTGTTCAGGGCGTAGATAAAGCCAATCAAACTCCAAGAACCTTAGAAGCTTGGATCGGCCGAACAAATCTTGTAAGGCATCAACGTATGCTAAACCATCGGAGACTACTACAAGGCTTCGCAATTTCTCTATGCCGCAAATGGACAAAGGAGAAAGGTCCCAAGTTACCAACCTCAAATGGCGAACTCTTTTGGAAGATAAGTCCAATGTAGAATTTTCAGCCACCACTTCTGTCACAAATCTATGTTCAGTCAAAAAATGAACAAATTCATGTACCATGTCATGCATCTTACAAGAAATTATGCTGCCAGAAGTATCTTTTTCAAAATCTTGGAAAAAAGAACGAGTGGCTAAGTACTTAAAGTAATCTTCCCCTATCAATTCTCTTCTTCTGTTGTCATCAGAGTTCAGATAACCTTGTGCCATCCAACATTGGATCAATTCATCTTTATAAATTGTTTTGCTATTAGGAAAGATTGCACAATATGATAAACATTGCCTTATGGATGAGGGCAAATCATAATAACTCAATAATAGAGGTGAAAAAATTTCATGTGCAAAACTTGATTTCCATATCACATTATTTAAAACATTTTGCCACTCTTCTCTTCCTTGTTTATCTTGTAGTAAACCTCCTATAGCTTTTGCTGCAAGCGGTAAACCTTGGCACTTGTTTGCAATCTCCCTTCCAATGTCTTCCAAAATTTCACGGCTCGCTTGGCTCCTTCCGGAAAATGCTTTTTGAGAAAGTATCAACCAACACATTTCCTCAGATAAAAGTTGTAGACGAACAACATGAGTAGACTCCATTCGCCTAGCAACTGATTCCTTACGAGTAGTAACTAAAATACAACTTCCAGGCATGCCGTATTTAAAAGCGACTTTTAGTGGTTCCCAATCTTGATCACAATCCGTCCACACATCATCAAAAACAAAGAGGAATTTCTCCCTTGTAAGCTTTTCGCTTATTTTACTTAAAACACTTTGCAATGTTGGAGTTTGGAGGGATATTAGTGAATCAGGGTCAACATCACCCAGAATTGCTCTTGCAATTTGGGTTTGATCAAAGGGATCCGACGCACAAACCCAGATTGTTTTGCTGAAATGAGTCTGAATTCTATGATCATTATAAATCAATTGGGCTAGAGCGGTTTTCCCTATCCCTCCCATTCCTACTAAAGTGATAGTGGGAACATTTCTACACTTTTCATCGCATAGCAAAATGCTGATTATCTCTTGTTTCATTGCGTCTCGACCAATTAACTCTGAAACATCCACAAAAGAAGTAGTTTCTGGACGTTTCGGTTGGTTGATTTTTCTTTTTATCAACTCAAACCTAACTTTGTCTTTAACAATCTCATCTACTTCTTCATTGATTTCCTTTATTTTGGTAGCAATATTATAACGCCTGACAACTTGAGAACCGGAAGAAAAGCATGAAACAAAGGGGCATACCTTCCACTTACGAACAGAAGCAGAGCCAGAAGGATCTGTTTGCAACTGCTGAACTGCAGTTTCCCACTCATCTAATACATCTTCCATGTCATAAGAAACATCTCTGAACTTGTCTAACCAATGTTTAACCCGTTTGTCCACGTATTCTTTCTCCTCTGCATCTTCAAGCTCCAAGCGGAGTGCTTTAAAATTGGTTTCAAGCCTTTTCACCTCTTTCTCAGCACCTTGCACCAGACTCCAGGCTTCGATTGCTTTATCAATGGTGATTGCAGTCATCTGCTCCAAGACCGCCGAAACAATCGCTTCCGCCATATCTTCAAACACAGATCGATATATAGGAAGTACAAAGTAGAGAGTTGCAGTCGACGTTCAGTGGAAAACTGAAACACTGCGTAGAATTGATTTTGAGATATGGATACTGCAAAAGCAGTGAGAATCAGTGGATCCGAGTGATGGAGTGTACCGTGTGAAGTCAACGTTTTCAAAAAAGGCATTAACCTCTTTTCAAAAAAAAACCCTTAAAACTTTTCAAAAAAAATAATTAAGCTACTATTTTATTACACTGAATTGAATAGTTTAATATTCAAAATATATTGAAAAGGTACTTAAATTTTTTAAGAAAAATAATTAAGCCTTTAAATTTTTTTACACTTAATTAGATATTTAAATTGTTAAATGCATCAAAAAGGCCTTTTAACTATTAACTTTAATAGTTGACCGTTAAAGTTAATTATCCCTAATTTTTTTAGTTAAAGTCATCCTCTATCACAACGAGGACGTGACATATGACAAAAAATTTATAAAAAATAAAAATCAATAAAAATTATAAAAATATATTAAATATTAATAAAAATTATAAAAATCATAAAAAATTATAAAATATTTTAATTTTATAAAAATCATAAAAAATTATAAAATGCATCAAAAAAATCCTTTAACGACCCTCAATTTTTTTCAGTTAAAGATGGAATGTAATAAATGAGTAATCGAATAATTGGGAAATTGTCTCCACCACGCCGAGTTAACAACCCCCCAGTCAAGCCTTTTCTGAATGTTTGTTTCTGCGAATTTACCTCTTTCTCAAGTGAACCATTTTCCAGAAAAACTCAAATTACTAAGGTTACAATCGGACAAAGCAGAACGAAAAGCTTCTATATGTTTCTCTGCCCAAATACGACCACCCTTTTTTTCAAAAGAAAAAGCTATTTCGTTAAAATCACCAACTACTAACCATGATAAACTTTGGACTTGACCCAACTGGCGAAGAAGATTTCAAGTAAAACCTCTTACACGTTCCTCTAGGTGTCCATAAAACCCGGTAAATCGCTAGCGAAACCCATCGTGCTCTTCATGTATCTCTACATCGATATGGTGATGGGAAAAACTTCGTAAAATTATCACATCATGTTGTCTCCACCCTAAGTATAATCCCCCCTTTGAACCATCAACTTTAACTTCTATACCATTTTGGAATCCACATTTTCTTCGAATACCTACCATCTTTCTCACAGTGATTTTTGTCTCCATAAGAAACAAAATTTGGGGACGAACATCTCTCAATTTATTCCTGAAACGGTGAAATGCCCATGGGTTCCCCAATCCACAAACGTTCTAACTGAAGATTTTCATAATGCCCGGCTGCTTTGCCTAGCAGAGCCAGCCAATAAATCATCATTGCCACCTGGCACTTCTGGTTCTCTCAAAGTCCTTTGTCGTTTTTTCCATCATCTAATTGAATGGGCTATTTTCACCATCAGATCCTAGCTCCATAAGCCAATTTACTATGGCCTGAAACCCGCTCGGCATAGCACCCTCTTTATAGGCTCCATTAAATCCAGACATAATCTCCTCATTAAGAAACTGGAATTTAGGATTGATATTAGTACCCAAATTAAGCATGAGATCCCCTGAATTATGTGAACTCAATCCCCTTTACATATCTGAAATTTGACAATCCGTACCATCTAATTGAAGCAACGAGGCTCACAAAGTGATATCCCAACCAAATACGATCTGAGACGGATCGACTCAAACCCTTATTGGGCAAAAACTTTCTCCATGTCCAAGCTTACCACAAATAGAGAAAAAAATGTTGAGTTTTTCATATTGGAACCGAGCATAATACGTTCTATCTCCCAATTGAACGTTCTTTTTCCGTTTCAGAGCAAAATGCACATCCAAAGGCACTTTTGTCCTCATATACCGCTGCAATCCCAAAGATGGGATCCTGGTGTCATACTCCAGGAACTCACCCAAAAACGATACAAATCACCTTGCCATTGTTTCCAACATAAGTCCCGGGGGCAAGTCATGGATTTGAATCCAAAACACAGCATAATTCATCGTGATGGTAAGCGGATCTTCTTTCAATTGCAGTTTATGCAGTAATAACAAGTGATTATTGAAAAACCACGGCATTCCTAGAATTGAAATAATGTTTTTTTTTAGTTTTTTTTTTAAATATCTTACAATAATTATATCGGTGAGTGTGGTGAACATAAGTGTTAATACAAATATCTTAGACAACATGAAAATTCTAGCAACATAGGTCAGCCTCGTATAATGCAAAAGGCTTCGAAACTTGGAAAGAATATTAACAATGTATGGAACCTTCAGCTAATGAGGTTTTTAGACCGCTCAGGTTGGATTCAAGCATTATGTTTGTTATTTAGTATGCTTGTCATGATTTTGATTAAATTAGTTGGATTGGTCCTTTATCCATACTTATAAATTTCCAAACTGAAAACAACTTGAGATTCCAAACTGAAAATGATGACAAAATTTAAACTTAAAATCCAAGCAACTTCTTCCCAATCCTGTAAGCAGCATAAGCTTCAGTTGCTACATATTCAATCTGGTTTTTTGTCAGATTTTCTGGTTCCCTAACATTAAGGCTGCCCCAGCTTAAAAATAAAGGCCTTGGCTTGAATGGCACCTTCAGCACCTCAGTTGCCAGTCTTCTAACACCTACTCCACGAAGAAGTGGTTGGTGAAGTACATCCGCAGCCAATTCACCAACATCCACTGCGTTACTAATTTCAACATAACTTTCGGTTCTCATCTTTTTGACATTCTCTTTCATATGAACACCAACAAATCTTATGTCCTTGTTGTTCTACAGCTTTTTAATGCACTCTAAACGTCCATCAAACGTTATTAGTACACAACCAATCCGACTAAAGATTGCTAGTAACGCGCAACCTAAAGTATCCCAGGTTATGTCTAAACCAGCAACTGTCATCATGCAATATCATAAGTACCAAAATGCTAAGAACGCAACTCCGCATCCTTCCTTCATCTCCACAGCTAAGCACTTCACACGGAAACGAACCTCCATCCACCATTACAAACTTATCTCCCATAAGTTGTTTTACTGAACCCATTCTTGATATGAAACATAACAGGGAGTATTGGAAACAAATCTCCTCTTGAAACTCTCAATTTAATTTCATTGAATCTTTGGCAGTGTTTGAAACTTGAATTTTGATGTGGAACGTGATTAATTGCTGCAGGAAACTGAAAGGATATTTGGTTTCTTCACCAATTATACAAGGAGCTAGTAACCATTGGGATTCTTTTGACCTTAAATAATTAATCAACCTATTTAGGTACCTAAATAATAATTTTAGAAAATTTTAAAAATTTAACTTTCTTTATATTTTTTTAATTTTTTATAATCTTTTTAAAGTATAAATTTTGAAAATTTTGAAAATTATAAAAATTATTTTGAATTTTGGTTGAAAGAGACTAATTTACTCATTTTCAAAATTGATAGGGACTAAAAATGTATTTACACAAATCTATTATTCGAGTTATTCAAACTATAAAATTTAACTTGACTTAAACTCAAAACTCAAATTACTTATTTGAGTTGACTCAAACAACTCGATTCAATTAACTCAAAATTAAAAAAAAATTTGAATAAAATTTTACTTACCCCTAATTTTACTAGCTTTTAGATTTTGTGCCCTACAGTGCAGGAGCTCATTCGGGCTTTGTGCCTGTTGGAGCTTGAGCTCTTTTGGGCTTTGATACAAACTTTGCTATTGATCTTACACCATGTTTGGTTGGGGGAACTTTATTCATTAAATGATAAATTATTCTTTTGTTTAGTTAAACATAATACTCATTCAATAGAATGGTTATTACTTTCTTATTATGTCTTCCCGTAATAGCTATTTTTTTGTATCACCAAAGAATGACTATTCCATGCAACCCCTTAAATAACAAAACAAATTTAATTTTCAAATTAACTCTTCAAACTTGGATTGAGAAAATATAAAAATAAAATATTTGAAATATTTTAATATAATTTAATATAATTTAATATAAAATATTTTATTTCAAAATATAATTATTAAGTTTTTCTAGCATGTGATGTTCAATCAATTTACAGTACGTTTGGTTCACTGTAATGGAATAGGGCTATAATTGAATAGAGCTGTAATTGAATAGAGTTGTAATGGAATAGAGCTGTAATAAGTAATTCAACTGTTTGGTTGAATGGAATGGAATAGAACTGTAATAGTATTCTTGTGTTTGGTTGAATAGAATGATGTTGTAATAGCATAAGAAAAAAAAAACTAAAATGACCAGAATACCCTTAGCAGAATTTTGTTAAGGTAGATGATTATTGTTATTGTTATTAAATTTTAGTAAGATTATTATTGAAAATAATTTAATAAAAATAATAAATAGTTTAACCATATTTTAACATAATTATTATTAAATATAATTTAATAAAAAATATAATTTAATAACATTCATTATATAATTATTATATGAATTAAAAAATCAAAATATATAATATTATAAATAAATATATAATCTACTTTATTATTTTTAAATTGTAATACATATTTAGGCTCCGTTTGTTTGTCAGTAAAATATTTTCCGGAAAATAACTTCTGCAAAATGATTTACTTTTCTGAAAATGATTTACTTTTCTGGTATTTGGATGAATTTATGTAAAATATTTTCCGTTATTTGGTAGATTTCCTAAAAATATTTTATAAAAGCTGTTTTAAATTAAACAAATATATATTTAAGAATTTATTACATTTTTTTTGTTTATTTGAGTTTATTATATATATATTAATAAATTTATATTTTAAATTGTTTTTACATATATTGCAATGTTTTATTTATGAGTAAACTACAAAAATAGTCACTTTTGTTTGCCTCGGGTTACATTTTAGTCACTTATATTTGAAATGTTACGTTTTAGTCATTTATGTTATTATTATCTCCCTAATGGTAATCCTACGTGGCAGTCCAACTAGATTTTAAGTGCCAACTAGATTTTAAGTATATCTGTTAATACATACTTCATCCGGCTAAATTATACAGTTTTTACTCAAATGCATAATTTAGCTGGATGAAGTATGTATTAACAGAATATGGTGAGAGTGGAGGAAGATTTTCCGGAAAATGTCTTACCGATTAAAAATCTGTAAGACATTTTCCCTAAAATCTCTTCTCATTTTCCCGTGTTTCTGAAAAAAATTTACCAATTTCAAGCAAACAAACACTGAAAAATCAGGAAAACAATAGGATATAATTAAAAACTAAACTCCAAGCTAAATAAAATAGTTTGCTGCGTAAAAATTAAAGAAAATACTGAGAATATATTGCATTGTACAGGGTGTGAAGGCAACGAATTATATAATGAACCCAAACTCCAACTCAAGACTCCTGAACTTGACAAATTCAAAAAGCCTGTTCATAAAATCTAGAATATCTTGTTAAAATGATTATATACTTCATGAACCTGAACTCACAATGCTCCAACCCATACCTACAACCTTTCCGTTTCCCACCTCTAACTATGCTTATTTTCCATTAATCCAATCAACAAATGCAAACACGGTGAAACATATTTCACATTATAAAAAGGATTTTGATGATCCTTTTTGACAAATACAAATGCAAATAAAATGTACTTTTATTATTACTATTAAACACAAAATTATGCTGAACTTTGATACCAAAGGATCCACAAGTTAGATAACCCCTTTTGCTCACAACTTTGACATTGCATGATCCAAAGCATCAACAAGATAATCTACACAAGTACAAAATTGCATGTAACTGAATTGTGCCAGGATGCCAAAGGACATAAAAGGAAAATTACAAAAATAAGCGATACTCTATTTCAATTAAATAAAAACAGAATTTCAGTCAGCCAAAGTTTAAATATCTTAATACTACACTAAGTAATTCACCAATCTAATACATTTTTTCTAACATATGTATACTTTTAAGTTTTTTTAATTAGTATTGGAAAATCTTAATTCTAACCTAAACTTATGCTTACACAATAGAGTATGAAAACCGAACTCACTTTTTACTAGGTAATGAGCTTAATTAATCTTAACCGTACACGTTCAAATAGTTCAATTTTATTTCAAACTGAGTTCAAGTTTTAAAAGTGAAGCTTGATTTAGCTTGATTCATACTAACTGCAAACACTGAATCTTACCAACTCTATTCATATTAGGTTGATTGAATTATAATTCCCCCATGAAGATAAAAATTAGTTCATGTCATAATTTTAAAAGACTAGAATGTACCATTAGCACCTATAAAATAACTAAAGCATTCAAGACTATTGGAACATAACAACAAAAAAACAGGAAAAAGAAAGAAGAGTACCCATGCATCATTTGCAGATAGAGTGATAAACTGTATAAAATAGAGACAATCATTAACCATGCAACAAACTACATAGAAAATGACTTTCAGACCTAGAACCAGCTACAGAGAGAATAATGCTTTTTTCATGCTCATTTCAGTTGCATGTGCTGGCCATAAATTATCAAAAACTCTTCATACATCATATCGGCATTAAGTTCACAGAAAATGGTAAATTAAAAACCAGGCAACACGATATGCAAAATGAGCTTCACACCTTTTACATGCTACCCAACAAAAAAAGTAACCCTTTTTAGGTGACAATTCATGAAAAATTGTCCCTCCAATGGCAAGGGGGGATGGACACAAATCATACTCATTGTCGAAACCATTTTTTCATTTTGAAAGCAATTGGGGATCGACTTTTGAAAACAAAAATGTGGAGTCGCCACCAATTCTTTATTTAGGTGTGATCGGATCACCTAGAAATTCGATTGTTTTAATAAAACATTTTGATTTATTAAAACAATGATTCTGGTCTACGAAATTTTGAGAAAATAAGTTCGGGAGTCAATTACGTATGAGGAAGGATTAGCACCCTCATTACGCCTAAAATTGGTACCACAACGATTAAATAACTGTCCTTGTATCTAAGATTTAAAATATATATATTTTTTTGAAATGAGGTTCCTTTTGATTACATTTGAATAACTCGAGTTGGTCGTCAAAATCTTCTTGTTTTAAAGGAATATAGCATCACATCTAGCACGGTAGGACATGATCCTTCATACCCTCGAAAACACGATAGATTCTGATTTCCAAAAGTTTATAATTTGAAAATTACAAAAGGATGCTCAAATATTTAGTCCAACGAAAAATCGAAGCCCAGCACAATAGGGCACGATTCCTCGAATTTCCAAACATTGAACATTGCCTCGCTTTGGAAGACACGAGTGAAATTCCAAAAGGATATTCAATTATTTTAAACAAATAGGAGATTGCAACCCAGCACAATAGGACACTATTTCCCGAATTGCTAAACATCGAATATTTCCTTCGTTTTAAGAAGTTTTTAGAAAACATGAATGAAATTCTAAAGAGACATTCGATTATTTAGAGCAAACGAGAAATTGCAACCCAGCATAGTAGGGCACGATTCCACAAATTGTTAAACATCGAATATCGCCTTCGTTTTAAGAAATTTTTAAACGAATATTTGTAAGACCAGCTCAAAATTATTTTGTATTGAAATAAAATAGAATAATTAATTTTAAAGAGTTTAGAAGTTACAAAGCAATATTTGTGAGCCGAAAAGGAAATAAAAACACGAGATAATGTACATGTATAAGATGTTATGATGGATGACAGGAGATAATATAATGTGCTTAATTTACTAGCAGGATAAACAATCAAATTCAACCAATCTAAAAATATTATCAATTTCATAAGCATGAATGAAGAATAATGATGATGCGAGACGAAAATAATATACAACAACAATATACATAACCTAATACAACACAATCAAACACAAAATATGCAGAAACAAGAATGAAAACACAAATAAAAATATAAGAGAATAATTTAAAAGGATGAACACATTATATATTATAAATGAATTGTTGAAATTGAAACCATTAGTAAAAAATAAACTATAGATATATATAATCATTAAAACATGTTTTTCGAGCATTTAAATCGAATAATATACGAAGTATTAAAGAATATCGGTTTAAAATTATCAACTTATATATATATATAAAGGACAACAATAATAAAAAAAAGGATGTATATACATATACAAAGATAATACAAGTATAATAACTTTAAGATCATATTAGAGTTGCAAATTATAAAGATATATATATATATACATAAATTTAGAGTAAAAAGAACATGCATGCAAAATTAAATTTAGTTTTATCAAAAGTTATATAATAGACTTAGAAACGTACTTATACATGTATAAAGAATACCATAAATATAAAACACATAAATTTATAGATTCAATATGTATGTACCAATGTTTTCATGTACTGATAGTAATAATTTAAATAATGTGCGAAACACGTGATTCACTTTTAATCGACAAATATATAATATATAAAACAAAAATAATTATACATATGAAACGATATAGGATTAATAATAAATATAGAATAAAGTTAATAAAAATAACATGAATAAAATGTTTTAAATTGATAATAAAATATATGATATATTAAAAATAATTACGAAGATTAATAATAATAATGTAAATAAATATAAGCAAGGGAGAAACACAAAGAAAAACACATATTTAACATGACAGAATGATTATAAAATTAATTAACCTAAAAATATGATAATAGTAATAATAATAATATAGTGATAATGAAATAAAATACAATAAGAGCACCTTAATAGAAACAATAGTAATACATTAGTAATGTTGACAATGAAAAATGATGGTAAACAATAATAATAAACTAAAGGATAATAATAATACAAATAATAATATGAACAATAATGCATAAAATAGAATGATATATATAAGATGAATTTACAGTTAGACTACAATATATAAACAATCAAAATGATGCAAGTAATAGAATTAATATTAACAAATAAACTCAAATAAAAAAAAGGAAAACTAAAAAAACGAATTTAAATGACCTAATTGAGATCCAATTAAAAAAGGGAGGATAGTTTAATGAAAAGGAAGGACCAGCGCATGACATGGGTAAATGCGCAGGGACCAAGTCTGGAAATAATCCAGCTCTCAAAATGCAGCGTTAAGGCCTGGATCCGTTTGCAAACGTGCGCAAATCATAGGGAAAAATTAAAAAAGAAAAAGGTGTGCTGGTTTGAACGCGGCGCAAAAAAGGAGGGACTTATACCGTAATTAACCATCCGAAGCACAAAGGCACAGGTTTGGGGCCTGGAACGGGTCGACACGCGGACTCCCTTCCCCAGAACGGCACCGTTTCATTATATGTTTAAAACTAAAAAAAGATGGCATTTTGCCATTTTGAGCCATAAATAAAGAAAATCCCAAATATTAGGGTTTCAACACAGCAGCTTTTACTGCTTTTCCTTCCCTTTCTCATTCGGCCGAAATAGGGGGCTTTTAGACTGTCGTTTGGCCTCCGTGTCTAGCCAACGGTCATCCCTCGAAAGCCCGATCTGGCTCCGTCCGACCATGAATCTAAGGTCTTACTCTAAAGCTTCAAAATCCTTGCCTAAACTTCGATTACGACGAAGTAGTTAGGATTCGAATGAACCAAATATGAAGGTAAATCTCTTTTTTTTTATTTTTTTTAACGAATATCAGTCATGAAATAATGCAAAAAGAAAAATGAATGAAACGCTAGATTTAAAATGATCACCTCTTCGATTTATGATTCCTATTTTTTTTTATACCTTTTGTTGTATATATCCCATAAAAAAATAAATTGTTCGTTTTAGGCTCTTTTATAGCCAAATACAACAACTTTTGTGCACTATTTGTTACTGTTTTTGCTTTTCTCTCTTCTTCTTTGCTTTCTTCTTTTTATTTACATTTCTGAGTCTAAAAGGAGTCAACATGATGTGATGAGAGAGTTGGTGGTGGCAGAGGTAGGAGCGGCGCATAGGGGTGTTAGGGTTAGGTTTCAAAAAAAAATTGTTTAAATTTCTGGGCTAGGTTTTAGTTTTAGGCCTGGGGTATTTGGGTTAATGAGTTTAGTGGGTTATTTGGGTCTGAAAATTTTTAAGCTTGGGCTTTGGGGGTTATTTTGGTTTAGTGGGCCGGGTATTAATGGGCTTGGGTAAATTTGGGTGTCCACAGCTGCCCCTCTCTGCTCATTGTCGTGCAACGAGAATAGAGCAAAGACTATGGACAGGGCCAAATTTACCGGGACCTGCCGAGTCTTGACTTCTCTTAGTGCTTCTTCTTTCAAGTAGCCTCATTTCAATCTTCTGCATCTCGTTGCTTTACTTTGCTCCATTGGTTCACCGTAACTTTAAAGAAATAGGGTTTGTTTTGATCTGCTCTACTGCAACTTCAGAGAGATGAGATCGGTAATTTATAGCTTCAATCTGTTCCACTGCAACTTCAAGGAAATAAGATTTGCTATCTTTAGTCTGCTCCACTGCAACTTCAGGGAGATAAGACTTGTTTTGATCTGCTCTACTGCAACTTCAAAAAGGTGAGATTGGTAATTTATAGCTTCAATCTGTTCCACTGTAACTCCAGAGAAATAAGATTTGCTATCTTTAGTCTACTCCACTGCAACTTCAGGGAGATAGGACTTGTTTTTATCTGCTCTACTGCAACTTCAGAGAGATGAGATCGGTCATTTATAGCTTCTATCTGTTCCATTGCAACTTCAGGGAAATAAGATTTGCTATCTTTAGTCTGCTCTACTGCAACTCCAGAGAGATAAGATATGTGATTTTAATCTACTTCACTGAAACTTCAAGGAGATCTGCTATAGCTTCTGGCCGCTCCAATGCCGTTTTAGGGAGAAGTGATTGGCAATTCAGCCTGTTACCCTACCGCTTAGGGTCTTATGAATTCACTGATTCTAAAGACATGACCTGTAGAATCAGTTCCATGTATTTATGCTTATGCCAAAGAATTAGGATGCTATGATCGAAATGAATCAAATGTTCCTAACTAGCTACACTATGAATGATCTATAAATGCATGAGTGCAGCATGTTGTGAGCATGAATTCCCTTTTAATGTTTAGGTTGTCATTGCTCTTTATTCATCAAGGTTCTTTCACTGAATCGGTACCCTGTCTTCTTATTCAGCTTAGTTTCTTTGAATAGAAAACCCGAAGAGGTAGTCTCAATTTAAACTTTTTCTTCGAATATTTCCATTCTTGAAGTTTGGTTAGTCCTAAATAATAGCCCTGTTTCAGGTTCCTGTACTATTTAGAAACTTTCAGAGTAATATACAGAACTTCTTTTGTGAAAGTGTCATTAATCCATTAATCATCATTTCGATGCAAAATGCTTGAAATAGATCACAACAATGGCAGAACTGAAATTTGTCAAAAACAAAATTTAAAGGGAGCAAATTAATCACAAACAACTAATGTTGCAAGAATACAAAATGACTGAAAAGAAAATAGGTGCCCCAAATGTCGCAGCGTGAGCTTCTCTGTATGAACTTCTTGAGGACTCCCTTTTTGCCCAATATGTGTTTAGGGGATCTAGAGTACCCTTGTAGATGCCCCAAGGTGCAACATCTCTCCTCCTTATTAATTTCGGTATCATATGCCCCACCTTTGATCAATATTTGAATCATCCTTTACGGGTTTTCAATTCAAAATCCCTTTGGTCTCAAGATGCCCTTTGCGAGTTTTCACCTTGGCCTCCCCCTTTTTTTTTTTTTTTAGGCGAAGTATTTCTTAACTAAGTCTGAATTCACAGGATTAGGTAAAGTCTTGCCATCCATTTCGGCTAATATCAACCTCCTCCAGAAAAGGCTTTCTTTACCACATAAGGTCATTCCCAATTCGGCATCCATTTCCCCCTGAAATCCTTTTGTATGGACAGGATCTTTTTCAATACTAGGTCTCCCTCGTGGAATTCTCTGGGACGAACCTTTTTGTTGTAAGCTCGCATCATCCGTTTCTGGTACATTTGGCCATGACGTATAGCCCTCAACCTCTTTTCTTCAATCAAATTCAACTGGTCGTATCGAGATTGGATCCAATCTGCTTCGTCCAACTTTACTTCTGACAAAACTCTGAGGGAAGGGATCTCGACCTCGATGGGTAAAACCGCCTCCATTCCATAGACTAGTGAGAAAGGAGTTGCCCTAGTAAAGGTTCTGACAGATGTTCGATAAGCATAGAGGGCGAATGGTAGCTTTTCATGCTAGTCTTTATAAGTCTCGGTCATTTTTCCCATAATTTTCTTAATGTTTTTATTAGCTGCCTCAACTGCACCGTTCATCTTCGGGCGATACGGTGACGAGTTGTGGTGCCTGATCTTGAATTGGCTGCAAACATCCGCTATCGTGCTGTTGTTCAAATTCAACGCATTATTAGATATGATCGTCTCTGGCATTCCATATCGACAAATGATTTCTTTTTTTAGGAACTTGCTAACTGACGATTTAGTTACATTGGCATATGAAGCGGCTTCCACCCACTTGGTGAAATAGTCAATGACCACAAAGATGAATCGATGTCTATTTGAAGCTTTTGGCAAAATTGGCCCAATCACGTCCATGCCCCACATCGAAAAGAGCCATGGTGAAGTCATGACATGCAGAGTGAATGAGGCACATTAATCTTGTCTCCATAGATTTGGCACTTATGACATCTTTTGGTGTAGTTAATACAGTCTCCTTCCATTGTGGACCAATAATAACCGAATCTCATAATTTGCCTGGCCATTGTAAAGCAATTAGCGTGTGTCTCACAGACGCATCTTCCAAGATTTTCTTAGCCTCAATAGCGTCTACACATCTTAGCAGTACTTGATCCTTTCTTCTTTTATATAGGATCTCCCCGTCCAAGACATAGTCACTGGCCAGCCTTCTCAACGTTCTCTTGTCGTTCTCAGTAGTTTGGTCGGGGTACTCACGATTCTTCACATACCGCAGGATATCGTGGTACCAAGGATAATCATCACTTTCCGCTTCTTCTTCGAGGTAGCAACAATGAGCTGGAGCCTCATAAATACTCATTTGGATCGATTTCACATCCTCTTATTTGCTCACCTTGATCATGGAAGCTAAAGTTGCCAGGGCGCCAGCCATCTGATTTTCTTCTCGAGGGAGGTAGTAAAAATCGATATCATCAAATTCTTCGATTAATTCGAGGACTAAATTTCTGTAATTGATCAATTTAGGATCTCTCGTCTCCCATTCACCTTTGAGTTGATAAATCACTAGGGCAGAATCTCCATATACCTTTAACACCTTGATTTTATGTTCTATGGCTGCACGGATACCAATGATGCATGCCTCGTACTCTACCATATTATTCGTGCAGTCAAAATCCAATTTACTGGTGAAAGGATAATGATCTCCGTCTGGGGATACCAAGACTGCCCCAATTCTATTACCCACAGCGTTTGATGCTCCGTCGAAGTTTAGCTTCCAAGGATGACCTTCTCGAGGGTTTTCTTCATTTGTTGCCACATACATCAGATCTTCATTTGGGAAATCAAAGTTCAGAGACTCATAGTCTTCTAGAGCTCTACTAGCTAGAAAGTTTGCTATTGTACTCCCTTTTACAGCTTTCTGGTTCACATAGACGATATCAAACTCAGAGAGTAGAATTTGCCATCGGGCCATTCTTCTATTTAAAGCAGTTGACTCCATCAAGTACTTCAGAGGATCCAATTTAGAAATCAGCCAAGTTGTGTGATACAACATGTATTGTCTTAGTCTTCGGGTTGTCTAAATTAAGGCATAACACAACTTTTCAATTGGCGAGTATTTCATCTCACACTCAGTGAACTTCTTACTGAGGTAATATATCGCTCTTTCTTTCCTTCCTGACTCATCGTGTTGGCCAAGTACACATCCCATAGAATTTTCAAATAATGTCTAATACAGTATCAGTGGCTTATCTGAACTAGGTGGTGTCAACATTGGGGCATTAGACAAATATTGCTTAACCTTGTTGAAGGTCTTCTGGCATTCTTCGTCCCAAACACCAGGGTTGTGTTTCTTAAGGAGACGAAATATGGGATCACATTTCTCAGTTAGTTGTGAGATGAACTGAGCGATGTAATTTAATCTTCCTAAGAATCTCCGAACTTCCTTTTGAGTACGCGGTGGAGGTAACTCTTATATGGCTTTTACTTTATCTGGGTCAATCTCAATCCCTTTTTCACTGACTACGAATCCTAGCAGCTTTCCTAACCTGGCCCCGAAGGTACATTTTGCTGGACTGAGTTTCAACTGAAATTTTCTCAACCTCACAAATAACTTCCTCAAGACTTGCACATGCTCTTCTTCTGTCCGGGATTTAGCGATCATGTCGTCAACATAGACTTCAATTTCCTTATGCATCATATCATGGAACAGGGTCACCATGGCTCTCTGATATGTTACTCTTGTATTTTTTAATCTGAACGGCATTACCTTATAACAAAAAGTTCCCCATATGGTCACAAATGTGGTTTTATTCATGTCTTCAGATGCATCTTGATTTGATTGTACCCTGAGAAACCATCCATGAAGGAGAACAGTGAGTAACCTGCCGTGTTGTCCACTAAGGTGTCAATATGAGGCAATGAAAAATTATCTTTTGGGCTGGCTTTGTTCAAATCCCTGTAGTCTACACACATCCGTACTTTTCCATCTTTTTTAGGGACAGGGATGATATTAGCTACCCATTCTGAGTACTCAACTACTTGTAAGAAATCCGCATCAAATTACTTCTTAACGTCCTCTTTTATTTTTAATAAAACATCTGGCATCATCCTTCAGAGCTTCTATTGAATTGGTTTGCATTCTTCTTTAATGGGGAGCCTGTATACCACAATATCAGTATTTAGCCCAGGTATATCTTGATATGACCATGCAAAGACATCCTTGAACTCTTGGAGTAACTCGATAAGGTCCCGCTTTGTCTCTAGGGTTATGCAAGCTCTGATCTTTACTTCTTTCTTTTCTAGTTCATCTCCCAAGTTCACGACTTCTACTGATTCTTTGTGAGGTAGGATCTGTTTCTCCTCGTGTTCTACCATTCTTAACAAATCAGGGGATAAGTTACAGTCTCTGTCATTTTTAAAGTCCTATGATCCCTCTAGACACATATCTCGCTCAAAAGGAGACTCTGAGTTAGTAGCAACATTGCTCATATCGTTGATATCTGGAGACCTATTGTAGGTATGAAAGAAGATACAAAGAACAAAAGAATCTAAGAACAATGATGTGTATAGTATGATTTATGAATGAAAGAATAAAAGAATATTTGTACGAGATAAGACAAAAGATGCATTTCATTGAAATAATGATTTTTGAACACAAGCCTATTTCACAAAAAGACACTTATTACTCCTAGGCCTAGAGTAATATGTGTGTTTTGGGCATTACTCTGAATTAGTTCTAAAGATTATAGGAATCTCCTCCGCAGTCCAGTTATTCAGGACACTTCCCAGCTCAAAAGGGCGAATGCCCGACAAATTCTCTACTCCAGTTCCTTCCTCGTATGTGGCGTTAATGCTTAAGTTTTCCAACATTTCTTCGGCAGATCCTTTCCTTGTCACTCTTCCTTCGGAGTAAATAGTCCCTCCCGACACAAATGTTTTGGATATATGAGGAAAGGTTATCAACTCCCACTTAACCTCTTCCCCGCTTAAACATGCTCTTCTCATTTCTTATTTCTTCTCTTGCTCTTTTTTCTTTTGTTTTGCATCTGGCTTGAATCCTAAGCCAAAACGGTCTCGTTTGTCCATGAGCATAGGTGCGTTGACTCTTCCTTGTAAGCTTCTTCCAAGTCCTTTCCCTGGCAAAGCTCCTTTCCCAATCGTTAGTTGCAGGCCCATTCTTGTAGTCCTAGAGATTCTGGGTATTGGGACCTTACTTCCTTCGACAAAAAAGGTCGCATTTACAAATTCTAATGACGAAAAGAATATTCTATAGCTTCCTCATCTGTCCCCACATATGGCGCATTATTGGTAACAGATGCAATGATATCTTCTTCTGCGTTCACGGTTATCAATCGGCCTTCCATTATAAACTTAAGCTTTTGATGTAATGACGATGGCACTGCCCCTGCCGAGTGAATCCATAGCCTTTCCATCAAGCAATTGTAAGAGGGCTTGATGTCCATCACTAAGAAATCTATCTCATATGTGCTTGGACCAATTAAGAGGGGAATTTCAATCCTCCCCATTACCTTCCTTTCAGTGCCATCAAATGCCCTTACTACATTTTGGCACATTTTCATATGGGAATTTTCCACGGGCAACCTATTCAGTGTGGATAGGGGTAGGACATTTAGTGCTGACCCATTATCAATCAATACCCCTGGTAATGTGAACCCCTTACAACTGGTGGTGATGTGTAGTGCTTTTGTTGACCCCATTCTTCCCTACGGTATTTCATCATCATTGAAAAATACGAAATTATCCACGCTTATATTATTGAAAAGGTGATCCAGCTTATTGACAAAGATGTCATTCGCGACGTAGGTCTCGTTTAGTACATTCAATAACGCATTCTGATGTGTCTCTGAACTCATAAGTAAGGCTAGCACTGAGATACGAGCCGGCTGCTTATATAGTTGTTCTACAACGCTATATTCGTTGTGCTTCAAGAATTTTAAGAACTCTTTAGCCTCTTTTTCAGTTACGGGCTCATTGACAAGTGATTCAGATCTGGATATCTTTTCTTTTTCTTGTTCAGCAACCATGGATTTTCCTTTAGCTGGTTCTACCTTTGTGTTTGGGGTATAGCGCCTTCCACTTCATGTATAGAAATCTTCATCTTGACCTTCCTCTAAAGTGCAAGCTGGGTTCTCTTTTCCTCGGATTGTCGCATTACAGTCATAGTTCCAAGGCATGCTCTTGCTATCTTTGTAAGGGAAAGCAACGGGTTTCTGGATTATGACCTTTGGGGTAATTGGTACTCCCACTTTACTGTTTCTTGGTCACGAAATTATCACCACGGGATGATTCACTCTCTGAACCCCTTCTGCTATTCCTTCTTCTGAGGCGTAAACCTCTCATTCTTCTGTCCTTTCGATTTCTTCGTAAAATTCTATCTCCTTATTGTCCATCAGATTTTGCACTATGGACCTGAATTCATTGCACTCTTGGATATCATTACTTTCATCAGTATGAAACTCGTAGTATCTTCTTGCTTCTCTAGGCTTTTCCTTTGAATCTTGTGTGATTAAACCTCCATCAATCATTTGTTCCCAAACCCAACTCAACGGGGTTTTTACCTCTGCCACGTCGACCTTGATTCTTTTGTTCCCAAACTCGATTATCGCATTTACCCCTTTATGATCAGGCAAAGAATTTTCTGTTACATTGGGGCCAGGTGAGTCATCAAACTTTATGACGCCTATTTCGATGAGTTTTTCCACTAACTTTTTGAACGCGGTGCAGTTCTCAATCGAGTGCCCCGTTACCTCTGCGTGGTACTCACATTGGGCGCTGGTATCATACCATTTTGGGAATGGGGGTTGCAAAGGTTTCAAGTAGAAAGGTAATACCACATGGTCATCGAACAAGCACTAATACAATTCCCTATAGGACATCGGGATAGGCGTAAACTGGAGTCTTTCTTTGTTAGGCCTTGGGTTAGAGTCTTGTCTTGTGGAGCCCCGATGGCTGTAGTTACTGCCCTTGGTTGGTTCACAGTGACTGGCTTAGAATAACTCTTATCATACGATCTCGTGTTGTTCACCTCATTTTCCTTCTTTCTTGGGGCTGATTTCTTAGCATTTTCCCCTGCTTCAATCTTTCCGTATCTTATCGCATTTTCTATCATCTCTCCAGACATCACTATGTCTGAGAAGCTCTTAGTAGCGCTTCCTAACATGTAGTTGATGAATGGAGCCTTCAGCGTATTGATAAAGAGCATGGTTGTTTTTTTCTCCAGAAGAGGTGGTTGGACTTGCGTCGCCATTTCTCTCCAACTTTGGGCGTACTGTCTGAAGCTCTCACTTTGCTTCTTCTCTATATTTTGTAACGTAATTCTGTCAGGGGCATATCCATCACATGGCTGTATTACTTCATAAAGGCTTGAGCTAGGTCTTTCCATGAATTAATCTTAGTACGACTCCATTGGTTATACCATTTGGATGCCGCCCCAACCAGACTATCCTGGAAGCAATGAATCAATAACTGGTCATTGTTGACATACCCAGTCATTCGTCTGCAAAACATAGCAATATGAGCCCCAGGGCAGCTCATTCCATTGCACTTCTCAAATTTCGGCATTTTGAACTTGAAGGGAAGGACTAGGTCTGGGACCAAGCTCAAATCTTTAGCATCGACCCCACGGTGATAGTCAGCACTTTCCATCGCTTTGAACCTTTCCTCTAACCACCTGCATCGTTCTTCCAATTCTTTTGAAAGCCCTATCCTAACTCTCTCGTTTTCTGCCATATTATCCAAATCGGGGATTATAGGATTAACAGGGTTATCTCCTGGATTAGAGCCTGAGCCTGTTTGATAGTTGATTGGCATCGAAGTATCAGCCTAAAATTGCTGGGGCCTAATTGTTACAGACGGCCTTTACGTGTGTAGATCGGGTTGTATTTGAGTATTCATCGGGGTAAAGCCTGGAGGGTAGGGAGGATCTTCAGTAACAGATGGCCTCTATGTATGTGTCTCGTGCTGTGTTTGAGCATTTGCAGGAGCAAAACCAGGGGGGTAAAGGGAATCTTCATTGTTATTTCCAATGTCAGCCATAGGGCCTTTTCCTTTGTCTGGCCGACTAGTCAGTAATCGGGTCAGCTCTTCCATCATATTTCTTTGCGACTCCAGCATTTGATCCCTCATTTCCTGCTGCATTTTAGCTAACTGTTCTTGTACTTGTGCTTGCATCTGCTCTTGCATCTCTTTCTGCATTTGCTCCAATCTTTCTAGTTTTTTATCTATTACTTTAGTTCTTGTGCCGTAAGGATGCGTACTCGGGAGATTTTCGTCAGTTTCCAGATTACTGAAACATTTTTTAATTAATTAGAATCTTTTTATGGCCTTTAATGCATATGATGTAATGTAATACAAATGCATGAATGCAAAGAGGCATCAATTTTGATTCAATTCCTTTTAGGAAACTTCACTAGAAAATAAAAATCTTTACATAAAACTGAGTTACAAATAAGACTTCGCCCTAATGCTCAGAGCCTTAATTTTCATGAACATGAAGCTAGCTCCTGTCCCGATCGACTCCAACTCGTACTTTACACTTAGTATGTCTGCTTGTACCGCCAAGGCTTGTAAGTAATCGGCTACCTCGCGAATCTGGGTTATAGCTTCCCCCATAATATAGTCCCTATTTCTGACTTGGCCTTGTGCATGGTAAAGCTGCTCCTTCCAACGCTCCTCACTTCCCTCGAAAAACTGAACTCACATCTCACAGTTTTGTAGTGCTGCTTCTAACTCTTCTGTTCTTCCTTTCATTTTTTCTATTTTGCTCAAGTTAGCCCTTAACTCTATTATAGTATTACGGTTTCAGTATTGATGAAGAGACTTCTCGAGTTCTGCCATTCTAGCTCCTAATTCATCCTGTTCATTTCTGTTTTCCGATAGCCTCTTTTCTAGATCTTTATTTAGTATCTGAGCTTCTCGAAATTTCCTTTCCCATCGATCGGCCTTGGTCTTTTCTTCTCGAATTTCATGGCGCCATTGTTCGGAAGTCTTACCTAACCCCGCAGTCCTCATAGACAGACGTAACTTCTTATAGTCAGTCTTCAAGCTGTCTAGATCCTCTTCGGCCTTAGTTTTCCTTTTTTTCCACTTTTCAGCCTCTGATCTCTGGACATCAGCATCTAATCTTAGGTGCATCTTCTCTTCTTTCAATTGTTCAATCTTTTTCCCAAGCTCTGAACTCTTCTTCTCGAAGCCTTGTTTTATAATTTCTAATTCTGACGGAATGACTCGTAGTTGTTCTACCATAGGTCGCGTATTCTCCAAGCTTGGCCTAGGAACGTTTTCATTAACCCTCTTCTTGAACCATCCATCATACTCGGGCGTCACTATGAAACCAATAGCCAACCTCTTCATCCAACGAGTTTGCTTCTAAGTATCGTATAGCTCCCGAACTTTCTTCTTATAGTGGGCACCTTTAAGGGAGAATTCACACTGAGCAAGTCCATAGGTCGTGGGTATAAACTGCTTCGACTTATATTGCCTTAATGCAAGCAATGGAGTACACCCGGTAGCCCCCCAAATTCCTAACAACGACACCCAATCAAAATTCCCATATCGATACAGGATCTCATAAGGAACTATCCAAAATGCTCTCCATTCTATATCTCCCTCCTTGAGGTTTCAAAGAATTTTCATCCACTTCTCTTCTGAAATATTTTCTCTCCTTTGTATGGCTGCTTCCTCTTTTAACAGGGAATAAATTTCAGAAAAGACCCGATAAGAGACCTTATCTACCTTCCAGAAGTGCACGTGAAACCACACCATCAATAGCTGTGTACATCCAATAAACCGCCCATCACCTGACTTCTGACACATGCTCAAAGATCTGAACGTCTCAGCCAATATCGCAGGTACGGGTGTGATTCCTTTCTCAATACAGTCGAATAAGTCAGTGACTGCCTCATCCACGTACCTTAATGCTTTAGGAAAAATTACCAATCCATAGATGTTTAAGGCGAAGATATCGACCTTCTTTCTTTCATCCGGATGTGTTAAAACCAAATCTTTCAAATTCTCCCAAGGGATACATTTACTATCTCCCTTTTGTTGAATCCGAGCGGTGATCCAAGGCTCACTCATCCCTGAAATATTTATTAATTTCTTCGTGAAGTTTTGACCATTAAAAACCTTGGCATAAGCTTTTCTAACTTGTACTTTTGGACACCTGAGCAGGGTAGTATATTCCTCCACGGTAGGCACTAAATCCACTTCCCCAAAAGTGAAACACTTGTAAGCAGCATTCCAAAATTGAACCATAACTCGGAACAGGTGCTTGTTCACCTTAATATCTAACAAGTAAGATATATCACCATAGGTTTGATAGAACAACTGTTTGGTTCCTTCATCCTAACGAGCCCAGATATCTCTCAACTCTTGCAACTTATTTTGTGCTACATTGACGCGAGTGAATTCTTGCAACTCTGATGTATATCCTTCTGTCAAGCTATCCCCTTTTTCCGATTGTAACTTCTCTGACCATGCGCAGACTACCGCATTATCCTCAACTTTATTAAGAAATTCATTCTCCATGTGAAACTTTCTAACTTAGTGATCGAATACGAATCAACACCTCCTTTAGTATGCAATTTCATGCAAAATACAATCAAAACAAGACAAGTCAGTATCAAGTGTTAATGATAAAATACAAGCAAAATGAAGATAATCAAGGCATATATAGATGGGTGACCACTACAGTTTTAACCTAGCTTCACCTAAAGAAGGCTTTTAGAGTTTTCTATATGTGGTTTTGGTTTTAGAGTAAGGGTACCCGAACCAGTAAATTCCTCGATCCTCACCCATTATAGGCTCATACGGATTGAGTTCGGTTCAGGGGAATACATTTCCCTATGACCATGCGGAGATGAAATTCTCACAAAATCATAGGTACAGATGTATCCAGGAAGTAATCCATTAGGCCATGCGGAGGTGAAAACCTCACGAAAACGTAGTTTCTTACTCCCACTTAGAAGGTGTGACCACAGCGGCCATGTAATGCAATGCAATGTTATTACACAAGACCCGAACCATAACAATCATACAATCGAATGCAAATGAAGAAACCATGATTTTCAAAATAAATTTTCAATTTATTGACAAAAGGACAGCAAATAATCAATTTTATGGCTTGACTCTCAAAGTCCCCAGTGGAGTCGCCAAGCTGTCGAAACCATTTTTTATTTTGAAAGCAATGGGGATCAACTTTTGAAAACAAAAAAGTAGAGTCGCCACCAATCTCTTTATTTAGGTGTGATCAGATCCCCTAGAAATTCAATTGTTTTAATAAAACATTTTGATTTATTAAAACAATGATTCTGGTCTACGAAATTTTGAGAAAATAAGTTCGGGAGTCGATTACATATGAGGAAGGATTAGCACCCTCATTACGTCCAAAATTGGTACCACAACGATTAAATAACTGTCCTTGTATCTAAGATTTAAAATATATATATTTTTTGAAATGAGGTTCCTTTTGATTACATTTGAATAACTTGAGTTGATCGTCAAAATCTTCTTGTTTTAAAAGAATATAGCATCACATCCAGCACGGTAAGATATAATCCTTCATACCCTCAAAAACGCGATAGATTCTGATTTCCAAAAGTTTATAATTTGAAAATTACAAAAGGATGCTCAAATATTTAGTCCAACGAAAAATCGAAGCCCAGCACAGTAGGGCACGATTCCTCGAATTTCCAAACATTGAACATTGCCTCGCTTTAGAAGACACGAGTGAAATTCCAAAAGGATATTCGATTATTTTAAACAAATAGGAGATTGCAACCCAGCACAATAGGGCACTATTTCCCGAATTGCTAAACATCGAATATTTCCTTCATTTTAAGAAGTTTTTAGAAAACATGAATGAAATTCTAAAGAGACATTCGATTATTTAGAGCAAACGAGAAATTGCAACCCAAAGACCTGAGAGGGGACACGATTCCACGAATTGTTAAACATCGAATATCGTCTTCGTTTTAAGAAATTTTTAAACGAATATTTGTAAGACGAGCTCAAAATTATTTTGTATTGAAATAAAATGGAATAATTAATTTTAAAGAGTTTAGAAGTTACAAAGCAATATTTGTGAGCCGAAAAGGAAATAAAAACACGAGATAATGTACATGTATAAGATGTTATGATGGATGACAGGAGATAATATAATGTGCTTAATCTACTAGCAGGATAAACAATCAAATTCAACCAATCTAAAAATATTATCAATTTCATAAGCATGAATGAAGAATAATGATGATGCGAGACGAAAATAATATACAACAACAATATACATAACCTAATACAACACAATCAAATACAAAATATGCAGAAACAAGAATGAAAACACAAATAAAAATATAAGAGAATAATTTAAAAGGATGAACACATTATATATTATAAATGAATTGTTGAAATTGAAACCATTAGTAAAAAATAAACTATAGATATAAATAATCATTAAAACATGTTTTACGAGCATTTAAATCAAATAATATACGAAGTATTAAAGAATATCGGTTTAAAATTATCAACTTATATATATATATAAAGGACAACAATAATAAAAAAAAGGATGTATATACATATACAAAGATAATACAAGTATAATAACTTTAAGAACATATTAGAGTTGCAAATTATAAAGATATATATATATATACATAAATTTAGAGTAAAAAGAACATGCATGCAAAATTAAATTTAGTTTTATCAAAAGTTATATAATAGACTTAGAAATGTACTTATACATGTATAAAGAATACCATAAATATAAAACACATAAATTTATATATTCAATATGTATGTACCGATGTTTTCATGTACTGATAGTAATAATTTAAATAATGTGCGAAACACGTGATTCACTTTAAATCGACAAATATATAATATATAAAATAAAAATAATTATATATATGAAACGATATAGGATTAATAATAAATATAGAATAAAGTTAATAAAAATAACATGAATAAAATGTTTTAAATTGATAATAAAATATATGATATATTAAAAATAATTACGAAGATTAATAATAATAATGTAAATAAATATAAGCAAGGGAGCAACACAAAGAAAAACAAATATTTAACATGACAGAATGATTATGAAATTAATTAACCTAATAATATGATAATAGTAATAATAATAATATAGTGATAATGAAATAAAATACAATAAGAGCACCTTAATAGAAACAATAATAATACATTAGTAATGTTGACAATGAAAAATGATTGTAAACAATAATAATAAACTAAAGGATAACAATAATACAAATAATAATATGAACAATAATGCATAAAATATAGAATGATATATATAAGATGAATTTACGGTTAGACTACAATATATAAACAATCAAAATGATGCAAGTAATAGAATTAATATTAATAAATAAACTCAAATAAAAAAAAGGAAAACTAAAAAAACGAATTTAAATGACCTAATTGAGATCCAATTAAAAAAGGGAGGATAGTTTAATGAAAAGGAAGGACTAGCGCATGGCATGGGTAAATGTGCAGGGACCAAGTCTGGAAATAATCCAGCTCTCAAAACGCAGCGTTAAGGCCTGGATCCGTTTGCAAACATGCACAAATCATAGGGAGAAATTAAAAAAGAAAAAGGTGTGATGGTTTGAACGCGACGCAAAAAAGGAGGGACTTATACCGTAATTGACCCGTCCGAAGCACAAAGGCACGGGTTTGGGGCCTGGAACGGGTCGACACGCGGACTCCCTTCCCCAGAACGGCACCGTTTCATTATATGTTTAAAACTAAAAAAAGATGGCATTTTTCCATTTTGAGCCATAAATAAAGAAAATCCCAAATATTAGGGTTTCAACACAGCAGCTTTTATCGCTTTTCCTTCCCTTTCTCATTCGGTAGCGAAAATAGGGGCTTTTAGATCGCTGCGTTTGGCCTCCGTGTCAGCCGACGGTCATCCTCAAAGCTCGATCCGGCTCCGTCCGACCATGAATCTAAGGTCTTACTCTAAAGCTTCAAAATCCTCGCCTAAACTTCGATTACTACGAAGTAGCTAGGATTCGAATGAACCAAATATGAAGGTAAATCTCTTTTTTTTATTTTTTTTAACGAATATCAGTCATGAAATAATACAAAAAGAAAAATGAATGAAACTCTAGATTTAAAATGATCACCTCTTCGATTTATGATTCCTGTTTTTTTTTTTTTTTTTGATACCTTTTGTTGTATATATCCCGTAAAAAAATACATTGTTTGTTTTAGGCTCTTTTATAGCCAAATATAACAACTTTTGTGCACTATTTGTTACTGTTTTTGCTTTTCTCTCTGCTTCTTTGCTTTCTTCTTTTTTTATTTCTGTTTTGCAGGTCTAAAAGGAGTCAACGGCGGTGGCGGTAGAGTTGGTGGTGGCAGAGGTAGGAGCGGCGCATAGGGGTGTTAGGGTTAGGTTTCAAAAAAAAAATTGTTTAAATTTTTGGGCTAGGTTTTAGTTTTAGGCTTGGGGTATTTGGGTTAATGAGTTTAGTGGTTATTTGGGTCTGAAAATTTTTAAGCTTGGGCTTTGGGGGTCATTTTGGGTTAGTGGGCCGGGTATTAATGGGCCCGGGTAAATTTGGGTGTCCACACTCATAGTGCTGAAATCTCATAGATATCAACCATTCTACAAACTAATGCTGCGTAATTCGGACTTGGGGGAAAGTATCAGAGTGTCAAATACAAGCATGTTTCTGACACATATATGTGCTATTTTTCTAAGTTATTCATGTATTTGGAATGTCTTTAGAGCCATAGCCATGGTCTGATATGTGTCAGATATGGATACTTCATGAAAAATGAGAGTTGGAGCAACATGCTAATGAAGTGTAATGATACTATGAAATCTATCCCCTTTCATTAATCATGCAAGGGGAAGTTAAGCATGAAATTCACTCAGCAACTTCCATTGAAGTCAGCAATGAAATTTAAGAAGTAAAGAGAAGTCAATTGAAAAGGAGTAAAAGAGATCATAAATATCATATTGGAATAGTAAAAGCAACTTTGAACATGGTACTGGAATGCGTATAAAATAACTTGATTGTTCATATTGCTTCTAAAAAATCACAACATGATATTTATTGTATATAATGAAAAAAAAACACAATTGCAGGAAAAAAAAAAACAAAGTGAAGTCAGAAAAGCACCTCACCAGTGGCTCCTCCTTTAAGCCATGTGGCTGGAATTTTTAAAATTCTTTCAAAAACCTATAGAAAAGATAAACAGGGAAAACATAGACATCAGATTCATGCTACCCTAAAAGCAAGAATTTACAGTTTGTTTGATGGAGGGGTGCCTCTCCTATCCTAAAAGCATTGACATTTATTAGCAAGACAAAATAATCTTAAAATACAAAAAGCTTGAGAATTTTTTTAATACCAAAAAAAATGAAAAGGCAGGAATGGCGGATGGAAGAAGAAGGAAGATGATGAAGGAAGATGATGTGAAGGAAGAAGAAGCAAAAATGTTTACCTGACCTTGGATGAAGGGGAGGAATGCCGGAGTCGAAGGGTATGTGAAATGTCTGCTGATTGAAAGTGTTTTTGAGGTGAAATTTTGGTAAGGGTAGAATAGGGTTCTTTAAGCAACGAATAGCTAAACGGTGAAAATAGAACGGAATAGAAATCCCCAAAAATCTCTGCTTAAGCCCGGAATGGAATACACCCGTAATAGGGTATTCCATTGAACCAAACGCCAGCTTAAGTGGGCCTGAAGAATAGGTTGGTAATGGGCATGTAATGGCTTAGCCATTACCTTCAACCAAACACACTGTTAGTATTTTAATAAGCAAAAATCGTATTATGTGAGGTAACAATAATATCTCTATATTGAAATAGTTTAATCTCATTAATTATACGGTTATGCAAGGTAATAAAGTTCTTTCAATATTATTACTAATTTGACCTAATTTCATCATAACAATATCAAACATGCACCATTCAGATATTGTGTCAATTAATTACAATTTGATTCTGATTTAATAATTAATTCAATTTCATCCCTACATTTATAATGCACGAATAACATGTTCATGATTTTATCTGAATGAATAAGTAACCAAGGCGTATAACATCTAATAACTCTTGAAAAGAGTTATATTTCATGCCTTTAGATCTAGCTAATTGTCTTTACTTAGGTACATTTGGTTGCATTTTAAGATATTATTTTAGCATTTTTTAGAACATTGCATAAGGAGCTTAGACGGTGCTTAAATATTGTAATTTGTTACTTTTAATTGCATGTGAAAGGGTTGTGTTTGGTGGTTTTACAGGTGCGGGATGAGGAATGAGAAATAAATGAATGAAGATTTGTCAAGGTAAAACTATAGACAGTTTGCCAACTTGTATGCCGTGGCAATTAGTGATTCCGGGAAGATGACCAAGTCAACAGTCAACGCATACCAGTTTCAACGAACTCTACTTGTGCCAGATAAATTTGCCAAAAAAGAGGAGGAGATAAATCTTGGGCTTTTGGTTTTATCTTAGAGTAAAAGAATTTAAAAAGAGGGAAAAAATCATGAGATAATGAGCTGATAACCATCTACCCAAAAGGAATGGATTTTTAAACCAAAAAGAATTTAAAAAAGAGAAAAGATAATCCTGGGTTGTTGGCTAAACCCTAGTACACTCGCTTATAAAAGACCAATGAAGGAGACCTCAAGAGGGGAGAGAACAACAAGACAGGAAGGTCCTAAGGCAAGAGTAAGAGGGTTCGATTGAAAGAGGAAGTTATCCTCTCGGCTAACAGAAGGCAATGTGATGCTGAAGTGTGGACCAGTGGAAGTTGTTCTCCTGACGTTCTTCCATTATTTCGATTGTGTTCTCTTGTGAATTGATTTGGTTGTAAACGATAGTGATTGTTTGGAATTTTATTTCCCAACCGATGAGTTAAATCTCATCGAGTTAGGATTATTTTGATGACACTTAATTGTTTTTAATTTTCATGGTATAAATCTGATTATCTTGTTGCCCATTCAATTATTTAAGTGCAATCCTTAGGAATAGTCGATGGCATATTATTCTTGTCAAGTTAATTTAATATGGAAAAGGTTAGATTAATTTAACTAATATTGGATGGCATGAGCAAACATTCGAATCATGCTTGCGTCATACAAAAAGAATTACACAGGTTGTTGTAGTAAAACCTTGTATGAGCAGGGACAGTAACTTGAGTTTTTACCCTTGAAAGAGACAGACCATTTTAGGGCTCTTCTACATAGTAAGTTAATCAAGATTTTTCCATGACATTATCGACAGTGAAGGTTGATTCTGAATAATCCCAACCTACCGCATAAATATCATAGACACTATATCTTTATTCTTTGCTGAAGTATCTTTGCCACAACATATTTAATAGTTATTTATTTATAAAATATTTGCATATCACTCTCATATTTGCCATTACATTCCTACTATCACTTTTGCCATAGCATTTTCAGTTATTTACTACTACAACAAAACAGTCCTACTGCGACATTTTTTTTGACCTAAGACGACGCAAAAAAGGTTGGCATAGGTTTCGCGACGCTTCTCCCGACGCTTCCAAAAAGGTTGTCTATAGTACAGTTGGTGTAGGCTCCGCAACGCTTTTGAAAAAGCATTGGCATAAGTCAACATAAGCCGACTTTTATTGAAGGATTGGGAAAGACTTAATCGAAGCCAACCTTTAAAAAAAGTTGGAATAAACCTGTCTAAAACAACCTTAAAAAGGTTGGGCTAGACCCGTCTAAGACAACCTTAAAAAAATTAGAAAAGACCTTGCCTAAAACAACCTTTAAAAAAAGTTAGGATAAACTCGTCTAAAACGACCCTAGGAATGGGATAGACTTTGTCTAAATCAACCTTAAATAGGTTAAGATAGACACATCTAAGGCAACCTTTAAAAAGGGTTGAGATAAACCAGCCCAATACAACATTAAAAAGGTTGGAATAGACACGTCTAAGACAATTTTTTTCTCTTTTTTATTATTTCAATATTAATATATTTACATTTACAGTGAATAATGATAGAAATTGTGCTTTAAATACAACTAAAAAATATAAAATTAAAATTAAAATAAATGTTGAATATTCACTACAAAAATCGATCCAACAATTAAACTACACTAACATTTAGCCGAAATGTATACAACCAGCATTCAACCCAATGTACAGAAATAAAAAAATGAATTTGAAAATTCTTGCAAGTGAAGATAACCCATGAATCAGTCCAAATTTCTTGTTCATGGCTACAAGCTTTGGATTAGTCTTGTCAGCTTCCTGATTCTTCGACCATCCAATTTCGACATAATGTTAGCTTCTCTCTCCACTTTGTGCCTTTACTTCATCATCTACAATATCTTACATAATAAAATCACAAAGTCATTGCATTTATCCAACTTCAATTCAGCAAATCAACAAGCAAGTCAAGCTAAAATAACAAAAGCTATATCTAAAATTGTAGCAATTAATTGACTTATTTCAAAGGTTCCTAAGAAAATGTAAAACACAAACCAGAAAATGCTTAATGCTGTCAACTCTTGTGCATCATTTAACGCAAGCATCCACTCCACTGAATTTTATACTATCATTCTAAAAAAATTATAAGCCTTAACATTTTAGACTTGAAATTACAGAATAAAAATTCTTTTTCATTTGCCAACCAGCTGAACCCTTGAAATGAAATTGAATTTCACACATTTATATTAATTAACATGACATCTCAGAATTCAAATTTCTATGATCAACAGGAACTAGATAAACCCAATGAGTAACCTCAATGGTCAAGGGAGTAAAAACGAACAAATTGGATAGATGGAAGGCAAATGCAGAGACTAAAAGATTGAAAGATCCATAATCAATCATCATTAAACAAAATACAAGAATGATTATTCTTTTTTCACTAGATGTGAAACCCTTGTGCTTGGAACTTTACTTAAAGATTGAAAGATCCAAAATCTTGTGTTTTATTCAGAGTGATCGAGCAACATTTTTTATGCTTCCTTTAGTCAAGAATGAGAAGAAATAAATCATGTTGTCATTCATATCATGTGCTTTTCAACCTTAGGATGCTTCTAACTTGATTAAACTACATCTATAGATTCCATGTTTCAATGTTCATATAACATGTTTCAAGAGTAGGTAGTACGTACTTAAAAAATTGCACAGCATTACATAAGATTAGTATATTCCCTTGTACATCCTTAGCTATAGTCAATCCAAGGTAGTAAAAAGGATCATAGATTGAGTGTGTCTTGAGAAGTTCATGTATCTATTTTGAAAAGAAATATTCACCTTCATTTGTGTCTGTCCAGCTACGCCTTTAACTACAGCAAGAGAAAAACCAACCCATTCTAGTACAGGTCCTTGTTCGATGAGAAGCTGCAAAAATGGAGCAAGTGTTATAAATCCATGCATAGGTTTATTCTCACAATAATGTAGAGCAGGCGAACATACCTCAAAATAACCCCAAATCCATGCAGGATCATACTTCAACCCCAACAGGCTATCCTCTGTAATTTCTATGGAATTTCGCTTGAGAGCATCTTGCACTGTCACACCACTAAACAAGGAATAAATACATATTTCTATGCATATATTGTTTAATATGCTGTAACTGACGGAATAAATGGACAAATTTTAATATTAAAAAGAAAAGAAAAGAAGCATGCCTCTTGACAGCATTTCAGATCATAAATACATATTAAAAAGCGTAGTAAACTTAAAGCAGAATTGAGTCATTCACAACCTTGTATTATCGCCTAAACCTTAAGCAGCTAACAACTGACAGGCAATACGCATAGCCTAGTGGCAACTTTATTAAATATTATTATATATATGTTTAGATGACATCCTGCCTTGCGTTAAAGAATAAAAAAAAAAAAAAAAAAAAACCTTAAAACATTATATCACTTTCCTCATCCTGCCTTGGCTTTCATGCATCATGTGGATATATCACTTTCCTCATTCTGGAATATCACAAACATACTCATTCTGGAATTTTTGTGTTGTTGTTAGAAGGATGGGACCATTAAATAAAACTATAAAAGCATTATATCACTTTCAGTTGTATTCAACATTAATTGCAGTACAGTCTTGTCTTCATATAGAAATTTGTTATTTTATTATCCTTCAATCTTTGCATTAAAATCATTATACATAACTCCATTTTTCACATTCAACATTTCCCAAATGTACATATCAATAAAATAAAGTAAATGTTCGGGTAACTAACAGCAGCAGAAAAATAGCAGAAACTATAGACAAAATAAAATGAATAAAAAAGGTGCAGAAACTAACAGCAGAAAAAGAAAGTACAGAAACTAACAGCAGAAAAAAATAGCCCTTTTTGATAATGAGATTTATCTTTATCAAAATAACGTACAATGCATGAGCACAAGATCATTCATTTTTCAAGTTCCAGAAAAAGAAAGTGCAGAAACTAACAGCAGAAAAAAAAATACTAATTTTCCACTTTTCAAATATAAGTTTCTTAGCTTTTCAAGCAAATTTCCTCTAAACAGATGCATACTAAATGCTTTCCAGTAGATGAACCTAAGTTCTGTACTTGATGACTTTTTAAATTTGAGTATTATTATATCTATGTATTGTAGAAGAAAACAATGACAAACAGTTCTTCGACAGCATAACAAGTCTCTACTCTGAAACTGTAACCAATATTAACCTCCATTGCTTGGATAGAATCTTCTTTAATTCATAAGCACACAGAAATAATAAGCTAAAATATAGATACCCACATCTTAAAACATACCCAAAAAAAATATTGTTAGAATTAAGTGACCCTAATTCTTATTTAAATAAAATACGATGGAAAATAAAATAAAAGTAAAATCCATATAGAACTAGACTTCTTTTATTTTATTTTAGAATAAGGTTTTTTAAACCTTATTAAACTCCATCTATTTTATATTTACTAGGATAAGGTGTTTCAATCCTACTAGAATATGGCTTTACAAGCCTATAAATAGACATAGTCTATTCCTTTTGTATTGATTCAAATTTTCGACATAGTGAATTTTCTTCTCCTCTGCTCGTGGTTTTTTTCCCGAAAGGTTTTCCACGTAAAATTTTGTGTTCTTTTATTTTATTTTATTTTATTTTTTTTCACAATTGGTATCCGAGCTTCCGGGTTGTTCATCTCGATCACGGTAATGGCGTCTTTGAAATATGAAATTCCGTTGTTGGATCGCAACACCAGATTTGCGTTGTGGCGATTAAGATGCAAGCGTTCTTGCGCAGATGGATCTCGGAGGATGCCCTGCTAGGGATAGATAAGATGCCTTCGACATTAATGGATGAAGAGAAGAAGCGTAAGGATCGAAAGGCATTAACACAATTGCATCCGCATTTGTCCAATGAAATTTTGCAGGATGTGATGAAAGAGAAGCTCGCCATTGCATTATGGAAGAGGCTAGAACAAATATGTATGTCGAAAACTCTAACAAGCAAGTTGCATATGAAGCGGCGTCTTTATGCTCATCGTTTGGAGGAAGGTGCGTCAGACACGAACACTTAACATGTGTTTAAAGAAATTCTCTCAAACTTGGAGGCCATGGAGGTTCGGTGATGATAAGGAAGATCTAGGGTTGATTCTACTTTGTTCGTTGCCTCCGTCTTATTCAACCTTTAGAGACACGATTTTATATAGCCGCGAGTCTCTCACGGTTGATGAGGTTTATGATTCTTTAACCTCGTATGATAAGATGAAACATCTTGTGGTTAAACTCGACTCTCAATGAGAGGGTCTCATTGTTCGTGGGAGACAAGATCGAATACTGATGATGATCGTGGTAGGACACAGAAAGAAATCATCGTGGTAAATCTAAGGGTAGATCAAGTCTTCAAATAGAGGTAAAACTTGTAACTTCAGAAGAAGAAAGGGCACATTAAATCTGAGTGCTATAAGCTACAAAATAAGATTAAAAGGGAGGTGCGAATCAAAAGGAAAACAACGAGAAATTTCGGTGAAGGCGATGTTGTAGAAGACTACGGCGATGGTGAACTTCTAGTCGCTTCTCGTCAATGATTCTAAAGTAAGTGAGGAGTGGATACTTGATTCAGTTGCACCTTCCATATGAGTCCCAATCGGGATTGGTTTACAACTTACGAAACAAATGTCTCAAGGTGTTGTTTTAATGGGAAATAATGCTTCGTGTAAGATCGCAGTGTTGGAACAATTAAAGTTAAGATGTTTGATGGAGTTGTCGAACACTTAGTGACGCACGATATGTTCGTAATTGAAAAGAAATTTAATTTCGTTGAGTACTCTTGATTCAAAAGGGCATGAGATACGGTGAAAGTGGGGTTTTAAAGATTTCCAAAGGGTCCCTTGTTGTGATGAAAGGGCAAAGAAAAACCGCCAAGTTATATGTTTTGTGGTTCTATCATTCTATGGTGATGCAATTTGCCGCTTCCTCTTCCTTGTCGGATGATGATATTACTAAACTTTGGCATATGCGCCTAGGGCATATGAGTGAGAATGGCATGGTAGAATTGAGCAAAAGAGGACTTCTTGATGGGCAAGGAATTTGCAAACTGAATTTCTGTGAGCACCTTTGTGTTTTTGGGAAGCAAAAGAGAGTTCGATTCACTAGAGGAATCCATAACATGAAGGAAACGTTGGAGTATATTCATTCGATCTATGGGGACCATCCAGAGTGCCTTCGAGAGGTGGAGCTAATTATATGCTAACCTTTATTGATGATTTTTCCGAGAAAAGTTTGGGCGTTCTTCCAAGCGAAAAGCGATGTGTTTTTCGCATTTAAGTCTTGGAAAATTATGATTGAAAAGCAGACGGAAAACAGATAAAATACCTCCGCATGCACAATGGCTTAGAGTTACATTCGATGAGTTTAATAGATTGTGTAAGTCGAAGGGATCGTGAGACACTTGACGATTCGTCATACTCCACAAAGAAAAGCGGCGTTGCAGAACGAATGAACGTAACGATCATGGAGAAGGTTCGATGTATGTTGTCAAATGCCAACTTACGAAGAAGTCGTTTTGGGGCGTAAGCGACCTCATCGCATGTTTTTTGATCAACCGATCTCCATCCGTTGCCATTGAGAAAAAGACTCCACAAGAGGTATGGTCCGTAATCCCGCTAATTATTACGATTTAAAGATCTTTGGGTGTCTCGCGTATGCTCATGTTAATAATGGAAAATTGGAACCGAGATCCATTAAATGTGTTTTTCTTGGTTATAAAGTGGCGTAAAAGGGTATAAGTTATGGTGTCTGAAAATAGGAAAGTTGTGATTAGCAGAGATGTTGTTTTTGATGAAGCGCTATGCTTCCTAACTTATCTCTTAAAGACTCTTCCAATAAAGAAAATCAAAAGCGGTGGAGCATCAGTTAATCTGAGTCGACTCCTCAAGTCGGTACAAAAATTGAGAATAGAGTTGCTTCTTCGCCTCAATACTCTATCGCCAAAAGCAGAACTAAAAGAGAAATTAAACCTCCAAAGAAGTATCTTTGAGGTGATCTAGTTGCTTATGCTTTAAATGTGGTGAAGATATAGATGCGAATCAAGAGCCATCAAATTATTCGAGGCGATTAGTCTGTGAAGACTCGAGAAAAATGGATGTTTGCTATGCAAGAGGAGATGGAATCACTCCACAAAAACAAAACATGGGATCTTGTGAAACTTCCTAAAGGTAAGAAGACTGCATTCGTTGTAAATGGGTGTTTAAAAAGAAAGAAGGGACTCAGGAGTTGAAGAACCTAAATATAAAGCAAGGCTTGTTGCAAAGGATTCTGATCAAGTTCCAGAGAGTGGACTTCATGAGATGTGTTCTCCCGGTTGTGAAGCATAGTTCGATTCGAGCTTTGCTTGGTATTGTGGCCATGCATGATTTAGAGCTTGAGCGATTAGATGTAAAAGCGCATTTTTGCATGGAGAACTTGAGGAAGATATTTACATGCAACAACCGAGAGGGTTTTATAGTTTGAGAAAAAAAGAGGATTATGTTTGCTCTTTGAAAAAGTCCCTTTACGGTTTGAAACAGATCACCAAGGCAAAGTGGTACAAGAGGTTTGATTCCTTTATGACTTCTCACGATTTCAAAAGAAGTAGTTTTGTGATTGTGTTTACTTTAAGAAAAACAATGATGGTTCTTTTGTGTATCTACTTCTTTACGTTGATGACATGTTGATAGCAAAGAAAAGACAAAGGAGAGATAAGAAAGGTCAAAGCCCAACTAAGTGAAGAATTTGAGATGAAAGATTTGGGACCAGCAAAGAAGATACTTGGTATGGAGATTCTTAGAGATAGAAAAACAAGTAAATTGTACCTAAGTCAGAAGGGGTACATTGAGAAACTTCTTTGCAGGTTCAATATGCGGAGTGCTAAGCCTGTTAGTACTCCTTTAGCAGCCCATTTTAGACTTTCATCGACTTTGTCTCCACAATCAGATGATGAGATTGAGTACATGTCACATGTTCCATACTCTAGTGCAGTGGGATCTCTCATGTATGCTATGGTTTGTTCACGTCCAGATTTATCATATGCGATCGGTGCGATTAGCGATATATGGCGAATCCGGTAAAGAACACTGGAAAGCGATTCGGTGGATTTTAAGATACTTTAGGTACTATCGATGTTTGCTTACAGTTTGGAAGAACCGAAGATGGAGTTATTGGGTATGTTGATCTTTGATTTTGCTAGAGACCTTGATAGAAGAAGATCTCTCACAAAGTTATGTCTTTACAATCGGAGGTTGTGCAATAAGTTGGAAAGCCACTTTGCAAACTACGATCGCTTTGTCTACCATCAAGCCGAGTACATGGCGATTCATCGAGGCTTGTAAAGAAGCTATTTGGTTAAAGGGACTCTTTAGTGAACTAAATGAAGACCTTCAAATCAAAGCATGATATTTTGTGATGACCAGAGTGCCATCTTTCTTACAAAAGATCAAATGTTTCATGAGAGAACAAAACACATTGATGTTCGGTATCATTTTGTTCGTGATATTATTGCTCGTGGTGATATTGTTGTGAGCAAAATCGGTACTCATGAAAATCCTGCGAGATATGATGACCAAGTCACTTCCTATAACCAAGTTTGAGCATTGCTTAGACTTGGTTGGTGTTCATTGTTGAAGTTAAACCCTTAAGGGGTTTTATGGAAGAGGTGAAGAACTTGTTCGCGATAAAGAACTTGTTCATTGAGAATTTGTGTCAAGGTGGAGATTGTTAGAATTAAGTGACCCTAATTCTTATTTAAATAAAATACGATGGAAAATAAAATAAAAGTAAAATCCATATAGAACTAGACTTCTTTTATTTTATTTTAGAATAAGGTTTTTTAAACCTTATTAAACTCCATCTATTTTATATTTACTAGGATAAGGTGTTTCAATCCTACTAGAATATGGCTTTACAAGCCTATAAATAGACATAGTCTATTCCTTTTGTATTGATTCAAATTTTCGACATAGTGAATTTTCTTCTCCTCTGCCCGTGGTTTTTTTCCCGAAAGGTTTTCCACGTAAAATTTTGTGTTCTTTTATTTTATTTTATTTTATTTTTTTTCACAAATATAAAATCCATAGCAGAAAAAACAAATCAAGACATGAGAACAAACCTGCAATACCGGAGTGGAAAATCCCAAAACCAACCCAACAAGAGTAATTAGTGATAGGAGTTAGACCATAAACATTCAAAATCACATTGGTTATGTCGCTATGGCTCCCATTTTGATCCCCAGAGCTAGAACTTGAGACGCATCAGAGGGCTGCCGATTTGGGGAAAAAAATTTGAGGAAAAAAAGTTGGGCTGATGATTTCAGGTGAAATTTAGGGATTTCCCCCGGGGGGGGAGGGAGGGAGTTGAGTAAAAAAGTTGGGGTAAAAAAGTTGCGGGAAAAAATTTGGCCTGCCAAATTCGAGTGAAATTTAAAATGAACTGGTGAAGAAGGGGGAAAATGAATAAGGGAAAATGATGAGACCAAAGCGAAGTAGTTTTGCTTAAAAAAATATTTTTTATGGCGTTTTTTCCACTAGCGCCATTAAAGCACGACCTATTGCGGCGTTTCACCGAAAACGCTATTAAAAAAGTTAATAAAACGGGCCGTTTTAATCATAATCTATTACGGCGTTTTTCCCTTAGCGACGCTAAATCCCGACCTATTACGGCGTTTTACCAAAAATACCACTAAAAAATACTATAAAACGCTGCAGTTTTGATTAAAACAAAATTAGATACTATTAAATACTTAAAGATTCAATCCAATTTTATTCTTTGTTTCTATTTTTGAAAGATTTAATTATTTCTTAAATTTCTTTAAATTAAATTTGTTTTGTTCCAAACAATATATTTAATTTGTAAAATTTGATAATTGTGTACGAAAATAATTTGGTCTAAACGCCACTAAAAACTTATTTATCAATGTTTTTTTTAAATCTAATATTTAAATATATATATATATATATATAAAATGGTTTAGATTAAATATTTTTAAATATAAAAGCATTAATTGATTATATAAAATTTCATCATTTAACAAATGTCAAGAAAACCTTAAATCCTAAACCATTTAATATCTATAAAGTTTATCTATTATCCCTTAAATAATTTAAACTATAATCATAATTTTAATATATTAAAATTAATATTATCACTTTTACAATTATATAAGAAATTATTTAATATAATAATTAAAAAACACTAATTAATCTAAACCCTAAACCCCTAACCCATATCCACTAAACCCTAAATCATAAAATATAACCCATAAACCTTAAACTCTAAACTCCTAACCCCTAAACATTAAACCCCAACCCTTAAACCATAAACACTAAACCCTAAACCATAATCTCTAAACCTAATAATCTATAAACCTTAAATAGTAACTCTTAAACCCAAAACTCTAAACCATATACCCTAAACTATAATGATAATTAATTTAATATTTCAAAATTAATACTATCCCTTTTACGATTATATCAAATGTTTTGAAAAAATGCAAAGTGTCAATTGCTGCTTCAAAGAGAAAGAATTTATCAAAAGCTCAGAATTTATCTTACAATTCGATACTTTTTACAAAATTCCATTAATGCATTAAGGTTCCATCCAAAGAGAATAACAAAGATATTCTTTTCTTGCCCTAATTTTCTACCTTTTTAACCAAGGAAATAGAATAATAACAATAATATATATTTCCTCAAAATAAATACTATACATTAGATGGCTAACATCTATCAACACGATTATTTTACAAAATAACAAATTCTTTGTAGCCTATTAACAAATTATAATAAGATTCGCGAACTTAATATCTACAATCTTTAATATTTTAATTTAAATATTTCAGTTCCAACATTTTTTTAATGTCAATCATTTATGAATATATTTGTTACATAAATTAATTTGCTAATTTAAGTGTTGCCTTAGACATACTATTGGACAAAGCCAACTCTTATTTAAGTGTTCCCTTAGGTATGCATATACCAACCCTTACACAAAGAGTTGGCCAAAGCATATGCTAACAAGTCTATCCCAACACTTAGGAAAGTGTTGGCATAGTGTTGGAAATAGCCGACTCTTATTTAAACGTTGCCTTAGGCATACATATCCCAACCCTTATAAAAAGAGTTGGCCAAAGTGTATGTTGGCAAGTCTATCCCAACACTTAGGAAAGTGTTGCCCCAAAAGTGTCGTCTTAGGACTAGACAAAAATCAACTCTTATTTAAACGTTGTCTTAGGCATACATATCCCAACCCTTATGCAAAGAGTTGGCCAAAGCGTATGTTGGCAAGTCTATCCCAACACTTAGGAAAGTGTCATCCTAGGACTACACAAAAGCCAAATCTTATTTAAGTGTTGCCTTAGGCATACATATCCTAACCCTTATACAAAGAGTTGGCCAAAGCGTATACTGGATAGTCTTTCCCAACACTTAGAAAAGTGTCGCCCCAAAAGTGTCGTCTTAGGACTAGACAAAACCAACTCTTATTTAAGCGTTGCATTAGGCATGCATATCCCAACCCTTACACAAAGAGTTGCCCAAAGCGTATGTTGGCCAGTCTATCCCAACACTTAAGAAAGTGTCGCCCCAAAAATGTCGTCTTAGGACTGTTTTGTTGTAGTATATTACTCATTTTTTTCCCATGCATCAGTTAACTCAAAAACTGTAAAAATCATGTGTTTTAATGTATAAAATGATCAAATTAGTAAATTCAACTTAGTATTAGCCAATAAGATAAGATATGACAAAACCACAAAATTTATTATTAAACACTCAAAATTTTCATTAATTACTAGTTTAAAAGTGCTAAAGATATCTCTATTTTTTAGAATTATCAATTTGACATCGATAGTTTTAAATATTTCATGTTACGACGAAAACAAGGAACTCCTTGGGGAACATTCGCTTGTGGTACCTTTTCTTACTGAGTCCATGAAGTTAGGAACCATTCAAATAAGGAGAAATGCAGCAGCTGCTCTCTTATCATTATCGACATGCAAAGAAAACAAGCTCATTATCGAAAAATCCGATGCTCTTGTGCCCTACTTAAACTCTTACGTACAGGGCACCCGTTGGTCTGTCATACTCAACCTTTGTGCTGTAGATAAGAACAAGAAATCGTTTACTAAAATAGGGGCAGTAAAGGTGATATTGCAGAAGATCAATGATGATATACTTTTTGATGAGATATTGCACATTCTTGTAGTTCTATCTATACATGAAGATGCAAGTTTAGAACTTGCAAAGCTTCATTCCATCCAAGGATTATTGAGGATTAAAAGAGATAGCAGCTCCAATATAAAGAACTCCCTGGTCACCATCTTTTATAATATATGCAGAAGCTGAACCAGTTTAAAGCTTTTGTTAAGTGTTTCATTCTCCCTCTTGTACACAAGTTTTTCAATACTTGTATACCAAAATTATAAATTTGATAATTGTTTACGAATGCTTTTTTTTGTGTGTAATTCATATCATTTATATAAATATAAATGCAATAAAAATGATTACATGTATAAAAAATTTAAATATATTTTCGTGTTTATTGAATGTATCATATTCGTATAGTGCATTATCTCAACAAAGACCAATATAACTATTTACATTAATTATCTCAAATTAAAATTTTGACTGGGGAATGAAAAAACAGATTAATTAAGATGATAGCTTTTATTCTCATATGTCCTATATATTAACTTTCTTGGTCATCCTCTAGCTCCTTTGTTCCACCATACCCAAAAATGCAAAACTTTTAGTAGGAACAAAATTAGAACACACTGTTCTTGGATCTTTCTGATAACCAGATATTAAGAGAGATACCAGAAGAGTTAGCAGAGTTAAAGGATTTGCAGCTATTGAATTTGATGATAAATCAGTTGAATGGTTCAGTTCCTGTTAAACTTGGAGAATTGACCAAACTAAAGGTACTTGAGCTATGGAAAAATTCATTCACAGGTTCTTTGCCGATGACTCTCGGTTCTTGGATCTTTCTGATAACCAGAAATCAGGAGAGATACCAGTAGAGTTAGCAGAGTTAAAGGATTTGCAGCTATTGAATTTGATGACAAACCAGTTGAATGGTTCAGGTCCTGTTAAACTTGGAGAATTGACCAAACTAGAGGTACTTGAGCAATGGAAAAATTCATTCACAGGTTCTTTGCCAATGACTCTCGGACTATGAAGCAACGACACGACGAAAACGCCCTTGTACCATTGTCGTACTGGTATTTGACACGTACACGCCGCTGACACAGCCGGATACGTACTAGACACACCTCGACACGTCAGAAAAAAAAACTCCAAATTGGACACGGTCAAGACGCGCGTGTCAAAAAAGGGACCCTGCAGGACACGGCTAATGACTTTCTTTTGTCCTGAAAATACATTTCAGAAACGAAAAAAAAAAAAAACAGAAGAGAAGCAACGACGAGGAAGAAAAAAAGGGGTAAAAAAGTGTCAAGGTTTGAAGGAAAAAGAAATGATTTATCTGGAGTGTGATGTTCCTAGTCATGCTTGTCGGCCATCGGCGATGGAGAGGCCAACGGAACCGGATTGATAAGCTATTGAGGAAAGTAACAGAGAATGGAGATGAGAGGTCCCAAAGTTTGAACTAATTTTGTCTCAGTAACTGGAACCCACTGCTCTGAATCGATGATGATGGTGACATGGTGCCAATACATACATGACAGATTAGGGATATTTTGTTTTGTTGGTTTGTTTAAATTGTTTCTAGATTTTTCTTTTCCATGGGCCTGGTCATTACTTTGGCCTGCTTTAATTTTCTTGCTTTATTAGTTTTGTTTTGTTGGGTGTGTTTAAACTGTTTTAGATTTCTTTTGTTATATTTTTTATATGAATATCCAGTTTGAATTTTAAAAAAAAAAATATATATATATATATATATATGTAATATTTGTTTAGTTAAGGTACTTATTAGATTAAAAATATTTTTAAAAATATTAAAAATATTATTTATTGTCATATTTTGTTGTATTCGTATCCTTATTTTTTAAAAATTATCGTGTCGTCGTGTTCGTATCATATCGTACATGTATTGCATGTACGTGTCCATGCTTCATAGGTGTTCCTTGGATATTTCTAATAACCAAATATCAGGAGAGATACTAGTAGAGTTAGCAGAGTCAAATTGAATAACTACAAATTCTTTTTTTTTTTTTCACCAAAAATAAGATTTGCAGTTATCCAATTTGATGACAAATTAGTTAAATGGTTCACTTCCTGATAAACTTGAAGATTTGACCAAACTAGAAGTACTTGAGCTATGGAAAAATTCATTCACAGGTTCTCTGCCGATGACTCTCAAATTATGAAGTACCGACATGGGGAAAACCCCTCGTACCAATGTCGTACTGGTATCCGACACGTATACGCTGCTGACATGGCCGGATATGTACTAGACACACCTCGACACATCAGCCATTCTTGACTTGTCGAATAATTCTCTAGTTGGCTCAATTCCGCTAAATCTCGGCACCTCACCAGCCTTGGGCAGAACCTATCATACACCAAGCTTGGAGGTCCGGTCCCTGCCAATGGTTTGTTGATAACCATAAATCCAGAGGACCTTGTAGGCAATGCTGGTCTTTGTGGTGGCATACTCCCACCGTGCTCTTCGAGTCCGATAAAAGCACCAGAGCAACCAACGAAAATGCACATTAAACATGTCGTGGCCATGTTTATCATCGGAGCATTGGTTATATTATCTGTTGGCATAACATTTTTTGCTGGAAGATGGGCATATCATAAATTTGATGTTGCTTCTGGTATCCGAATTTTCAATAATTTTATCTTCTGATATTTACACAATTAGTTATTGTTTAGAGTATTTTTTTATTTATTAATTTTATTTTTATCTTTAAGAAAACCATAATTATGAAATTGAAATTAATTAATTTTAAAAAAAAATAGAGATAATACAATCACTTTCAAATGCATTATGAATAATTCAAGTACTACTTTTATTATTCGTTCCTTTAAATTCTGAGACGCATTCTTTTAAAGTTACTAGATTTGAAGATTAGACACTTGATTTGTCTAATTGTATGAGTATATAGTTAATATGTGTAATGAAATATAAAGACCTTACATTAAGCCTTGATTTTATCAACCTTGTTTGAGAAAATTATTTTTATTATATTCAATCATCATGATTTAAACAATTTAATTAATATTTAAGGGTTTGAAAGAAATATTTTTTTTAGATTTTTTTTTTAAATATCTTACAAGAATTATAGCTAAACGGGTGAGTTTGATGAACACAAGTGTTAATACAAATATCTTAGACAACATGAGCAGCATAAGTCAACCTCGTATAATGCAAAAGGCTTGGGAACTTGGAAAGAAAAGCATACATTTACAGGATATTAACAATGTATGGAACCTTCAGCTAATGAGGTTTTTAAGAGTATTATATTAGTTACTTAGTTTAATGCTTGTCATGATTTTAATTAAATTAGATGGATTTATCTTTTATCCATACTTACATAAATTTCCAGTAGTAAAGTGAAGTTATGATGCAATTATTTCTTTTAACTTAAAACAAGTTGAGATTCCAAACTGAAAATGATGACAAAATTTAAACTTAAAATCCAATCAACTTCTTCCCAATCTTATAAGCAGCATAAGCATCAGTTGCTACACATTCAATCTGGTTTGCTGTCAGACTTTCTGGTTCCGTACTAAAAAAGATCGAGCTTAAAGCAAAAGGCCTAGACTTGAGTTGAAACTCCAGCAACTCAGATGCCAATCTCCTCACGCCTACTCGACGAAGACGTGGATTGTGAAGTAAATCCACAGCCAATTCACCAACATCCATTGCGTTACTAATTTCCGTACTCTACTTAGTAATCTTCTCATCTTTCTAACATTCTCTTTCATATGAACACCAACAACTGTTATGTCCTTGTTGCTCAACAGCTTTGTAATGTACCCTGCACCGCTATTAAGCGATATTAGTACACAACCAATCCGAGTACAGATTGCTACTAACGCGTCATCTGAAGTAAACCAGGTTATGTCTAAACCAGCAACCATGTCATCATGCTTTATCATATGTTTCAAAATGATAAAAAAGCAATTGTTCATCCTTCTACAATCTCTAAGGCTAAGCACTTCAGTCACCAACGCAGTACCATCCACCATTACAAACCCATCTCCCATAAGTCGTTCTACCGAGCCCATTCTTGATATGAAAAATAAAGAGAGAAATTGGTTTTTCACTGGACGCATACAATGGCGGAGGCATCGATGTCCTCGCCTATTTATAACAGGGGGTATTGGAAACAAATCTCCTCTCGAAACTCTCATTTTAAGTTCATTGAATCTTTGGCAGTGTTTGAAACTTGAATATTGATGTGGAACGTGATTAATATTGCTGCAGGAAACTGTAAGGATATTGAGTTTCTTCACCAATTATACAAGGAGGTAGTCGTAACCATTGGGATTCTTTCGAGAGATGAATAACAGTCTGTTTTTGAAACTAACACCTGCATTAATTTAAACACTTGATATCAGTGTCCAAGTATCGAAGGGTCTGGAAACTGGAAAGTCCTTATTGAGAAATTTAGGATGATCTGTTTTTGAAACTAACACCTGCATTAATTTACAGCACTTGATATCAATGTCCAAGTGTCTGGAAACTGGAAAGTCCTTATTGAGAAATTTAGGATGATTGATGAAACATTATGATCCAAACTTTATTGGAAAATTTGCTATTTTTGCATGTCATTAATGCAGGTTTTCTCAACAAAGTTCCTACTGAAAAGCGAGGATAAGCTTTTGAATGAGTATTGGAAAGTATGTTGAAGCTAAAACTCCAATACCTTTTAATTGGTGTTGTATGTAAGAATGAGGCTCTAGAGAGAACTTATTGTAATTGAGTATTTATAGTGTACTTTTTAAACTACTTCTTAGCTGCTCTTGCTTAGTTAACAATTTTCATGAGTAATGTTGCAGGCCAATTTTTGCCTACCAATTTCAAACCCCTTACAAACCATACACATCAGCCAACCCATTAATATTACAAAACCAATAACCCCATTTACATTAACCTTAAATTAAACCCCAAAACCCAATAACTAAACAAACCCACCAGGCCCATTAACCTAAACAGCCCAATACCCAACAAACCCTAACCACCCATACCCATACCCCTAAACCCCACTTGTGCCGCACCTAGGGTCTTCACCCTCTAACTTTCGGCCAACTAACCCCGTCCCATCCAGCCTCTGCCACCACCAACGCCGGCTACACCTGCAAAACCAAAGAGACACACAATAGCAGCAGGAGATAGAAGGAAATAATGTAACTAAAAAGGCTATAAAAGCCGATTCTAATTCATGTAAAAGGGGGATTTTTTTCATCATCAATACAAAGAACAGTTTGAAAATACACATACAAGCAATAATTCGAAAATAAAACACACCAAGATCAACAAATCAGAGGCAAAGAAAAAAATCAGAATAGGCCGAAGGGTATTTTCTCTCTTGTCTTGATTTCGTTTTCAGTTGATTTTATTCATATACACATATATATCAAAATATAATATATAACAAATAAAACAAATAAAAGTATAAAAAAAAAAAGGAAAAAATTTGGGATTTTTACCTCTCCGGCCACCGTGCGCGGTGGCCGGCACCGGCGCCGGCGAGGCTCCGGTGGCCGTCCGACGATCGGCCCTTGGCCGGAGCACCCCCTCTCCTTCTTCCCTTCTCCCTTTTTCCCCTTTCTCTTTCTTTTTTTTTCTTCTGCTGGTTACAAATGATTTTTTTAAAATTTTTTGGCTTATATAGGGGTCCAAAACGCACCGTTTTGGACCCCCCTCAGCTAATAAGAAAACGACGTCGTTTTGACGCGGGTCGGGTCGACCCGACCCGCACCGCCTAAGATCCGCGTGTTTCTAACTCAAGGGGGCTAATTGCTCGCGCAGTCCTTCCGCATTTTCATTGTTTACAATCAGATGTTTTTCCTTTTATAATTTAGCCCCATAATTCTCAGTGCTTTTCAATCCAACCCCCTGCTGATGCACTGCATTTTAGAACGTGGGAATATTGCCATTTCGGTACTCCCAGGTTGCGCGCACGTTGCAATCTGGTCCTTTTCTCTTTATTCCCTTTTCAAATTATCCCAAAACTCTGACTTTAGTTCCGATTTGATCCTTTTTTCACTTTAACCCGCTTTATACTATTATTTTTTCTTTTCTTTTTTCTTTCTTTTTACTTTATTATTATTATTAGTTTATGTATATATCTATAATAATTATATGTATTTATTATATTTATGAATATACTATGTAGTATCATTATTAGTCGTTTTTTTATATGTATATATTATGTAAATATTCTAATATTTTATTATATATATATTTCATATATCATATACATGTGTTCTTAATATTATATTTTATATATTATTATGTATATTTTAGTATATATATATATATATATTTGTGAAATATTATCATTAGTTCTTTTTTATTATTATCTTTAATATGTATATATTATTATTACATTTATTTTATTCTTATTATATTTATTATCAATACTTATATTTTATTATACGTGTATGTATTTATATAAAATATTATTTTCATGTGTTATTATACTCGTTAATATACTTATTATTTTCCTTATTGTCACTTATGATCTCAATATTATTATATGTTATTTGGTGTACATATATCTTTATTGTTACTATTATTAGTAGTATATGTATTTTATTTTAAATATATATATATATATATATATATATATGTTTTATAAATAGTATTATTTTAAGTATATCCCTATATTTATTATTACACTTATTATTGGATTCTAATATTACTATGTATTTATTTTAAAATATATGTATATATTTATGTAGTATTGTTAACGTATATAATTTTATGTTACTAGTATTTATAATGTATCTTGCATATGTTCATTTTTATATAATATGTAGGTATATATTATTTGTGTATTTTAGTATTACAATGTATAACTTTTCACTCTTATCATTACACATACTTTAATATATCTATATATATATATATACATATAGCACTATTAGTATTTTTAATGTTACGTTTACGTTATTTCATTTGTTATTATTATATGTTTATATATATTCATTGTTTTTATTTAGCGTTTAATATTATTATGTTTAATATATCGCGTGCATTGCTACTGCTTGTTAATATTATTGTTATATTCGTTATTTGCTTCTAGATCCGTCTTTTATTTTTGTTTATTTCATACCAGCTTGCTTTACATTATCAAGAAAAATTATCCATGTTTTCTTATTTTATTTCAATAATCAAGGCAATGCACCGATTTAACATCAAATCACTGAGTTCATCGCTATGTTGGGTGAACATCAATTGACTCGTGTTTAAAAGGTGTGTCCTTCTCAAAAATAAAAAACTTTTTTGTTTTAAGCAGGATCACGACTAAATTTTATATTGAACTCGTATTTTTGAAAATTAAGACATCACGTGTTTATAAGATACCAATTTTGGGCGTCGCGAGGGTGCTAATACCTTCCTCGCACGTAACCGACTCCCGAACCCTAATTTTTCTCTGGATTTTAACGTAAACCTAGCCTTTTATTTGTTTTTAAAGAAAGATCTAATAGGTGTCCGATCACACCTAGAAAAAAAGATCGGTGGCGGCTCCGGTTTATTTTAAAACCAAATTTCAATTTCCAATTTTCTAATAAATCGCCACAATTTAGCGACCGAAAGCAAATTTTTACGTCGCTCTGTACCGCGACTCCATCTGGGACCGGTTTTGAGAGTCGAGTTGAATAAACACATTTTGTCAAAAGTTTTCAAATTTCCTTGTTCAAAGTAAATATTTGGTCGTGATCCAAATTCTCGTTTTCAAAATTCATGCATTTGCATCGTGATTGTAAATATTTTTTCTAACTCGTTTTGCCCTTTTGTTTTTCATTTTAAATTTTTACGGTTCTTTTGGTTTAGCTTTTAAATAAAAATGTTTATGAGTTTCTCCCCACACACATCGTGCACTTGCATTTTGCATAACATGAGTTCTATACCGGGCTCCGTCCGTTTAAGTGAAAGTAAACACTACGCCTTCGTGAGTTAACTCGTCCCTCCGCACAAAGCTAGTGAATACTTTCGGGTTACATATGACTTATGCTTTCGTGAGTTAACTTGTCCTCCGCATAGGCATAAGTAAATGTAATCCTCGAATTGAGCTCGTGAGCTTGTGATGAGCTACGATCGAGGCCGTGCTAGTCTTAGTAGAGCGATAGTACGAACGATTCGAGTACCTATCTAGAACCAAACCGCATATAATGAACCATATGAGCCATCCAATTAGAGCCATACCGAACCTTTGTCCGCTTATAGCCACCAAAATAAGTACACGGGGATGATGCCTTTTGCCTTTCATTTACATTGTTCATGCAAAGAGATTTGGATTGGGACAGTTTAATTTGTTTCTCAAATCATATGTGTTGTGTTTACTAACCAAGTTTGTTTGTTTTTATTTTCATCATGCATCATAGGCATCACATTAGGAAGGTGTTGATTAAAGGATAGTTGCCAAAGAACGGGTTTACGATGGAGGAGTCAATTACACAAATAATCGAGAAGAATGCCGTGGTTCGAGACCTGGTCTCTAAAAACTCGAGAGAGAAAAGGGGGACTGACCTAGTGGAAGGGTGTGTTGCCAATTTGCCCGAACATACAACTGTGAATGTTCGCCAAAATAACCTTGAGGATTTGGTGCGAGTTTGGAATCGATGGGATTCAGATACTAGGGGCATTTTCACCGAGAGGTATGGAGATATAGCTCACTTGATCACCATTCGTGTAGACGAACAGTTGATTCAAGCCATGGTTCGATCTCGGGACCCGACTTATCGTGCTTTACATTCAATCAAGAGGACATGACTCCAACCATAGAAGAGTATGCTGCTTTACTCCGCATCGACAATGTGCAATTCGGCAAGATATACGTGAAGGAGCCTAAGCCATTGACCTTTAGAAAAAAATTAGTAAGACTGACAGACATGACTGATGCATGGGCCGAAAAACAAATAAAAAAGAAGAATGAAACAGTTTGCATTCCATGGTCTAGCCTACGAGAATCGGTTCTGAGTCATCCGGACATATTGAAGAGAGTTAATCTATTCGCCTTGGCCATTTACGGTTTGGTCATTTTCCCGAGAGTTCTCGGACATATTGAGGTCATGATGATTTGATTTCTTCAAAGGCTAAAACAAGGAGTCAACCCTGTCCCGACTATCTTAGCCGAGACATTGTGTCCTTGAGTACTTGTCGAAGGGTAGGAAAGGGACGATTATCTCGGTGTGCACAATGTTGCTCAACGTTTGGATTTTCAGTCATTTTTGGAAAGTAGAGCGCACTCCATTTCACATGTTTTCAAAAACATTCGCCCCGCTAGAAACTTACCTCAAGAAAGAATGGCCGAAAGAAATCACCGAGCAACATTGGGTATCGGTTCTTCAGAATCTTCGCGCCGAGGATATAACGTGGAGAGCACCCTGGATCCGTCCTTCAGTCCTGTTATACAAGTGTGGAGGCCAAGATTGGGTACCTTTACTCGGGTTATGGGGAGGAGTTGGATACGCTCCGCTATTAGTCCAAAGGTAATTTTCTTCGCGACAATTTATACCTGCAACTGGAGGGTTGGCACAATTCGAGTTCGCTTTCGCGGGTGAGGGATATATGAAGAGAGTCCGAGACACTGCAAGGTCTTGGAATGAAATTCATTTCATGGAATTAGCCTTGTATGCTGATACTCTCACCCAAGACTATGACCTATGGAGAAAGCAGCGGGTAAGTAGTCAGCAAATCTCATCAACAAATTGCACTGCCCAGAACCCTTTTTTGGAGGAAATGCCGTCCGAGTTAGACATCGCTAGACAAGAATTCGAGCGAGAAAAAGCTAAGATGTCTAGGGACCTTAGTACCCTTCAAGAAGAAAACTATCAGTTGAAGATTGAAGCTCAAGTTGAAAGGTCCAGGCGAAAAAAAGTACAAAGGGAGGCCGAGATCGTGAGAAACGACTTAAGGGACCTTCATTTGGAAAACAAGAAATTAAGAAGCACTATAAAGAATAGTGGATTGGGCAAGTCGACAGCTGAGTGGAAGGAAGAAATTAGCAACATCAAGGGAGGAATGGAATTTTGGAAGGGAAAAGCAAAGAAAGAAGAGGAAAAGGCATACATACTGCAATAGAGTTAAGAAGGAAGAATGCCGAGTATGAAATGGCAATCATGAATTTGCGAATAGTCAGTCTGAATATCGAGAATTAAAAAGGAGAGTACGAGATTTAGAAAATATGCTACAATCTCATCAACAACAATTAGATAACCTCCTGAAGGCTCTAGAAGAAAAGAATGATCAGTACGATTAGGACATGCACGCGTATGAAGGAACTCTCCAAGAAAGAGAAATGCAACTCAACTTTCTGATCAATGAAATTCGCCAAGCGGCTATGCAAGTTGTTCAATTATCAGATGAAGCCGAAGTTCTCAGTTGCCAATTCCCTCCGAGCCAAAGATCGAGTATATCAGAGTTTTTAGAGCAAGTGAAGAAACAAGGCAATGTGGCTAGGAAATTTGTGTAACTGTTGGAAAAAATGAAAACTTTTTGTAACGTACTCTTCTGATAAATGAAATGCCTACATATGGGGCTATCTTGAAATCAACACCAAATTCTTGCATATTTATTCATAACTAACATTTATGCATCATTTATTCTTTGGACATTCATTCATTCATATACCCATTCATTCATTCATCGCATGTACATATCACCATCCACCGGAACTAAAAGAGCCATATAATCCGCAGTTGCAAGACTTCAAGACTGGAATCACGACATTTATACAGAACGCGTCGACAAACTAGGGCAATGGAAGCTGAGTTCAATGAGAGAATCGAAAGGATGGAAAGGGCTCAAAAAGAATTACAAGAGCAACTGGCTAAATCGCAACAAGAGACGAGAGATCTAATGGTAAGATCTCGAGAGGATTCACTCGAGCAAAGAGATCAGATGGCCAAAATTATGGAGATGATGACAACTTTGGTCAAGGGAAAGGGACCCATGCAGAACCCCGATGTTATGGAACCTCAATCGAGAATTCACCACGATCAGGATCCACTCTATCCTCCGGGATTCACTCCACCACCCGTATATACAACACAGAGAGGGTATGCTCAAGGAGAACCCGCGGGCTTGGAACATCGACCTATGCCACCGCTCCATCCACTAATTTGGGGCCGGGAATATTTCGCGTCGAACCTGGGGGCGATCCTGCTGATCCCCTAGTTCCAGATCTGGATGACCCCATGAAGTGGCCAAATTGAAATTGGATAACCATGACGCGAAATATAGGAGTCTAGAGGAAAGACTCAAAGCAATAGAAGGCACCGAGGTCTTCTCTGCGCTAGGTGCCAAGGAACTCACCTCGCACTGATCTAATTTTGCTCTCGAAGTTCAAGGCGCTGATTTTGAGAAGTATGATGGGACTAGGTGCCCAAAAGCACATCTCATTATGTTCGTCATTGAAAAATGACTTGTTACGTGAATGATGATAAGTTACTTATACATTGCTTCCAAGACGCAGTCTAGCAAGGTCACCTACGTTGGTACAACCAACTCAAGCAGGAAAATATTAGATCTGGAAAGACTTGGCATCCGCATTCTGCGAGCAATATAAGCATGTATCGGACATGGTGCGGCCGGATGACCTTACAAATGATGGAGAAAAAGCCGCCGAAACCTTTAGACAAGATGCGCAGAGATGGAGAGACGCCTCACCCAAGTGGAACCCCACTAACAAAAACGGAGATAACCGTTCTCTTTATCAACACCTTAAAGGCCCCGTTTTATGACAAATTAGTAGGAGTGCCACGAAGGAGTTTGCGAGATATTGTAATATCCTGGGGGAGCTCATAGAGAACGCCGTTAGAGAGCGGTAGAATGGAAAGTTCGGGAAGGTTCGAAAAAGGCGGTGCCTATGAAAAGAAGGAACTGAGAAACCCACATGGACGGGATGGGAAACCGCTATGCCCCTAATTCATATCCTAACCAACCCCGACCCCGAAATTTTCCACCTCCAAATTTCTATTATCCTCCTCAAACCCCTTACTACCAAACACCACCTCCTTCCTACCCCGTATACGCTATGAACAACCAAAGACCTGCCACCACTTTCTCACAAAACACTGCACCAGCTCAAAACCAACTCAGAAATGAGCCAAGACCAGCAAGGCCTAATACCGAGAGATCATGATTTACTCCCATCCTCGTGTCGTATGGGGAATTGTACCCAAAACTTTTGGAGAAACAACTGATCTCTCCCCACTACATGGCACCCCTTAAACCTCCATACCCGAAATGGTACGATCCAAATGCTAGTTGTGCATATCATGCCGGGAATCAAGGGCATTCTACAGAGAACTGTCTTGCTTTCAAAAGGAGAGTTCAAGGGCTCATCGACGCGGGCATCTTGCGATTTGATGGTACTGGCGGTACGGCTGGGAATCCATTCCCAAACCACACCGAAGGGAATGTGAGTCTGAGGAGAGGAGGATAAACGACGAAGTAAAAGATGGGTATCTGAAGTAAGAACACCTCTGCAGAGAATCTGGGAGGTGTTAGTTGAAAAAGGGCTACTCTGTCCTTTTAATGGAGTATTCGAAGGAAGGGATGCAAAAGGTCACAATTTTTGCGAGTTCCACGGCATCGAAGGGCACAGCATTCAGTCCTGTGATGAATTCAGAGAATTATTGCAAAGTATGATGGATAACAAGGAGATCAAGATTTTTTGTCAAGCCGAAGAGGCCGATAGTGGAGAAATATGTGCCTCCGACAATCAACCATCAGGTCCCCCTTATAGCGCTGATCGACCATTGGTGATCTATTATGACGCGAAGAAAGAACCGGTGAAACCAAAAATGATAATCGAAATACCATCTCCTTTCCCTTATAAGGACAACAAAACAAGATCTCGTGGAGATATGATGTCAAGATCGCCACACCGGAAGTTGGAAAGTCCAAAGCCGTAATTGAAGATGTTGGGGAGGTAGGTCATTTTACCCGAAGTGGACGGTGCTATTCCAAAGAAGTTGAACCAGTAAAGAAAAGTAGCGACTTGAAGCAAAAAGGGAAAGCAGTGATGCACGAAGTCGAAGTCGAGCAAGAAATTCCACCCGCGCAAGAAACTAAAAAGCCTGTGAATGAGGAAGAAGCTCAAGAATTCTTGAAATTTATCAAGCACAGTGAGTATAGTGTGGTGGAACAATTGAGCAAGCGGCCAAAGACGAATCTCGCTTTTTATCTCTCTCATTAAATTCAGAGCCACATCGGAATGCCTTATTGAAGGTGTTAAATCAAGCTTATGTAGCCAACAACATATCTGTTGAGAAGCTTGATAGGTGGGTAAACAATCTGAATGCGGACAATTTTATCTCTTTTAGTGATGATGAGATACCGCCAAACGGTAGAGGATCGGTGAAAGCGCTGCATATCACGACTCGCTGCAAGGGCTACATAATACCGAACGTACTCATCGATAATGGGTCGGCGTTAAATGTTATGCCATTGGCCACACTTTCCGAATACCGGATGGATTTGTCCTATTTAAGGCCCCCGTCATTCCACGATAAGGGCATTCGGACGACGAGGCGTGAAGTTATGGGAAAGATTGAGATCCTCTAGAAGTGGGCCCTTACATTTATGATGTTGAGTTCCAAGTCATGGACATTACGCCATCGCATACAACCGCCTTTGGGGGAGACCCGGATCCATTCTCGCCGGAACGGTCCCCGTCATCCTCCACCAAAAATAAAATTTATCATGGGACGGTCATCTCGTCACAAATCGAAGGAGAAGAAGATATTGTCGCATCTGTCTCTGTTGATGCACCATACTTGGAAGCGAACAAAGACGCAGTGGAGTGTTCCTTCCGGTCCCTTGAATTTGTGAACGCCACTTTCGTTGCTGAGGGAAACAGAATTCCAAAGCGCAAACCGCGTCGAGAAATACCGAATGGGTGTCAAGTTGACCGTAGGGAAGAGGAGCTCGAGCAAGAAGAGGTTTAGGCGGACATCCGCAAGGAATAGTTAGGGCTTTAAAGCCAGTGTGCCGCACAAGGCTCGATACGGTTTGGGATTCCACTGACATGCGTCAAAGGAGAAGACAGTGGAAGAAAGATCAGGAAAGAAGGATTGCAAGAACTTTGGGCCGAGAACCAGAATGGGAGCCCATAGAATACCCTCCTTTGTCAAAAACATTTACGCTCACGGGAATGATATACCCTGGACAAGACGATCCACGAAACATGCTGAGGATAATTGAAAGGGGTTTTCAGAATGTCAGCATAAATGTCATTGACAAAGGGGCTGGTACAAGTAAAGATGTCTCGAGGATACGCCCTTGCCCTCCTGGTTTCATGTTGAACAATTGGACTTCCGAGGAGCTTCTTGTAGTTCATAAGTCTTCAGAGTAATGCCAAACATTAACCTTCTATTGTGTCTTTAGATATAATAGAATTCTTTTGTAAGAGCGTGCATTCGCTCTTTATCATTTAAATGAATATCAATGAAGATGCATTTTGTCACGATTTTTTTCGCATTATCGCTAATTTCATAATCATTTTCTCATTTCATAGCCCATATTCACATTTGCCACATTTCATGCCATAATATTCCTTTGTTGGTTCCAATACTTGGATGCCCTCTATAGTTTCTTTTTCCATTCAACTTTTGGTGCTCGGATATCGATGACATGAACAAACCCACACTGAGTCTTGAAATCGATTTTGAGAAGGTTGTTTGTTTTAGAGAATTTGAAGTCAAGAAAATGTCAAGATTACGTCTCGTCCCCGAATTGTTAAGAATGGTGGAACAAGAGGACAAACAGATTTTGCCTCATGAAGAATCTGTGGAAACAATAAACTTGGGCAATCAAGAAAGGAAACAAGAAGTGAAGATTGGGACTTCTATTTCAGAGAGCACCGTGCATAATTTGATCGCTCTACTCTGCGAATACAAAGATGTTTTCGCATGGTCATACCAGACATGCCAGGGGCTAGATGAAGACTTAGTGGTCCATAAACTCCCATTAAAACCAGAATGCAAGCCCATCCGGCCAAAAATTAAGACGGATGAGACCAAATGTCTGCTGAAAATAAAAGAGGAAGTCAAGAAGCAATTTGATGCTGGTTTCCTACAAGCCTCCAAATATCCAGAATGGGTGGCCAATATAGTCCCGGTACCAAAGAAAGATGGCAAAGTACGAATGTGTGTGGATTACCGTGACCTGAATCGAGCAAGCCCAAAAGATAATTTTCCCTTGCCACATATTGATACGTTGGTAGACAACACAGCAAAACATTCATTGTTTTCTTTCATGGATGGATTCTCGGGGTATAATCAGATCAAGATGGCCCCTGAGGATATGGAGAAAACTACCTTCATAACAATGTGGGGAACGTTCTGCTACAAGGTGATGCCATTCGGGTTAAAGAATGCTGGGGCAACATATCAGAGAGCTATGGTGACGTTATTCCATGACATGATGCATAAAGAAATAGAGGTCTATGTCGATGATATGATTGCTAAATCCCGAGGGGAAGAAGATCATATAGTGAACCTGAAGAAGTTGTTCGACAGTCGAGAAAGTTCGATTAAAGCTCAATCCAACCAAATGTACGTTGGGGCTACCTCGGGGAAGTTGCTAGGCTTCATTGTCAGTGAAAGAGGTATCGAGGTCGATCCAGATAAAATAAGAGCCATTCAAGAGTTACCACCCCCACGCACGCAAAAGGAAGTTAGAGGATTTTTAGGGAGATTAAACTACATCGCCCGATTTATCGCTCAACTTACCAACCAATGTGACCCAATCTTTCGGCTTCTTCGAAAACATAACCCGGGAGATTGGAATGAGGAATGCCAAGTGGCCTTTGATAAGATAAAGCAATACTTGTCTAGTCCTCCAGTGCTAGTACCGCCAACTCCGGGGAGACCTTTGATTTTGTATTTGACGGTGTTCGAAAATTCAATGGGTTGCGTCATTGGGGCAACACGATGAGACAGAAAGAAAGAAAAGGCGATCTACTACCTCAAAGCAAAAGTTCACTGAATATGAGGCAAAGTACTCGTCCATTGAAAAATTTTGTTGCGCTCTGGTTTGGGTAGCTCGGAGACTCAGACAATACATGTTGTACCATACGACATGGTTGATTTCAAAGCTGGACCCAATAAAATACATGATGGAATCACCGGCACTATCAGGAAGAATGGCCCGATGGCAGATCCTCCTTTCAGAATATAACATTGCCTATGTAAGTCAGAAGTCAATAAAAGGAAGCGCAATAGCCGACTTTCTAGCGACTCGAACAACAGAAGAATATGAGCCTTTAGGATTTGATTTTCCGAACGAAGACTTAATGTGCATCACAGAAATGAAACCAGAGTCATCAAATGAGAAGTCATGGAAGATGTACTTTGATGGTGCGTCGAATGCTTTGGGGCATGGAATCAGAGCAATCCTGGTGTCACCAGAGGGGAATCATTATCCATTTACTGCAAGACTAAACTTCTTCTGCACCAATAATATCGCAGAATATGAGGCCTGTATCATGGGGCTTCGTGCAGCTATCGAGCGAAACATCAAAATCCTAGAGGTATACGGAGACTCAGCTCTAGTGGTTTACCAGATCCGTGGAGAGTGGGAAGTGAGGGATCTAAAATTGATCAAGTACAGTGATTTAGTAGCCGAATTGATCAAAGAATTCAAAGAAGTAACTTTTCACTATTTCCCACGAGAAGAAAACCAATTGGTGATGCCCCGCCACTTTGGCTTCAATGTTCAAAGCAAGTAAAGAAGCGAAATAATGCCCTCAAAATGAGCATATACGAGGTCCCCGCACATCGTTGTAGCATTGAAAAAAAAGACGACAAGGCGTCCATGGTTCCACGATATCCTAGAATATATCAAGAATCGAAGCTATCCCGAACAAGCGAATGAGAACGACAAAAGAACGATTAGAAGAATGGCGTGGATTTGTTCTTGACGGGGACATCCTATACAAAAAGGAAAGGATCGAGATGCTCTTGAGATGTGTGGATGATGTTGAAGCTAGGAAGATACTTTACAGAGGTCTATGAGGGAATTTGCGGAACACATGCCAATGGTTTCAATATGGCGGAGTAAAGATCATGAGGCTCGGTTATTATTGGCTGACGATGGAAAGTGACTGCATCAATTTTTCCAGAAAATGCCACAAATGTCAAATCTATGGCGATAAAATTCATGTAGCCCCTTCTCCTCTTCATGTCATGACCTCTCCGTGGCCTTTTGCTATGTGGGGCATGGACGTTATAGGGCCAATCTCTCCAAAGGCATCAAACGGACATCGATTCATCTTTGTGGTCATCGATTACTTCACAAAATGGATAGAAGCCGCTTCGTTTGCCAATGTGACAAGGACTGCAGTTTGCAGGTTTTTGAAAAAGGAGATCATTTGCCGGTACGGATTGCCTGAAAGAATCATTTCAGATAATGCCACGAATCTGAACAATAAGATGATGAAAGAAGTGTGCGAGCAGTTCCAAATAAAGCATCATAATTCCTCGCCCTATCGCCCAAAGATGAACGGGGCTGTTGAAGCAGCCAACAAGAACATTAAAAAGATCATCGGGAAAATGACTGAGACGTATAAAGATTGGCACGAGAAACTTCCATTTGCTTTGTTTGCATATCGCACATCTGTGCGAACATCTACAGGAGCAACTCCTTTCTCTCTAGTCTATGGAATGGAAGCTGTGCTACCTATCGAGGTTGAGATCCCCTCTCTGCGAGTCTTAATGGAATCAAAATTAGAAGAAGCAGAATGGGTCCGAGCTCGATACGATCGGTTGACCCTCATCAAGAAAAACGTCTAAGAGCAATTTGTCATGGGCGAGATGTACCAAAAGAGAATGATCGCAGCACATGACAAGAAGGTACGACCAAGAGAATTCGTGAAGGAGAACTTGTGTTGAGGAAAATTCTCCCGATACAAAAGGACTGCGAGGAAAATGGGCACCAAGCGGGAAGGACCATACGTCGTAAAAAGGCATTTTCGGTGGAGCTTTGATCCTTACCGAGATGGATGGGAAAGAGTTAGCAAATCCAAAGTGAACTCGGATGCGGTGAAGAAGTACTATGCTTGAAAAAGAAAGTCAAGATGAAAACCCAAAAGGGCATAAAAAAAAAAAAAAAAAAAAAAAAAAGGGAGAGCGAAAACTTAGAAAAAGGGCGCTTTGATTAAACACAAAAGATTAGGATGAAAACCCGAAAGGGCGTTCTAATGAAGCAAACATTCGGCTTACAAGGCAAGGTGTTTTAAACCGTACGACAAACAGTAAGACTACAGTATTTGAAGCATCTATGAAAGCTCAAAATCTTCTACGCAAGGAGCCAGACTCGAAAAGATTCTCGATTGAGGGACGTGGAAGAGTTCATGTGTTGAATATCTAGAGCATTTGTATCCGTTGAATACGATCTTTTCTTTCTTTTTGACATTTTTACTCTCATTGGTTAACTTCTTTTGTTTGCCACACTTGAAATAAGTGAATACGAGATATCATTTTTGTCCCTACTTGGCCTTTTGTTTCATGCATCTCATTATGTGTTTATTTACATGATAAATGGTGAAATGACATGCTCTAAACAAAAGAAATGTTAAGCATTACCTGTTTGAAAATTTGGTAAGCACAAGAGCCTCAAAGCAAGAATAAAGTTCAACTAGGGGCTAAAGAGTGATATCTGAGAAACGTTGATTACTTGCAAAGCCTAAAGGCGAGTACATGGCTTAAAAAGAAAGTCAAGAGCCGAAGTAATGAATGCAGATCCTCAACAATCGTGGCAAAAAGGACAAGCGACAAACATGTTTAAGGAGCACTGCATAATCATGTAGGCATAAAAGCATTTAAGACAAACATATGCATAGCATGATAACCTCATGCATGGCATATACAGGTACTCCAACAGAGCAAGAAATCTGGAATGAGAGTCGCAGTGAATCAAATGAAAAGACACCTGAGTTCTACCAAAGGACAGGTTTTGGTTTTGATGTTTTAATTCATGTTTTTCAAGAAAATCAACTCATATCATGAGAGGTGAGTTGAGCCTCAAGACACGTTGAGGTAATTTCGGTTTATGTTTCGGGAAAATCAACTCATATTGCGAGAAATGAGTTGAGCCTCAGGACACGCTGAGGTATTTTCAATTTCGGTTTTCAATTGATGTTTCAAAAATCAACTCATATTGCGAGAGGTGAGTTGAGCCTCAAGACACGTTGAGGTAATTTCAGTTTATGTTTGGGAAAATCAACTCATATATGCGAGAAATGAGTTGAGCCTCAGACACTGTTGAGGTATTTTCAATTCTGGTTTTCAATTGATGTTTCAAAAATCAACTCATATTGCGAGAGGTGAGTTGAGCCTCAAGCCACTGTATTTGAGGTATCTTTAGTTTATATTTCAAAAAAATTGACTCATCTTGTGAGAGGTGAGTCAAGCCTCGAGGCACGCTGAGGTATTTTTAATTTTTGTGTTTTAAATCAACTCATATATTGAGAGGTGAGTTGAGCCTCAAGACACGTTGAGGTAATTTCAATTTATGTTTTCAAAAAATCAACTCATAATGCGAGAGGTGAGTTGAGCCTCAAGACATGTTGAGGTAATTCATGTTTTTCAAAAAAATCAACTCATATTGCGAGAGATGAGTTGAGCCTTAGGCCACACACGGAGGTATTTTTAGTTTATGTTTCAAAAAATTGACTCATATCATGAGAGGTGAGTCAAGCCTCGAGGCACGCTGAGGTAATTTCAATTTATGCTTTTCAAAAATTGACTCACATTGCGAGAGGTGAGTCAAAAACCTCAGGTCACACTGAGGTCTTTTCAATTTCTGTTTGTCAAAAATCAACTCATAATGCGAGAGGTGAGTTGAGCCTCAAGACACGTTGAAGTAATTTCAAATTATGCTTCTCAAAAAGTCAACTCAGACATTGCGAGAGGTGAGTTGAGCCTCGGGGCACGTTGAGGTAATTTCAATTTATGTTCCAAAATCAACTCATATTATGAGAAGTGAGTTGAGCCCTGGTGGCAGTTGAGGTATTTTAAATTTCCGTTCTCAATTTATGTTTTTCAAAGGTCAACTCATATTGCGAGAGGTGAGTTGAGCCTTTTTAATTTCTGTTTTTCAATTATCAACTCATATTGCAAGAGGTGAGTTGAGCCTTTTAATTTCTGCTTTTAATTTCTATGATTCAAAAACCAACCCACATTGCGAGAAATGAGTTAAGCCTCAGTTCACATGCTGAGGTATTTTCAATTGTTGTTTTTAATGTGTTTCCTTAAAAGAGTCAATTCATATTGCAAGAAATGAGTTGAACTTAAGATCACATATCGAGTAAAGAATAAAGATTGGAATTGATTAAAGACACCAGATTTGGCCTCCCTGAAGTTGCAGTGAAGCAAGTCAAAGTTGCAAGTCCTGTCCCCTGGAGTTACAGTGGAGCTGATTGAAGATGTCAAAGCTTGCCTTTTAGAGTTGCAGAAGAGAAGATCACAAATCCCATCCCACTGAAGTGATAGGAGAACAGATTGAAGTGGTGGATTTTATCTTTCTAAAGCTACAAGTGGAGCAGATCAAAGCCACAAACTTCGTATCCTCGAAGTTACATTGGACAGGATCGAAGCTGCAAGGCATATGTTAGGAGATACTGTGGATTGAACCAAAGCTACAAGACACAGTGGATTGGATAGAGCCTACCTGAATAAGACAAGAAGAGCACCAATGAAGTCAAGACTCAGCAAGACTGGGCAAAATTTGCCTTTCATTGTGTCTTTGCTCCATTACCGTTACACGATAATGAGCAAAGAGGGGCAGCTGTTGCAGGCCAATTTTTGCCTACCAATTTCAAACCCCTTACAAACCATACACATCAGCCAACCCATTAATATTACAAAACCAATAACCCCATTTACATTAACCTTAAATTAAACCCCAAAACCCAATAACTAAACAAACCCACCAGGCCCATTAACCTAAACAGCCCAATACCCAACAAACCCTAACCACCCATACCCATACCCCTAAACCCCACTTGCGCCGCACCTAAGGTCTTCACCCTCGACTTTCGGCCAACTAACCCCGTCCCATCCAGCCCTGCCGCCACCACCAACGCCTGGCCACACTGCAAAACCAAAGAGACACACAATAGCAGCAGGAGATAGAAGGAAATAATGTAACTAAAAAGGCTATAAAAGCCGATTCTAATTCATGTAAAAGGGGGGGATTTTTTTTTTCATCATCAATACAAAGAACAGTTTGAAAATACACATACAAGCAATAATTCGAAAATAAAACACACCAAGATCAACAAATCAGAGGCAAAGAAAAAAATCAGAATAGGCCGAAGGGTATTTTCTCTCTTGTCTTGATTTCGTTTTCAGTTGATTTTATTCATATACACATATATATCAAAATATAATATATAACAAATAAAACAAATAAAAGTATAAAAAAAGGAAAAATTTGGGATTTTTACCTCTCTCCGCCACCGTCTTGTGATGGTGCGGCGCCGGCGCCAGCGTGAGGCTCCGTGGTCATTCGACGATCGGCCCTTGGCTGAGCACCCCCTCCTCCTTCTTCCCTTCTCCTTTTTCCCTTTCTCTTTTTTTTTTTCTTCTTCTTTGGTTACAAATGATTTTTTTAAAATTTTTGGCTTATATAGGGGTCCAAAACGCACCGCTTTGGTTTCTCACCCCTAATAAGAAAACGACGTCGTTTTGACGCGGGTCGGGTCGACCGACCCGCACCGCCTAAGATCCGCGTGTTTCTAACTCAAGGGGGCTAATTGCTCGCGCAATTCTTCCGCATTTTCATTGTTTACAATCGATGTTTTTCCTTTTATAATTTAGCCCCATAATTCTCGGTGCTTTTCAATCCAACCCTCACGATGCATAATCGCATTTTAGAACGTGGGAATATTGCCATTTGGTACTCTGAAAAGTTGCGCGACGTTGCAATCTGGTCCTTTCTCTTTATTCCCTTTTCAAATTATCCCAAAACTCGACTTTAGTTCCGATTTGATCCTTTTTCACTTTAACCCGCTTTATACTATTATTTTTTCTTTTTCTTTTTTCTTTCTTTTTACTTTATTATTATTATTAGTTTATGTATATATCTATAATACGTATATGTATTTATTATATTTATGAATATACTATGTAGTATCATTATTAGTCGTTTTTTTATATGTATATATTATGTAAATATTCTAATATTTTATTATATATATATTTCATATATCATATACATGTGTTCTTAATATTATATTTTATATATTATTATGTATATTTTAGTATATATATATATATATTTGTGAAATATTATCATTAGTTCTTTTTTATTATTATCTTTAATATGTATATACTATTATTACATTTATTTTATTCTTATTATATTTATTATCAATACTTATATTTTATTATACGTGTATGTATTTATATAAAATATTATTTTCATGTGTTATTATACTCGTTAATATACTTATTATTTTCCTTATTGTCACTTATGATCTCAATATTATTATATGTTATTTGGTGTACATATATCTTTATTGTTACTATTATTATTAGTATATGTATTTTATTTTAAATATATATATATATATATATATATGTTTTATAAATAGTATTATTTTCGTATATCCCTATATTTATTATTACACTTATTATTGGATTCTAATATTACTATGTATTTATTTTAAAATATATGTATATATTTGCGTAGTATTGTTAACGTATATAATTTTATGTTACTAGTATTTATAATGTATCTTGCATATGTTCATTTTTATATAATATGTAGGTATATATTATTTGTGTATTTTAGTATTACAATGTATAACTTTTCACTCTTATCATTACACATACTTTAATATATCTATATATATATATATACATATAGCACTATTAGTATTTTTAATGTTACGTTTACGTTATTTCATTTGTTATTATTATATGTTTATATATATTCATTGTTTTTATTTCGTTTAATATTATTATGTTTAATATATCGCGTGCATTGCTACTGCTTGTTAATATTATTGTTATATTCGTTATTTGCTTTCAGATCCGTCTTTTATTTTTGTTTATTTCATACCAAACTTGCTTTACATTATCAAGAAAAATTATCCATGTTTTCTTATTTTATTTCAATAATCAAGGCAATGCACCGATTTAACATCAAATCACTGAGTTCATCGCTATGTTGGGTGAACATCAATTGACTCGTGTTTAAAAGGTGTGTCCTTCTCAAAAAAAAAAAAACTTTTTGTTTTAACCGGATCACGACTAAATTTTATATTGAACTCGTATTTTTGAAAATTAAGACATCACGTGTTTATAAGATACCAATTTTGGGCGCCGCGAGGGTGCTAATACCTTCCTCGCACGTAACCGACTCCCGAACCCTAATTTTTCTCTGGATTTTAACGTAAACCTAGCCTTTTATTTGTTTTTAAAGAAAGATCTAATAGGTGTCCGATCACACCTAGAAAAAAAGATCGGTGGCGGCTCCCGGTTTATTTTTAAAACCAAATTTCAATTTCCAATTTTCTAATAAATCGCCACAATTTAGCGACCCGAAAGCAAATTTTTACGTCGCTACAAGTAAAAATATGGATTTAACTATATATATATGTACGGGATTGTTTAAAACACGTGTAATAGTTTGAAATTCCTTTTTAGTATTACTAATATGTTTATTTTGTTTAGATTGATAAATTTAATAAAATAAATGAATATTTACAATATTTGTTTGATTAAATTATGGAAAGTAAATAAATAATATTTTTTTCTAATTATATCCTTTTTATAAAAAAAATACATAAAATTTGATAGGATAAAAATGTAATTTTGTATTTCAAAGAAAATTTTACTTTTAAGGATGACAATAAAACGTGACTGGAATAGATATTGTCAAATCCATTATTGCTCCACAATTGACATGCTCAACCCCATTAGCCACTATGGATGTGTTATATTGAAAAAAACACTCCCTCCTAATCCACCTACATGAATGGTAAATGCGTCCATCTTTTCTCCACACCATTATGTTTTAATTTAATTTTTATTAGTTATTTTTAATATTTTTAAATTTTAAAAGTAAGTAAATACTTAAATATAATTAATTAAGAAAAATATATAAAATATATGAATTTTCAATAACACATTTTTTACGTTTTTAATACTTGCAATAATTTCTTATAATGAATAGCGGTGGAACAAACTTTTTCCATGCAAAGTGATTATATGAAACTGTGATTCCACGTCATCCCTATTCTTTTTCAATAGGAGAATGACAAATCAGATTTTACTTCTTGATTTTTAGTTTTTTCATCCTGAAAAAATTCAAATTCAACTAAAAATGCTAAAAATCAAGAAGAAAAATCTGATTTGTCATTCTCTTATTGGAAAGGGATAAGGATGACGTGGAATAATGGTTTCATACAATCATTTCTCCTTTTTTCACAACCATTCTATATTCATTTCTCCTTTTTTCACAACCATTCTATATTCTTTGTCGAAAGAAAAAATCCACCCAACTCCAACTAAAATCTTATTTTAAAAAAAAAAAATCCAGTTCAAACGGTTCAAAACCCAAAACCCATTAAGCTGTTAAGATATTTCCATCTTACTTACTTTCCTTTCCCTTGTTTTACATTAGAATTGAGGTAAATAAAAATAATGTAATTCAATAGAATTTCAATTGCTTTTACATTCCTTCAAATAAAAGATATCCAATATATTATATTTCTTAGTCAGTGTAACTAATATTTCGCATTCTATAGATTCATTAAAAGTAAATATTAGTCACAAGTTATAAAGCTGGCTCTATAGTCATGGCGATGATCTAACCCTCGACTACTGGTTAAGGTAGGAGAGATCGTTGCCATATCGCCTAACTCTCGTGATTATTTTATATACTTTTTGACATAATATATAGAATTACCTAAAGCCCCTTCTCAATTCATAAATAGGAAGATAATTTGCTTCAACATATTTGAATCAATATCTTCCTATATTAGCAACAATACCTATACTAATTAAATTAAGACTCAATCAATAAATACTTTATATGGAGTTGTTGAACTCTTATGTACAAATACTTATCGACAGTAACATATTTATATTTCAATGTGTTCAGGGAACCATACAATTTTTTTAGCAACATAGCTCACCAACAAAATGAAACTATTAGAATTACTGGATGCTAACAATGTATTGAATCCTCAATTGATTTTTGACAGTTGGATTAAATTATAAAGCAGGTTCTAAATTCTATTTGTTAATGCAATTATATTTAACTTTAATAAAAGTTGTGATTAAAAACCGGAAAACGATGTCAAACTTCTTTTCAATAAGCATGTTGAACATGACATAGAAGCAAACCATGCACCCTTAATACCATGAGCTACTCAGAAAACACAACAACAAAAAAAAAGACTTTGAAACTACAGAATTCTAACTTAAAATCCAAGCAATTTTTTCCAAAGCTTGTATGCAACATAAGCATCAGTTATACTTTCAATCTCGTTCATTTCCAGCCTTCGGGATCCCCAATAAATAAACTTGGGCCATTGTTGAAGACCTTGACCTGAATGGCGACTCCAGCACCTCAGTTGCTAATCTTTCCAGACCTAATCCACGAAGACTTGGTTGGTGAAGCACATCCGCAGCCAACTCACCCACATCCACTGCGTTTCTTATTTCCAGTGGCAAATTATTTCTAATAGAACGATTGACATCCTCTTTTATATGAACACCTACAAATGATATGTTCTTGTTATTTAAGAAACGTTGAAGGGACTGAGGAAGATGGCCAAAAATAAAACCACCAAACCTTATTAGTACACAACCAATCCGAGTGCAGATTGCGAGGAGCGGAATATAATCTGGTAAGTTATATTGGTACCATGTTACGTCTAAACCAGCAACCATGTCTTCATGCTCAATCATATCTTCCCAAATAAGATCCAGGCACAGAGCCAGCCTAATTGTATCTAGAATCTCTTCACTCACCAACACAGTACCATCCGGCATCACAAAATCGGCTCCCATAAGTTCTGTTACTGAACCCATTCTTGAAATGAAATAAAAAGAGGGTACTTAGATTTTCACTGGACTGACTAAGAGACAGACACAGGCAATGTCATCACCTATTTATATGGAGTTTCTAGAACTTGGGTATTTGAAACATTTCTTTTCTTGAGACTATCATTTTAATTGATTACTCACTGTAGGTGTAAGTTAATTAAACCATTGACAGTGTTGGAAACTTGGATTTTTGCTGTGAAAAGTGATTAATGCAATTTATGACAGAGACATAACTAGTCAAAACATATCGTTTTCAAACTCTCTCATGGAGTTGGAGTGCTCTTCATCTTCATGAGAGGTTAATTAACGCAGCAGTCCATCAACTATGAGCCATGAAATTAAATGGGCTAGTGACTAATGACACATTATCTGAGACTCAACTTCTTGGAAATCTTGAGAAAGAAAATTCAATTTATGTCTGGACACTGGAAAGTCTATTGACCTGATTGGTCAACTATTAATATCCCCTTCCTATTGGAAGTGGATTCTCAAAATTTCCTATTTTGTGGACCATTAACGCGATTTTTGCTCAACTAAGTTGGTATTAAAAATTCTGCTATGCACGATTTGTAATTAAATTATGGATAAGTTTTTGTTTTGGTCACTTAATTAAAAAAAATTATAATTTAATCACTAAACTATTCGAAAGTTTTCGTTTAAGTCATTGAACCATTCAAAAGTTCTTACTTAAGTCACTGGGCTATTAATTTTTTTTTTTTTTAAAGTTCCATCAGTGAGCTCCAAGTGATGATTTGATGATTGACACGGTGGATCACTACCCACCAATAAATAGAAGAACACACCTTAAATCTAAGTCGATCTGACGGTCAAAGTTGTTTCTTGAAAAAAAAATTAAACTGTAGAAAAGAATGGGAAATAGAGGTTTTGATTGATGCAGGCAGTGCGAACAGAGAAAGCCATATAGCATCAATTTTAACAACCTAGTAACTTAAATGAAAACTTTTGAATAGTTCAGTGACCAATTTGTAACTTTTTTTAATTAAGTAACTAAAATGAAAACTCACCCATAGTTTAGTGATTAATGATGTAGTTTACCCTTTTGAAATTTATGTCTCAACCCAAATGTAGTAGTTAAATCCATTGATGTTAAATTGTACGTAAGTTGTGAATTTAGTCCTTATTTTCCAATATGGTCATGTTTAGTTTTGAGATTTTAATTATAATTGAAATTGTAGTCGTTAAACTCACGAACTAAAATGACATGATTTTTTTCTAAATGTTTTGTGGAAAAAGTAAGAAGACATGATTTTCAAATGTGATAATATGTTTATTGTATGAAATTTTAAAAATAACATAATTTAACTTTATGAATTTAACAGTTATCTTTTGGGTTAAGACTAAAATTTCAAATTTAAAAAGTATCAAGATTAAAATTGACCAAATTAGAGTATAAAGATTTAATTTACAACTTATTCATAATACAAGGGACTAATACAAGAATTTAACCTTAAAAATAAATTTTTCTTCTGTCATGGGATAATATTATGTCAAATAACTATAGGATTTTTTCTTTACTTGTTATTCAAGTTTAATAAATTAATTTTTTTTATATTTAAAATTCAAAAATAAAATAGAATACTAATGCTTATTTAGTAATTATTTTCCATATACTAGTATATTTTAATGTTAAGTGTCTTTTATTCAACAAATAAAATATTTTTATTTCATGTAATTAATATGAAACTAATATTATTAAACTTAATTAAAAGATATTAATTATTTTGATAATTAAAATATTACAACAATAAACAAACTGTAATTAAAGTTTGGATGGAAATAATAATGAAAATTAAAAAAAAAATCTCGTGATTTCCTAACTACAAATCAAATAAAAATATCTGAATGTTGAATATTAATACATTTTTTTATAGCAAATTTGAGTTTGAAATATTGACAGTGCAACTCAACATTAAATAATTTAAATTATAATGGACGTGTAATTTAACATGGATATATATTTCTTTAACAAAATATTGATATAAAATTTAATAGGAAAAATTAAAGATAAAGAGTTGAAAACGTGCGTTATACATCTATTCATTATTACAAACTAAGAATGTAGATTATCTCGACAAATGTCACTTTATAACTTCCTTTCGTTTGAGAGGAGGAGCAATTGTTACAAGTACCTTGCTCATGTAAATTCACCACCCTTATACCTCTGTAACACAACTTTGCCAATCAACACTTTGCCAAGAGTAACACGTTGCTGAGACTGAAATTTGTTAACATACATACGCATAACATGTAGAACTCTTATGATCTATCTCGTCAAAGATAGGTGTTCGGTCTTTTTTTACATCACTCACATGTGTGATCTTACCTAGTTATCTCCATCCCATCGTTGGTTATCTAGAAGACTATAGTGCTCCCCAAGTGACTGATCAAGATAGGACTTGCGTCATACATATTTCACGACCCAAAGCTAAAAAGAGGATCACCCTCACTTATAAATACTTGTCATTATCCCTAAAAAGGATTCATGTTTCTCCATTACATCTCCACTTACAACTCTTTGCATGTCTCTCATCGTGTGAACTTTCATCTCTCTTCTTTCTCTTATTTATTTTTAATAAAAAAAATAATTAGTTGAATAATAAAAAATATATATAAATAAAATCAAAATATAAAAACAAATAATTATGGATGAAATAAACAAATGAATGCAATAATTAAAAGTAAAAATGTTTCAAGTCTCATTGATGAGTTACATTGGGCTCTTTTTAAGCTTCATTTTCATTATTATTATTTTCAACCTTGTTTTTTTTTTTTTTTTTTTTTTTGATTTAAGTATTGGAAAATATGTTGAAGTTAAAACTCTAATACCTTTTAATTATCTTTGATCTAACATGTCATTATCTAAACTCACCGGAAAGAGTCATCAACAATTGGTGTTATATGTAAGGATGAGGCTCTAGAGAGAACTTATTGTAATTGAGTATTTAGAGTGTACTTTTTAAACTATTCGCTACTTAGATTTAAAAATTAGCTCTTGTTTAATTAATAAGTGTAAAAATAGAATGTCGGTAATAACAATATATATCGTAAAGAAAAGAGAAAGAAAAATTAAAGAACACACATTTTTTTTTACGTGGAAACCCTTTCGGGAAAAAACTACGGGCAGAGGAGAAGAAAATTCTCTATGTCAAATTCGAATAATTTACAAGAGGAATAGACTATGTCTATTTGTAGGATTGTAAAACCATATTCTAATAGAAGTGTAGTAAGATTGAAACACCTTATTCTAATCAATATCAAATAGATGGAATTTAATAAGGTTTAAAAAACCTTATTCTAAAATAAAATAAAAGAAGTGTAATTCTATATGTATTCTTCTTTTATTTTATTTTACCACTGCATTTTGTTTAAATAAGGATTCGGGTCACTTAATTCTAACAATCTCCACTTTAACACGAATTCTCAATGAACAAGTTTGTAACGGCCAAATTTTTTTCAGTGGTGTCGGAAATAGTGATTTGAGATCACTAAATCCGACGAGTAAGTTTAGAAATTTTAACGAATAATAATTATAGGCCAAGCGCGAAACTTAAAAGAATTATTTTTAATTAGTGAATTTTGCGATTTTAAAAGAATTAATCAGGTAAATTGGGTTGAAAACGAGGTATCGAGACCTCAGATTCATAAACCGAGCCATAAATAATTTTATAAATATTTATGGAGTGTTATTAAGTTAGTATTAAAGTTTCGTTAGAAAATTTTAACGTTTGGTTAGTCAATTAATTAAAAAGGACTAAATTGAAAATAGTGCAAAATTTATTAAATTGTGATTAAATAGTTTAAGTAATTAAAAGGAGGGATTTAAAAGGCAATTGGACCCAAATTGTATGGGCTGGACGGTTGGGCAAGAAAATCAGCAAAAAAAAGACAAGGAGAAACAAGGGCAAAATGGGAAATTTTGCAAATTAAACATATAAAACAAGACAAATTTGAAAAATCTAGAGATATCATCATTTTTCTTCAGCAAAAACGCCATGGGAGGTCTGAAAGCTGTTGGTTTTTCATACTTTGACATATGTGAGTTCAATTCTTGCCCTTTTCTTTGAGATTTTTATGTTTTTGTGACTTTTACAATTAGGTCCAAGTGTTTAATTCATTAGTTTTTTTATTTTATGAACAAAATTAAAAGCTATCATTGATAAGTATTGGCTGTTTATGATGAAATAAAATGAATTTGAAGCTTTGATTTTGTTGTTTGATGATTTTATCAAGTAATTTCAATAGAAATTGATTTTAGGACCTAATTGTGAAAAAGTTGTGAATTAAGGTTTAGTGTTAAAATTCTGATTTTCAGAAGTTGTGTAATAGTTTAGAATGATGGAATAAAATGTTAATTGAGAAAAATTAGCTTAATAGATGGGCTAATTGAGCAAGGACTGACTTGTATGACTTGTGAAATTTAGAGGAAAAATGGTAATAAACATCTTGAACTAAAACAGTTTTGGACAGCAGCAGTAAGTTGACTTTGAAAAATCACCATAAATTGTAAAAATCGAATTAGAGGATGAATAATATATGAAATTAAAGCTTATTGAGTCTAGTTTCTCATAGAAGAAACGGTGTAAGCAATTGAATTGTAAATTATGAGATATAATAAAATTTGTGAGACAAGGTTAGAATAAATTCGGGTTCCCCTGTTTCGACTTTGGAAAATCACTAAAAATTGTAGAAAATTAATTAGAGGCTCAAATTTATATGCTTATAATCCTTAATGAGTCTATTTTCAATAGAAATCAACGGGAACATTATCCGAGTTCTGTACTGTGATATAATTAATTTTTAGTGAAGAGAGGTCAGAACTGTCAGATAGTGAAACAGGGGAAAATTAAATGAATAAACTGTACTAATTGGCTAGACCAAAAATTCTGAAAATTTTATGGTGGAATGATATGTGAGTCTAGTTTCAGGGAAAATTTACGGATTTTAATTTGGAGCTCTGTAGCTTGAATTATAAATAATTGAGTGACTATGACTCGTGTGAATAGCTTGATATGAGCATTAATAAGTAAATTGTGAAATTGTACTTACAAGAATGTTATATACATTAAGGATGTGGAATGGAGAGGAGGAGGAGGAAAACAAATGATATATGTTTATAAGAAAACAGTATGAGAACGATACATATCATGATATATATATATATATGACTAGTTTCAATATGATGCTTGTTGGGTATGAAGTTGGATTGAAATGTCTAAGGCAAGTATTTTATTCCGCATGATCTCGAAATGTAGTATTTTATAAAGATATGATCTAGCTTTAAATATAAATGTTTGATGATTAAGCTGAAAATATTTGGTAAGATGATAATCATGGTATAAAAGTATAAGTGGCACCATAATAGACAAGGTAAAATGAGTATGAGAGATACATGTATGATGACATACAAATGCTATGTTTGTAGTTTAATTGAGAATGTTTAATCATTAAATGAATACCATGTTATATGCTTTTGATTTTATATAAGCGTTAAGAGATTAAGGTTGACCAAGGCTTGGAAAATAGCTTAGATATTGACCACACAGCAGAGAGACGGCTGTGTGTGTCTCAGCCGTATATGGAACACGACTTTAGGACACGAGCGTGCGATGTGGCCGTGTGCCTCTAAATTGATGATGATGTCATAAACAGAAAGCTCCACGGACAAGGGACACGGGCGTGTCCCAAGCCACACGGGTGCGTGGATTCCACACGGCCTAATCTCATGGGCGTAAAAAAAAAAAAAAAAAAAAAAAAAATTAAGCGAAAAATTTTATGAGAAATCAATTGAGCTCCGACTTGATTTTAATGTTCATGTTGGGTTTCGAGGGCCCAAATAAATGTCGTTATATATATATATATATATGATCTCAGAAAGTGAATAGTAATGTTTTGATTAATCTGTAAATGTTCTGTATGTACTGGTAACACTCTGTAAACCTGTTTCGGTAACGGATACGGGTTAGGGGTGTTACAAAGTTAATCATCGCGAACTCTCAACGAACAAATTCTCCATCTTTTCTATAAAACCCCTTAAGGGTTTAACTTCAACAATGAACACCAACCAAGTCTAAGCAATGCTCAAACTTGGTTATAGGAAGTGACTTAGTCATCATATATGCAGGGTTTTCATGAGTGCTAATTTTGCTCACAACAATATCACCACGAGAAATAATATCACGAACAAAATGATACCGAACATCAATGTATTTTGTTCTCTCATGAAACATTTGATCTTTTGTAAGGAAGATGACACTTTGACTGTCACAAAATATTGTACTGATTTGAAGGTCTTCATTGATTTCACTAAAGAGTCCCTTCAACCAAATAGCTTCTTTACAAGCTTCAGTAATCGCCATGTACTCAGCTTCAATGGTAGACAAAGCGACTGTAGTTTGCAAAGTGGCTTTCCAACTAATTGCACAACCTCCGATTGTAAAGACATAACCTGTGAGATATCTTCTTTTATCAAGGTCTCTAGCAAAATCAGCATCAACATACCCAATGACTCCATCTCTAAATTTTCCAAATTGTAAGCAAACATCAGTAGTACCTCATAAGTATCTTAAAACCCATTGAACTGCTTTCCAATGTTCTTTACCAGAATTTGTCATGCATCTTATAACTGCACTGACTGCATATGATAAATCTGGACGTGAACAAACCATAGCATACATGAGAGATCCCACTGCACTAAAGTATGGAACATGTGACATGTACTCAATCTCATCATCTGATTGTGAAAACAAAGCTGATGAAAGTCTGAAATGGGCTGTTAAATGAGTACTAACAGGTTTAGCACTCTGCATATTGAACCTGCAAAGAACTTTCTCAATGTAACCCTTCTGACTTAGGTACAATTTACTTGCTTTTCTATCTCTGAGAATCTCCATACCAAGTATCTTCTTTGCTAGTCCCAAATCTTTTATCTCAAATTCTTCACTTAGTTGGGCTTTGACCTTTCTTATCTCTCATTTATCTTTTTATCTTTTGCTGTTATCAACATGTCATCAACATAAAAAAGTAGATACACAAAAGAACCATCACTGTTTTTCTTAAAGTAAACACAACTGTCAAAACTACTTCTTTTGAAATCATGAGAAGTCATAAAGGAATCAAACCTCTTGTACCACTGTCTTGGTGACTGTTTCAAACCGTAAAGGGACTTTTTCAGCAAGTAAATATAGTCCTCTTTTTTTGAGACTGTAAAACCCTCTAGTTGTTGCATGTAAATATCCTCCTTAAGTTCTCCATGCAAAAATGCAGTTTTTACATCTAACTGCTCAAGCTCCAAATCATGCATGGCCACAATACCAAGCAAAGCTCGAATCGAACTATGCTTCACAACTAGGGAGAACATATCTGTGAAGTCCACTCCTGGTATTTGATTGTAACCCTTTGCAACAAGCCTTGCTTTATATCTAGATTCTTTAACTCTTAGAGTCCCTTCTTTCTTTTTAAACACCCATTTACAACAAACAACCTTTTTACCTTTAGGAAGTTTCACAATATCCCATGTTCTACTTTTGTGGAGTGATTCCATCTCCTCTTGCATAGCAAACATCCACTTTTCTAAGTCTTCACAGCTAACCGCCTTAAAATAATTAGATGACTCTTAGTTTGCATCTATATCTTCATCCACATTTAAAGCATAAGCAACTAGATCAGCCTGGCATACTTCTTTGGAGGTTTAATTTCTCTTCTAGTTCTGTTTTTGGCGATAGAGTATTGTGATAAAGAAGCAACTCTATTCTCAATTTTTGTACTGGCTTGAGGAGTCGACTCTATTGTAGATTCTGTATTAATCTGATGCTCCACCTGCTTTTGATTTTGTTTATTGGAAGAGTCTTTAAGAGATAAGTTAGGTAGCATAGCAGTTTCATCAAAAACAACATCTCTGTTAATCACAACTTTTCTATTTTCAGGACACCATAACTTATACCCTTTTACACTAGCTTTATAACTAAGAAAAACACATTTAATGGATTTTGGTTCTAATTTTCCATTATCAACATGAGTATACACATGACATCCAAAGATCTTTAAATCAGAATAGTTAGCAGGATTATCAGACCATACCTCTTGTGGAGTCTTTTTCTCAATGGCAACGGATAGAGATCGGTTGATCAAAAAACATGCAGTAGAGGCTGCTTCAGCCCAAAACGACTTCGATAAATTGGTATTTGACAACATACATCGAACCTTCTGCATGATCATTCTGTTCATTCGTTCTACAATGCCGTTTTGCTATGGAGTATGACAAACTGTCAAGTGTCTCACAATCCCTTCTAACTTGCACAGTTTATTAAACTCATTAGAACAGAACTCTAAGCCATTATCTGTACGGAGGTATTTTATTTGTTTTCTCGTCTGTTTTTCAATCATAATTTTTCAAGACTTAAATGCGAAAAACATATCGCTTTTCTACTTTAAGAAGAAAGCCCAAAATTTTCTGAAAAAATCATCAATAAAAGTTAGCATATAATTAGCTCCACCTCTTGAAGGCACTCTGTGTAACAACCCAATTTAAGTGAAATCGGAATAGTGGTTTCGAGACCACAAATCCGAGTCCGAAAAATAAAATTATTTAAATTTCATAAAATGATAGATATTATTTTAAGAATGTTGCATGAAAATCTTTATAGAAAAATTTTATCGATTAAGTGTCTAACTGCAAAAAGGACTAAATTGAATAAATTGCTAAAGTTGAATTTTAGTAGCTAAAAGGGTCAAATAGCTATAGAATTCAAAGTGAGAGGTCCTTATATAGCAATCAAACCATTGATGAAAAACATGTAAATTCTTTAGTAAGTCATCCATGGGAAAATTGGAAAAGGGCAAGGACTAAATTGGAAAGTAAATAAATTAATATATGTTAAATGATTAATTAGAAAATAAGCTCATTTTATATCATCTTCTTCATCAAAACACATGGAAACCTTAGGAGAGATAAAAGAAACTTCTCAAGCTTGAATTGGTAAGTTCTATTTCCCGTTTTTAATGATTTTCGTATTTTTAAGATTGGGAAAACTTAATTTCTCTATTTGAATGATTAAATTGAAAAGAAATCAAAGTTTAGAAAATTACCCATGGATGAATATGCTATAAATTGAAAGTTATTGATAGAGAATGAATGATTATTAATAGAAAAATCACTTTTACTAAGTGATTTTTAGTGAAAACATATGTAAGGACTAAATTGAAAAGTAGTGAAATTTTTGAAAAATTTTGAAATTTCTAAAATACATGTGCTGTAAAAGTTATATTGAAAATTTGATTAGGCTTGGAATAAGGAGTAGTTTGCATGAAATTCAATTTCCGAGCCTAGGGATGAAATTGGAATTAATAAAAAGTTTAAGGGAAAAATACTATTTTTGCCTAGAATGAGAAATGGACTCAATTGAATGTGAAAATCATGAGATTGATGATTAAATTTATTTATATAGGTTCTGAAGTGTCGAACAAAGAAAAAGATCGAGGGAAAGAAAAAGTCTCGGATTAGTAGACACGAACAATCGATAAGGTAAGTTCGTATAACTCAATTGAGTATGTAAATATGTTAAATTAATTGTTGAATTAAGTGAATTATGTCTTGAAATTGTTATGTACAAGTAGCAAGCAAATATTGATTTATGATTTACATGAAATAAATGAAAAGGGCGTCCGAATCCGTTTGAATATTGATTTTCGATTGGACAAGTGATTACTGTGTAAATGAGGTCCTGGATATGTTGTAGTAGAGACTGTTCCGAAAGGATAATCTTTGACCTCATTATGAAAAGGAAATGTACACTTTGTGTGTATCATGTGAAAAGGGATAACTTCGGCTATCAATGTAATACCCCTACCCGTATTCATTGCCGGAATAGGGTGCGAGGCATTATCGGAGTTTACGAATTAAATTTTTTTTTTATTCAATATAGCCCTTTTATAAATATCTAAACTTCCCTGTAATATTAAATCGAGACCAATCCACATCAATCAAATCAATTTAACATATTTTCATGATAGATTCATGCATTTATATAAGATAACGTCATCACATATCTATAAGCAGGTTTGTTAACCATACTAATGGCTAACTTTACATTCATTTCACGTTAACATTTACTTTGTTAGCTTATACATGCCATTGGTTCCCAAAATAAAGTTCCTTTATATACCGAAATCCCGAGGTTGATAGTGTGATGTGTCTCCGACCAAATCCGACCTCCGAGCTCTTAACACTACAAAACAGGGGAAAAGGAAACAGGGTAAGCACTTTGTGCTTAGTAAGCTCATGTAACAAGAATTACACTTACCTAATATTATCAGTACAATACAATAAACATTACATATATCCATTCAATGCATTATTACCCTAACATGCACAAACTCAACATTCAAGTTAGTACAATAATTTCTATGTATCAATAATATATATCATGATTGATGAGCTCATCATTACTATGGTTTCTATTCCCTTGTTATTTTTCCATATTTATCCCGTTGAATTACTCGGAATTTCGATGGATTTTTTAGAGGTACACTTTTAGTGTACATTTTTAGTCCGTCAATTCATATTCATGCGCACATTTCCATTTCAGAGAGCACACTCCGCGAACCTCAACCTTGCGCGGGATTACGATTCGAGCTAAATCGCAATATAAACTCATAGAGTATTGTCGGGATTACAGTCAAAGCTAAATCCTCGCAGCGACAATTACTCTAACGAGCTTGGATCTGAATTACAGTCCAGGCTAAATTCAGACCCTAATTCGGATTACCCGTCCGGGCTAAATCCATTTTCCACATATTCTTCGGGAGGGCTATATCAGGATAGGATCACCCGTCCGGGCTAGATCCTTTTTACCGTCAATTCCTTTTCAGAGATCCATCGAATTTTCCTTTCATTCAATCGGGATTTCTTCCCCTTTATATCAAATATATCAATGTTTCATCAATTTTCATATAATGAACATTCAAATCATATTCACATCAATAACATACATTTCAAGTATTTAAGAATATAATTCAAGTTACATGAACTTACCTTGATACTTGTTTGTAAACAGCAAAAATCTACTAATCCCGAACTTTTTCCTTTCCTCGATCTAGCTTCGTATTTGAATCTTCTGGATCTAAATAAATAAATTTAATTATCAATTTAATACATTTCATGTTCATATGCAACATTCTCTATAATTCAACTATTATTTATAGTTCATTCAAAACTGTCTCCTTGAGTCATAGTCACTAAATTATTTATAACTTGAGATACGGAACTCCAAATTAAGATCCGTTAATTTTCCCTGAAACTAGACTCATATATCTTCTTACCATAAAATTTTCAGAATTTTTGGTCTAGCCAATCAGTACAGTTTATTCTTTAAAATCACCCCTATTTTGCTGTCTGACAGTTCTGACTCTTCTTCACTAAAAATTAATTATCTCCTTGTACAGAATTCAAATAATATTCTAGTTTTTTTATATTAAAACTAGACTCACTCAGGATTCTATACATATAAATTTAAACCCCTAATTATTTTTATTCATTTTTTTATGATTTTTCAAAGTCAGAACAGGGGAACCCGAATTCATTCTGACCTTGTCTCACAAAATTCATTATATCTAAAAATTTACAAATCCATTGCTTACAATATTTCTTCTATGAGAAACTAGACTCAATAAGCTTTAATTACATATTTTTTTAATCTTCTAATTCGATTCCTACAATTTTTTGTGATTTTTTCAAAGTTAGTCTACTGCTGCTGTCCAAACTGTTTTAGTGCAAGCTGTTTATTACCATTTTTCCCCTAAGCTTTTAATAAATGATAATTTCGTCCCTACTCAATTAGCCTCTCAATTGAGCTGATTTTTCTCAATTAACATTTTATTCTATCACCTTAAAATAGTTTACAACCTTTAGGAATCAGAATTTCAGAAATAGACTTTAATTCCAAACATTTTCACAATTAGATCCTAAAAATCAATTTCTATTGAAATTGCCTAATAAAATCATCTCATAAACAAATTAAAGCTTTAATTTCATTCTATTTCATCATAAACTTACAGCACTCAACCATGGTGATTTTCAATTTCATTTATGAAATCAAAAACTAATGAATTTAATAGTATGACCTAGTTGTAAAAGTCTTAGAAACACAAAAATTACAAGAAAAAGGCAAGGATTAACTCACTTGGTGCAAAAATTATGAAATACCAGCTTAGAGAACCCTCCTATGGCGTTTTTAGCTGCTGGAATTGAAGAGAAATGAAGAGAAATCTAGATATTTCCTATTTAGTCCTAGTTTTATTTAGTTAATTTTGCAATAATCCAATTTTACCCTTAATTTATCAATTTTTCTGCTGATTTCATACCCTTGCCGTCCAGCCCAAATAACTTTTGGGTCTAATTGCCTTTTAAATCCTTTCTCATTAGACTCTTAAGCTATTTAATCACTCAAGCAACTTTTACACCTATTACAATTTAGTCCTTTTCATTTAATTGACTACCCAAACATTAAAATTTCCTAACGAAATTTTAATACCACATTAATAACATTTCATAAATATTTATAAAATTATTTTTGACTCGGTTTTTTACGAGATAGAGGTCTCGATAACTTATTTTTACCTAATTTCTTCAATAATTTTTTTTTAACTAGCCACTAAATCGATAAAAAATTTATATCAATATTTTCATACGACTTTCCTATCATATAAATTTTCATGCAAAAATATTAAAATAAATTTCTCTTTAAATTGGATTTGTGGTTACGAAACCACTATTCCGATAACTTTGAATTTAGGCCATTACAATCAAACGTGAAAAGGGATAGCTTCGGCTATCAAATGTGAAAACGGATAGCTTCGACTATCAAACGTTAAAAGTGATAGCTTCGGCTATCAAATGTGAAAAAGGATAGCTTTGGCTATCGAACTTGAAAAGGAACTGCGTACTTTGTGTATACCACTTGAAAAGGAACAGTGTACTTTGTGTATACCACTTGAAAAGGAATGGTGTACATTGTGTATATCACTTGAAAAGGAATGGTGTACTTTGTGTATACTATTTGAAAAGGTTACGTACACTTTGTGTGTACACTTAAAAAAGCTATGTACACTTCGTGTGTACTACTTGGAAAGGGAATGTGCACCTTGAGTGTACGACTGGAAAAAGGATATGTCCATAGAAAATTCAATACTTCAGCAGAAATGAATTAATAAGTGATATGAGAAGAAACGGCATGATGAGCTCATCTATGCATGTTGATGTTATTGTACTAATCATTTTGGTTAAGTGATTGTATGTAGGCCTTGATTATTAGCTTGCTAAATTAAGGATTTATTACTTATTGTATGAACTGCTTTTTGTATGAACTACTTATTGAATAAAATTGGTAAGTGTAGTGGTAGTTATATAAACTTACTAAGCAATCATGCTTACTAGGTTTATTTTCTCTGTTTTATAGTGTTCAAAGCTCGTGAAGGTTGGAACTGGATCGGAGCTATCATCACACTATCAACACTTTTCTTTTGGTATAAATGTCAAATTTGTTAGATATAATTGCATGTATGAGCTATTGTGATTAGATGATGAATTAATGTGTGAGCCTTGTAACCTAACCATTAGAATGTCTAGTGATGCATATTTTGATGATGATATGGTATGACATTATATAACAAATTAAGTTTACAAATCAAGTTAAATAGCATCATCTATGGACTCAATTTAACAAGATTTGGGGAAAGGTAACTTTATAAGCATGAATGAAGATTGAAACATGTGAATTTGTGTATTGAAAATTGGTTGAATTGGTTGGAAAATACTTGTATATTTTGGTGCAGGAAAATGGTTAAGTTTGGAGTGAGAAATGAGGCTAGGAATGGCCTTATTTTGTCCACACGGTTAACACCATGGGAGTGTAGTTAGGCCGTGTGTCCCTTACATTTTGAATTTTAGCTTCGAAATGGCCACATGGGCTAAACACGACCGTGTGTCTATACCGTGTGAGAGACACAGCCATGAGACATGGGGGTGTGTCCAGGCCGTATGAAAACTGCACCTTAATTTCAAAAATTAAAATTCGTCACACGGCCTAGCACATGGGCGTGTGCCTTGGCCGTGTGCCCTTAAAGAAATGATGACGTCATAAAAGAATGCTAAGGATTTTGTACACGGGCTGATACAAGGGCGTGTCATGGCTGTGTGAAGGACATGGGCTAGAGACACGGGTGTGTGCCAGGCTGTGTGAGAACCCTTGTAGGTTCGAAATGGAAAATTTTTAAAGTGATTCAAGAATTCTAAAAGTTTTCGATTTACTGCCGAATCAATTCCAATGAATCTTTTGGGCCTCGTAGGCTCGAAAAATGGACATTATACATATGATTGAATAAATTTGATGTGAATGAAATTTTTATGGCTCAATTTTATATGATTGCATACGTTTAAGTTCGATAATGCCTCGTATCCTGTTTCGGTGATGGACACGGGTGAGGGGTATTACACTTTGGATGGCCCCCACAGATCAAAATGAATATACTTCAATGTTCCCTTTCGTATTATGGATTTCTCTAGTGAATCAAACTCTCTTTTGCTTTCCAAAAACACATTGCTCACAGAACTTCAGTTTACAAATTCCTTGCCCATCAAGAAGTCTTCTTTTGCTCAATTCTACCATGCCATTCTCACTCATATGCCCTAGGCGCATATGCCAAAGTTTAGTAATATCATCATCTGACAAGGAAGAGGAAGCGACAACTGCATCACCAGTAATAGTAGAACCTTGCAAAATATATAACTTAGTAGTCTTTCTCTGCTCTTTCATCACAATAAGGGAACCTTTGGAAATCTTCAAAACTCCACTTTCAGTTGTGTATTTGTACCCTTTTGAATCAAGAGTACTCAACGAAATTAAATTTCTCTTCAATTCTGGAACATGCCACACGTCACTAAGTGTTCTGACAACTCCGTCAAACATCTTAACTTTAATCGTTCCAACACTTGTAATTTTACACGAAGCATTATTTCCCATCAAAACAACACCTTCAGACACTGTTTCCTAAGCTGTAAACCAATCCCGGTTGGGACTCATGTAGAAGGTGCAACCCGAATCAAGGATCCACTCCTCGCTCACTTTAGAATTGTTGATAGAAGCGACTAAAAGTTCACCATCGCTGTAGTCTTCTACAACATCAGCTTCACCGAATTTTTCTAGTTGTTTTCTCTTTTGATTCGCAGCCTCCCTTTTGATCTTATTTTGCAGCTTATAACACTCAGATTTAATGTGCCCTTTTTTTCTTGCAGATGTTATAAGTTTTACCTCTGTTTGAAGACTTTGATCTACCTTTAGATTTACCGCGAGAATTTCATTCCTGTGTCCTTCCACGATCATCATCAGCATTTCGATCTTGTCTTCCACAAATAATGAGACCCTCTCCTTGAGAGTCGGGTTTAACCACAAGATGTTTTATCTTATCATACGAGGTCAAAGAATCATAAACCTTATCAACTGTGAAAGACTCGCAGCTATATAAAATTGTGTCTCTAAGGTTGAATAAGATGGGGGCAACGAGCAAAGTAGAATCAACCCTAGATCTTCCTTATCATACTGAACCTCTATGGCCTCCAAGTTGAGAGAATTTCTTTAAACACTGTTAAGTGTCCATGCACAGACGCACCTTCCTCCAAACGGTGAGCATAAAGACATTGCTTCATATGCAACTTGCTGGTTAGAGTTTTCGACATACATATTAGTTCCAGCCACTTCCAAAATGCAACGACGGTCTTCTCCTTCATCACATCCTGCAAAATTTCGTTGGAGAAATACAGATATAATTGTGTTAATGCCTTTCGATCCTTACGCTTCTTCTCTTCATCCATTAATGTCGAAGGCATCTTATCTATCCCTAGCAGGACATCATCCAGATCCATCTGCGCAAGAACTGCTTGCATCTTAATTTGCCACAACGCAAATCTGGTGTTGCGATCCAACAGTGGAATTTTATACTTCAAAGATGTCATTACCATGATCGAGATAAACAACCCGGAAGCTCTGATACCAATTTGTAAAAATAGAATGTCGGTAATAACAATATATATCGCAAAGAAAAAAGAAAGAAAAATTAAAGAACACACAAAATTTTTTTAACGTAGAAACTCTTTCGGGAAAAAACCACGGGTAAAGGAAAAGAAAATTCACTATGTCGAATTCAAATAATTTACAAGAGGAATAGACTATGTCTATTTATAGGCTTGTAAAACCATATTCTAATATGAGTGTAGTAAGATTGAAACACCTTATTCTAATCAATATCAAATAGATGGAATTTAATAAGGTTTAAAAAACCTTATTCTAAAATAAAATAAAAGAAGTGTAATTCTATATGAATTCTTCTTTTATTTTATTTTACCACTGTATTTTATTTAAATAAGGATTCGGGTCACTTAATTCTAACAATAAGGCATCTACTTAGGGACGTTAGTAGCTCACATTTTGTGAATGGTTTATGAGATATATATTAGAAAATATGGGCATCATATATACAATAAGAGTAATTACATATTATTATTTACTATCATAAAAGGCTAGCCCAAATTAAATGTGATCAAATTTGGTTAAGATTTATTGGGTTTTAGTTACTAAATAAAGTATGGGCCAAAGATGTCTAGATACTCTAGTAACTAATTTCTAATTAATGCTGATTGATTAGAAATTAGAGTTAATGTGCAAAAGTTATACATTAGGGTTATGGTCACCAAATTGCACGTACGTAACTTTTCTGATATCCCATCTTCATAAAAGAGAGAGCCACCCTTCTCCAAAATACTTGTACGTTAATTTGAAAAATCAAAACCACAAGTCTTGAAGATTTCAAGATATCGATGGATTCAAGTATGTTTCCATATCTAGTTTTGGTTTTGATTTATTATTAATGATTTAATATGACAGATCCTGATTTACAATTTACAATTTATATTAGATCTTGCTTTACAATTCTAACAAGTGGTATCAAAGTCTCATCATATTGAATCATTAAGAACAAATTGATTCTCTATTAATTTTGGATTGAATCTTTTGAAGCCTTTAGATTCTTTGATTAATTATACATTGGAGTTATGAAGAATTTATTATGGGCAGTGGCGAAACTAAAGGGGGCTGGTAGGGGCCCCGACCCCCCTAAAATGAAATATTTTTCATATGATCCCTTTAAAATTTTTAAAATTTTAAATTAGTAAAGGTAAAGTTACACTTTGGCCCCCTTAAAAATATAAAAATTTGATTTAATCCTTTAAAAATTATAAAGATATAGTCTATTAAAATGGTGAAATTACATTTTTTCTATCGTAAAAATTATAATTTAATGTCGACCCTCTAAAAAAATTTTCTAATTTCACCTCTGATTATGGGTTACTTGAAGAACTGAAAATCTAATAATTGATACTCTTTAATAATTATGAGTGATGTATGTGAAATATTACTTGACCAAATGATAAATTTCAGTTCAAAGATTTAGTTTCAAAGTTATGTACATGGGTTATTTCGATTCTGTGTTTAAATTCCTATTTGCCAATTTTATAAATACTCTTGGCATTTAGTTAAAAAAAAGAAAAGTAGCCCTAAGTGCCATCACCATCGAGTACCCTAAATATGTTGGCTCTTTCTTGGCTTGGTCTTGGTGCTGTCTCACCTTTGCTACTCTGTTTTTGCCATTGCCATCAGTTGCAAATACTTCAATGTTTCGTAAGGATAAACAAATCTGATATGAAGATTTAAAACGAGGCAATAGAAAAAGATAGAAGGGTGTGAGATGAGTTTTTTTGTTTGGGAAATAATGAAATTTGTGATTCATGCAATTCTTGCTCAACTAAGTTCATATAAAAAATTCTGCTCTGCTCTGCTCTGAGTTAATTTTAATTTTTATACTTTTAAAATATTGAAAAGGGTAAACTATACCACTAGTCACCAAACTATGGTTAGATTTTTGTTTTGGTCGCTTAATTATTCGAAAGTTTAAGTTTTGGTCGCTTAACTATTCGAAAGTTCTTAGTTAAATCATTGAGTTGTTAAGTTTTTTTTTTTATTGATTTTAATTTAAAATAGACTTATTCATAGGTCAGGCTACTTACTCAAGTTAGAAGGCTCGTCCAAATTTTAGGAAGATTTGGGCAAAATTATTAGGCCCATTTAAAATATGAGTTGAGCTTGAGCTTGAACTTGAACATTCAAGGCTTAAGCTTGATCCAACCCATTTTTAAGTGTCATATTTTATATTATGTAATTTATAACAAATAAAAATTAAATATATAATAGTATACAATATTACCATAATGTAAACATTAAAAAAATGTAAAGATGATTATATTTAAAATTTTAATAAAAAAATGTAAATATTAGAATACAAAGATTAAACTTACAACTTATACATAATTTAGGAACTAATAGAAAATTTTAACCTTAAAAAATAAGTTTTCCTGCTGTCATGGGATAATATGATGTCAAACAACTATAGGATTTTTTCCTTTACATGTTATTCAAGATTTAATAAATTAATTTTTCGTTATTTAAAATTAAAAAATAAAACAGGATACTAATGCTTATTTAGTAAATTTTTTCCCATATTTGTACTTTTACTTATCTATTTTTTAACATTACGTGTTTTTATTTAACAAATAAAATATTTTTATTTCATGTAATTAATGTAAAATTATAATTATAATTAACATTATTAAAATTATTAAACATAATCAAAATATACTAACTATTTTGATAATTAAAATATTACAACAATAAACAAACTTCAAACTATAATTAAAGTTTGGATGTAATAATAATGAAATTAAAAAAAAAATCTTATGCAACTCAACATTGAATCATTTACATTATGATGGACGTATAATTTAATATAGATATAAAATTTAAGAGTAAAAGATAAGGATTAAAAGTTGAAGACGTGCATTACACGTGAATTTATTATTACAAATCATGAATGTAAATTGCCTTGAATGTCACTTTATAATCTCCCCTTGATTGGGAGGCAATTATTACAAGTATTTCACTCATACAGGTTTCCTCATTCCTTGGGCCACAACTTCGCCAACCGACACCTTACAAAGAGCAACACATTGTCGAGACTGAACTTTGCGAACATACATACACATTACATGTGAAACTCTTACAATCTATCTCGTCAAAGATAAGTGTTGTGTTCTTATATAGCTCACACGTAGGCTTTACCTAATTATTTCCATCCCGTCGTTGTTTATTTACGGGACTATAATGCTCCCCAAGTGATTGACTGAGATAGAACTTGTGCCGTACACATTCCAAGACCCAAGGCTAAAAAGAGGAACGCCCTTACTCATAAAATTTACCACTATCCCTAAAAAGAATTCATGTTTCTCTATTGCTTAACACTTTCTTCACTTATAACTCTTTGTACGTCTTTTACCGTGTGAGCTTTCACCTCTTCTCTTTCCCTTATTTATCTTTAATAAAAATAAATAAATAGTTGAATAAAAAAATATATAATTATGAATAAAATCAAAATATAAAAATAAATAATTATGAATGAAATAAACAAACAAATAAATGAATGCAATAATTAAAAGTAAAAATGTTTTAAGTCTCATTGTTTTACGGGCCTACAACGAAGTCGGTTTTTTAATATTCTTCATGTTCGTTTTATGGTTAATGTTCGGGATTTGTAATTGCTTCTCTCAACAATATCGTCTTCAAGGTTTGAACCTATGTCTCTCCTTGAGAATACAATATGTTTTATCATTACACTCAATACTTGTTGATCCAAACAACTTGATCTTTCTATTTTATATTTAATATTAAATTTTATTATTTTATTTTATTAAAAAATTACTTTACGAAGAATTTCGAATATAAACAACAAAATAAACATGTAATATACATATATATAAAAGCCTTGCATTAACACCCAAATTCAATTCTGAGCAATCTCTACTCCTTATAAAAAAATTATTTTATACAAATTGACCTGAAAAATAATTTTATTAATAAAATTATGAAAAAAATTTAATTTTGGATAGTAATATAACGATATATTTGATTTTAAATCCCTAGAAGGAAAAAAAAAAGACTATAAAATAAAATCTGATACAGGTAATGTATCTCCCTTGATGATGAAATGATTGATGAAAGTGGTGGGTTTGGCATAAATCCATGTGGAGCACATAATCTTTTAAAACCCCAAATCGGTTTATCAAAAAACTTGTCTGTAAATACATTCATAATTTTTTATATTATACAAAACCATGGTGCTACTTTCCATGCATGACAACATAAGGAATGTCCCTACAAAATAATAAGGACATAATTTGAGTGCAAATTATTTTATATAAGGAAACTGCCCCTTTGCACATGGTTTCCAGCCTTCTCCACCTTCACTTATGCCTTGCATTATTACCCTTTCATCTATTATCTCTAATTATTCACACACACATATATATATATATATATATTTCTCTCATATTGGATTCTTACTATATAATAATTGCTAGAAGCCAGATAGGTACATGTGAATATATATCAAGAAATGGGCTATAATTTTTTTTAAAGAAGGAATAGTGTTTGGTGAGCAAGAAAATGGAGTTCAATATTTCATTATTATGATCCATCAAGCTTTCTCTCTTAGAAAGTTCCAAGTTGTCTATTTTTTCCCCTTTTTTAAAAAAAAAAAAAATTTGGTAAACTCTATAACATGAACATGAAGAGATGCTTTTCTTTTCAAAAAAAAAAAAAAAAAAAAAAAAAAAAAAAAATGTTATAGGAAAAAAAATTATATTTATACTTATGTCTATTCATGCACAATAGTAATTTATCATTACAGTTTGAACAATACTTGTATATCACAATTATAAATTTGGTAATAGTTTACGAATAAATTTGTATGTGTAATTCGTATCATTTATGTAAATATAAATACAATAAAAATAATTACATGTATCGAAATTAATTATCTCAAATTAAAATTTTGATTGGGAGATGGATTGGGAAATGGACAACTCAGTTTAAAATATTCTCTGTACTGTGTAAGAATAAATAATTGGTATGTCCTTTGGCTTTATTATTAAACTGTTATAATTATGGTATAATGATAGAGAATGATTGTGAGAAATGTTGCTTTGTTTAGAAGCCAAAAACTACATATTTATAGAAAAAATGCAAATAAAAGAGATAAATTCAACCAGGTAAAATACATATATACATATATATATATATATAATTGCTTTGATACTGTCAAAAACGAATATTTAATGAAAAATAAAAAGTGGGACTTAATGATAGCTTTAATTTCCACCATGAAACAGGAAAAAAACTTGAGAAAATATTTTTAACTAGTTAATCACCCACATTGGGTTGACTTATACTATGATAAATGATTGAAGAAGAAAAATATAAAGAACAATCTCTGGAACACATTCCATCCATGTTTTAGTGTCTTGGAGATTTGTAATAAGTCCAAAGCTTTACAGTCATTAATGGTAGATAATTATCTGGTGTCAATCCCAAGAACCCACGAACTGATATTAAATTAATCAATCTACCCTGGTCACTGAGTTTTATTAACTATTACTAAGCTAATTATAAGCTTAATTATTCTCATATGTCCTATATATTAACTTTCTTGGTCATCCTCTAGCTCCTTTGTTCCACCATACCCAAAAATGCAAAACTTTTAGTAGGAACAAACTTAGAACACAAGATTTTTTTTTTTTTTTTTTTTTAAATGGAACCCAAATCTTGCTTGCTGTTCTTCTACTGTTGCATTGGTCTCTTTCTGGTTATTGCAGAGGGTGCTAATAGCATTCCAATGCCAAATGATGAAGACTCAACCTTACTTTTGATGAAAAGAAGTTTGATCGATCCGTTGAAGAAGCTCGAAGATTGGAAAGCGGTGAGTAATGCGGCAGAAACCAGATTGGCTCATTGTAACTGGACTGGTGTTTGGTGTAACTCCAGAGGCTTTGTTGAGAAACTTGATCTTTCTAATATGAATCTCAGTGGCATTGTATCGGATCGTATTCAAGGTCTGCGCGGTCTCTCGATTCTCAACCTTTACAACAACAGTTTCGATACGTCTTTGCCAAAGTCATTTGCGAATCTCACTTCACTGAAGAGCATTGATGTGAGTCAAAACAACTTCATTGGCGGCTTTCCAACAGGTCTTGGGATGGCTTCAGGATTGACTTATGTGAATGCATCAATCAACAATTTCTCAGGGTTTCTCCCTGAGGATCTTGGTAATGCAACTTCACTTGAAACTTTAGATTTCAGAGGCAGTTTCTTGGAGGGCACGATTCCTACATCTTTCAAGAATTTGCAGAAACTGAAGTTTCTTGGGCTTTCAGGCAATAATCTGACCGGAAAGCTTCCGAGAGAGCTCGGACAACTTTCAGCATTGGAAACTATCATTCTCGGTTACAACGAGTTCGTAGGGGAAATACCAGAAGAATTTGGCAATCTCACCAATCTTCAGTACCTTGATTTGGCTGTTGGAACTCTCAGTGGTCAAATCCCATCATCATTGGGTAGGCTTAAACAGCTAACTACAGTTTATTTGTATAAAAATAATTTCACAGGAAGGATCCCACCAGAGCTTGGCAATGCTACTTCGTTGGTGTTCTTGGATCTTTCTGATAACCAGATATCAGGAGAGATACCAGTAGAGTTAGCAGAGTTGAAGGATTTGCAGCTATTGAATTTGATGACAAATCAGTTGAATGGTTCAGTTCCTGTTAAACTTGGAGAATTGACCAAACTAGAGGTACTTGAGCTATGGAAAAATTCATTCACAGGTTCTTTGCCGATGAATCTCGGACGAAACTCGCCTTTACAGTGGTTAGATGTGTCATCAAATTCATTGTCAGGTGAGATTCCACCAGGTTTATGTGATTCAGGAAATCTGACTAAACTTATCCTCTTCAACAACTCCTTTTCTGGTCCAATCCCAGTAGGTTTATCAACATGTAAGTCACTGGTTCGTGTTCGAGTACAAAACAATCTGATTTCCGGGACTATTCCTATTGGCTTCGGAAACCTCCCTCTACTTCAACGTCTGGAATTGGCAAAAAACAATCTTACAGGCCAAATTCCAGACGATATAGCTTTGTCAACATCTCTTTCTTTCATTGATGTATCTTGGAACCACCTTGAATCAATCCTTCCTTCCAGTATCATTTCCCTCCCTAATCTCCAAACAATCATTGTCTCCCACAATTACTTGGCAGGCAAAATTCCTGATCAGTTTCAAGATTGCCCATTGTTATCTGTGCTTGATCTTTCGAGCAACCATTTCTCTGGAGAAATTCCAGAAAGTATAGCTTCTTGTGAAAAGCTGGTAACTCTAAACCTTAGAAACAATCAGTTCAGTGGAGAAATCCCAAAAGCACTTGCAACAATGCCCACGCTAGCCATGCTCGACTTGTCGAATAATTCTCTAGTTGGCTCAATACCGTTAAATCTCGGCACCTCACCAGCCTTGGAAATGCTGAACCTGTCATACAACAAGCTTGAAGGTCCGGTCCCTGCTAATGGTTTGTTGATAACCATAAATCCTGAGGACCTTGCAGGTAATGCTGGTCTTTGTGGTGGCATACTCCCACCGTGCTTTTCAAGTCCGATAAAAGCACCCGAGCAACCAAGGAAAATGCACATTAAACATGTTGCGGCCGGGTTTACCATAGGAGCATTGGTAATATTATCTGTTGGCATAACATTTTTTGCTGGAAGATGGGCATATCAAAGATGGTACTTATATAACAGTTTCCTCAGTGACTTGTTCGAAAAAAGCAACAATCAATGGCCTTGGAGATTGGTTGCATTTCAAAGGTTAAGTTTTACAAGTAGTGATATCCTAGCCTGTATAAAAGAATCAAACATCATCGGCATGGGAGGAACCGGTGTAGTTTATAAGGCTGAAGTCCATCGTCCACGAGCAGTGGTCGCAGTTAAGAAGCTTTGGAGATCACAGACCGATATTGAGAGCAGTGACGATCTATTTGGAGAAGTGAGTCTCCTCGGAAGACTTCGGCACCGTAACATTGTAAGATTGTTGGGGTATGTTCACAACGAGACTAATGTATTGATAGTATATGAGTACATGCCGAATGGAAATCTTGGGACAGCTTTGCACGGTAAACAAGCAGGGAAGGTGTTGGTAGACTGGGTTTCAAGGTACAACATAGCAGTTGGTATTGCACAAGGGCTGAATTATCTCCACCATGACTGCCATCCCCCAGTCATTCACCGGGATATCAAGTCAAACAACATTCTTCTTGATGCAAATCTAGAGGCAAGAATCGCGGATTTTGGACTGGCAAGGATGATGATTCATAAGAACGAAACCGTTTCAATGGTTGCTGGATCTTATGGATATATTGCTCCTGGTACGTTTCAAATCTATGATTTTATATATCAAAGCTTGTTTTCTTTGACAAGAACCCATTTACTAATGTTCTTATTGAAACCTTTCTTATGACAGAATATGGGTACACTCTGAAGGTTGACGAAAAGATCGACATTTATAGCTTTGGTGTAGTTCTGTTAGAGCTTCTATCTGGGAAAATGCCATTAGATCCTTCTTTCGGAGAATCAGTCGATATAGTTGAGTGGACTCGAATGAAAATCAAGAAAAACAGAGTGTTCGAAGTACTGGATCCAGCCATAGCCGGTCAATGCAAACATGTCCAAGAAGAGATGCAACTTGTCCTAAGGATTGCACTTCTTTGTACTGCAAAGCTCCCCAAGGACAGACCATCCATGAGAGACATCATTACAATGCTTGCTGAGGCAAAGCCCAGAAGGAAAAGTGTGTGTCAAAATGGAGGTCACAATTCTAGCAAAGAGGCTCCTATTTTTAGCACTTCACCTGTAACCGGGCTTATGTAACAGTTCCATTAAAATTTCCTTTTCAGGCTAATGTTTTTCATTAATTTCTTGTTTATGTAAATTTTATTGAAAAGCCGGCTCTATTGTAGGCTCAGTTGCAACCATGCAGGCAAAGAGATAAATGTTCATATAAAAAAGTTATCTTTAATCTTTTGCAGAATACATGATAAACTTAATACTCGATAATACTTCGATCCCTCTGCCTCTATGACAGGAAAGAGATTGCATGTACAAGTAGTACTTGTTTATAAATGTGAAGTCAAATAGATCTTGCAATAAGCCTCTGTATTGATGATTACAAGACATGCATAACTAAAATCTACAGTCAGAACATTTGATACTTATCCTCTATTATGTTTTGTCCCGCAATAAGGTAACAAATCAACAGATACTACAGAAAAGAAAGGAGAAATAAAGGAAAGAACAAGGAACAGGAGGATAACCAGAATTAATATTTTTCCAGCCACAAACATATGCATATACAGTCATCACCTTGGCCATGAACACTGGAAAATGTATCTTTAGCAGATTTGAAGTTCCTCCATGGATTTCCTTGGAAACAACGGATTGAGGATTTTATTTTTTTTGCTACCATATCCAGAAGATGATCCCCGAGCAGTGAAAACTGGGTACTTGATGTGGATACAAATATAATTATGCATGTTGAGCACAAAATATTCCTTAAAACATGTTTCATTTTGATAAGAACATCAAGGAAACAATAACCTGAATCATTACTGACCTTTAAATCCAGTAAAATAAAGATACGGTTGAGAAGGAAAAATATGACACCTCTTCTCAATCCAAAGAAAGGTTACCCCTCTGTACAACTACTTTCATATCCTAAGCTCAAAAGATTGAAAACCTTTTGCACAATTCGCCTTTGAGGTATGAATGTAAGAGCTGGATGTTATTTTGGTCCTATGCCGCAACATCTAGAAAGGTGGTTCCTGATGCACTCCCTTCATCAAGAAAGCTTCTAGACAACGGCTGGAAAATAATAACAGATAAAGAGACTCAGTGCTTAAATCAAGTTAGATAACTTTAAAAAGCAAATAGTCATATTTGGCATTAATATGGATTCTAATGAGAAAGTAGCTAAATGTTTCCATCACAAATTTTTAAAACTTTATTAAACCAAAAATAATACCAAAAGAATGAATGTCTAGAGTATACCTCCACATAATCAACGTGCAATAAAGAAAAAGACTCCTTCTCTCTGAGACCTCCATTTTCATTTAATATTCTTTCCAAATCCTGCAAAAAGAATGAGCCAATTATGAGACTTACATTACTTGTAATTCCTGAAAAATGTACGGACACAATATGAGTCAATCCAACTCTTTAAGATGTTCTACGCTTTAACTAAAGAGGTGAATAAAAGCACCAAGCATAAAATATTAGAACATGTTTCACAACGCAGATACAAGGTATTTTGTGCAACACCTTTTGCAAGCCAACATAGAAGATAGGGATCACAGACCGATTACCCCCACAAGTTTCATTATCAACTAATTGGCTATTCTAAATTTTCCAACTATAATATTACAACATAACTGGACAACAGCTTCAACAGAGCCTTAATTCAATCACCTCAACATTCCCTTACATTTCAAAGTTCTCTATATAAGTTTATAAATGCGTAATTGTAAGCAGAGACCATAGAAAAACCAAGTTCAGAAGAGCTGTATGATATTTTAATTTAAACAATTTAAACCAACCACTTTACCTTTCCAGTCAAGATTTCAAACTCAAGCAACTCTTCCACGATCTTTTCAAGAACTTGACGATTTTTCTTAAGCATTTTCCTTGCCTTTTCATATGCTAAATTGTAAATCTGCATAAATAACAAGCATCATTTTAGAGATTCAGAAACCAATATCATTGCCAAAATATAGTTACAACAGTAAATCAACCTCAATGGTTCTATCAAGAATCACACAGTTAAATGAATCTGTGTATCAAACTTGGCATATACCTTTTCAACTTTAGCTGCCATCTCAAACTCATGATTGTTTCCCATGCTTAAAGCTGTAACCTAATATCAATGAAGAAAAGTCCAACATAAACAATCTATTGAGCAGTTGCAGCAGATATCAACAAAGCATATTATTCCAGAACTTAAATAAGAATCATGTGCAATGTTTCAGTATTTGGATCTATAAAGAAAAGAGAGTACCGCATTAGTACTATAGTAAACTGCAGGACTATCATCAGGACCCCATCCATACTGAATCACCATCCTTGTAGCTATCTATTGCAATTTTCACAATAGTAAACCAGACATAATAGTTAAAATGAAAATTATTTCAAGTAACAAAGTTAATATGCTCAGGCACATGAAACAGTAAGAATAGGATTATATAAACCTCCTGAGCCTGCTTTAATTCTGACGCGGAAAGAAAATTTTCTTCTCCAAAAGGTAGCAGCAGTTGGGCTGCAATATGTGATCCAAAGCAGAATACAAGCTTCTTTTCAAGGTAAGACCTTGATTCTGCATTTCCATACATAGACCCTTCATTTCTTGCCTTGGTAATCTTTGTACATCCAATTCCCTGAAAGATAGAAACAATTAATTAGTTCTATATTGATCCTGCCCTAAACACAGGCTGATTACTGGTGTCTGTTGTCAGTAAAATATGCAAGAACTATAGATTCACATATTCAGAATACAAAAAACACAGCAACTGTGATGTAGACATAAGAGTTTAAATAAAAGGATGAGCTGAAAAACAATATAAACTAGCCATGCTCCCATAGAGCTTTCCTGCGGTTTACCAGTTCCTGATCCATCTTCATGCAGGCAGAATAAAGAACCACTATATCTGGCCTAAAGAGTTGCATCATAATCATTTGATGTGCATCACCCTCTTATTTTCTGAGAAGAACCGTGTTTTGTTTCTCACGGGTAATTTGAATTGGGCAGATGTCTCATAAAGCTTACAAGCATACTATATATTTAGATTCTCCCTATTACTATTTTTTGTCATCTACCTAAGCAAAGGATGCCCCCTACAGCAGATACAAGACTGCAATAAAATGGGGAGGGAGAATATGGACTGGTGTCAATAATCACACTTTGCAAGTTCAAAATTTATATTAGGATGTATAGTTGTTGATAGAACATGATGCTGCTACTGATATTACAAAAATGGCAGGTAAGAACATTTTTTTAATCTTCGGCTATAAAAGTTTCAACAAATAGATAACAAAGAATTAACATTTAACAGACAGAAAACAAGCAAAAACTAACATAATTGAAGTACCAGCATCATCAGTTTACTCCTCATACCTAAAGAAAGCATTAACAGCCCACTTGCAGTTTTGAATTAAGCATGAAAGCACAATAGTGGCACCATAGTCATAGACTCCTTAAAGATAAATAGCACTTATAAAACATACTTCAGAAATGTGATCTGATGATATTAGAATTGCTAACCTCCCATGAAAAAGGTTCAAGCCATAGATTATCCACAACATCAAAATTTGGTAGAAGTAGTGCAATGAGACCACGACCAGCAGCCCAAACAGCATGTGGGAACTTAGTCTCCCTCGTCCACTACAAATAATCACACCAACATTAATGAAACTTTCATGATAGAAGAAGGCTAAAAGTTTCTATCATTGTGAGTATCCGAGTACAAAAATCAATACAAAGATTTATAACCTCAAACTATCAAACAATTCCATTCATCTAAAGACATCCACAGAACATTTATGAGCACTATGTCATACTCATTTATCAGCTCTTAAAAAAATAACAGCATGTACAACCTTGCAATTCAATTAATCACCACATTTCGTCCAGCAAGCACTTTATTGGCTTTCTGTAAAATTTAAGATTCTTAGACTAGCCCCAGAAATTATTTTTCAGTCCAAAAAGAATCCAACAGAAAATTATTAATAGCAATTGACTTGCATATTTAAAATGACAAGCAAGTTAGTTACTGACATCAAGGGGAGGATTTAGATATTCTATTCCATTGCTTATCTGACCATATGGCTCCATTAAATCAACCACGTTCTGCAGATCATCTTTGGTCAAATTTAGTCCAAGGTGATTCACCAGCATTTGGCTAATTTGCTTGACAATTTTGGTTTTCCGCAGCCATTTTGGGATCATGCTGCTGAAAGTCTGCAAGCAGTACAAATTACACGTAGATAATTTGGTTAAAATTGCTTAGTGCCTAAAACATGAATTTACCACCAATTAAGATGGATTAGTTAAATATGAAACTCAGAGAAACAGAGGTATACATGTAAACTGCATGAAAACACTTAAATAACTGATTCTTCGAATTTCAGGAAGAATAAAACAAGACATTAATGAGATTATATTGACCTGGTAAAGTACTAACACCCACAACATAAGATCCTTGTAAAAGAATGAAAAAGGGCAACAGAAATATTATAGACGGTGAAGTATTAAACCATTCCAGGTACCATAAAATAGCAATAGGAGTCATTTCTTACCGCAAACCAGCTACAGTAGCTCATAAGTTCATCAGTATCAAGAAACTTGCTTCTAAATGCACTGCCTTCCAAGGCCACGGGAACAAGTTTAAGTTCTATAGGCCGCAGAAGAGCAGTCTTCTCAGCAACCTAAAGAAATAGAAGGATCATGATTTAAAAGTATATTGGCAGACACAACTTAAGTTTAAAATAAAAACTATTAACAACAACATAAATTCCGCAAGCAATTACATGCAGACAGGCAAAATAGAGAGAGAGTGAGAGACCAGTAAGCAATGAAGGTTTAAAGATTCATTTAACAAAATTAATTCATAAATTAGAATAGCAATTGGCAATTTGGGTGGCAAAAGTTGAAAAGAAGCATGACTATGATATGACAGCTTAAACACATGGATGAACTTGCAAATGGAACTTCAAAAGAAAGAAGTTCAGAAACTACCTTTTTCCAGTCTACCATATCTATAAGCTCCTCATCCATAGTTTCTTTTGCAGCAATCTGTAGTATCCTCTCCCTTTCCGCTTGAGTTGGCCTTTGAAGATGAAATACTCTGTCCATACGACCAGGCCGTTGTAAGGCCTCATCGATTTGCTTGATATTTCTAGTAGTAGCCATCAAAACAACCCCATCTTGTTTCTCAAACCTGCAAAAGGTTCACAGTGCATTAGGAAAATAAAAAGATGCCAACCTTTCCACTTTTGTTAATAAAGGTCAATGACTTAACACAGTATTGAAATTACATGAACACAACAAACTTTAAGGACAAAAAAGAAAATATCAACTCCAAAAGGCGAGGATACATGATCAGAAAAACAGGCAGCTTGGCAAACTATTTGAAAGCTTCTAACAGAACTTAGCAACTAGACCTTCCATAAGAGAAAGTTGTATCTCATTGCCCAATCTTTTAAAGAAAAGCTCCAAAAATTACGTTCAATGATAGATTCCTTCCAGAAGATACACAGGCAGGAATAACTTAAAGCATAAATTATCAAATTATTAAAGCACTGTCTGGCTACTAGAATCCCCAGTCAATTATCATGAGCAAGCCATATAATCTCATGAGCATCTTAATTAATGCATGTAGAGAAATTTTAGTGCCGGTGAACCATATGAACAAAAGGGAAACACAGTATATTACCCATCAAGTTCCACAAGAAGTTGATTGATGAAGGCCTCATGGTCTTGCTTTTTTGTGTGAATAAATTTTCCACGAACACCAGCAAAGAGGTCAAAATCCTCCACAAATATAATTACAGGTGCCTAGAAAAGGGGATTAGACAAGTCAGCAAAGATTGAATAAAATATGGTTATAAAGTGTATATAGTCCTCCCAAGGATAGCAAATTTAAGAAACCATACAGACACCACAAACTAAAAGGATAGTTTTTTAAAAACTGAAAAATATTTTTCAACAACCAAATATATTTAGTTATAAAAACTACACCAGTTACAATTGTTTTATGCAAAAGAATGTTGGTTTACATCTATAAGATATAAACAGAAATGGTACAGTAACAGAAAGCTGAAAATATAATGGAAAACAAATTGGTCACAATACGCTCCAAGTCCCTATACTCTTCGTACATTTGAAATTTAGTCCCTCTACTTTTATTTTCAGGAATTTAGTCCCTCTACTTTTATTTAACAGAAGAATGTTAACAATTGAGCTTGCATTTTCAAATCTGAAAAATAGAGGGACTAAATTTTAAATGTACGAAGAGTGTAGGGATTTGGAGCATATTTTAACCAGGCAAATTCCAAAAACAAAATCATATCATGGTGGAAATATAGCTAAATGGTTTGGTCAAGTCAAACAAAGCCCAAGGATAAACAAGGAGCAAATAGATAAAAAATTGCATGACTGAAGTACTAAGAAAAAAATTAGAATGTAAAAAAAGCCTGATTTCGAAATGTAAGTTGAACATGGTGAAACATTGCCTTTAGCAAGACAGACCAAGTTTAGAGGAGAAACAAATGTACAAGGGAGATTGGAAACTAATGAAGAACCAAATCATCACCATCATTCCACATCTATAACTTACAAGTCTACTCTAGAGAGGGAAAGGTATAGAAGAATGTAGAGTGACATTATTGTATACTTTTGTATCTTTCACCAACATTTCAATCAGGGCAGTTAGACCTCGAATCTGAACCATGTTATACTTGCCAATAAAAATTATTTAATTTCTAGCAAATAAGCAAAATCTGAAAATCAACAATAAGGCTCATAGAGGATTACCAAATCCCTGGCTGTCTGAAAAAGCTCCCTAACATTTGATGCACTTTGGCCAACCCACAGCCCAGCTTCCAATTGTTGAGCTTCAACATTGACAACTGGCACCCTTGCCTCAGCAGCTATGGCTAGTGCAAGAGATGTTTTTCCTGTTCCTCTCTCTCCAACAATAAGAACTCCCTGAAATATAACAACACACCAAATTCAACATGGAAATCTATTTTCTCAAGTGAAGGATCTTTACAATGCACAGATTAATTTACATGCTCATGCTAACAAGTTAAAATGCAACATTTTTATAGTTGAATAGTTTAAAACAGTTTCAAACCACATTAACCTCAGAAAATATATAATAGAGGACAGATATTATATTCATGACATTGATTGCATAATTATTTTTCCAGCTGATTGCTGGTCTTCCATAAAATGGGAGAGATTGCTAAAACTATCCAAGTATAAACAGCTCTGTTAATGACTGTTATTACCACTGCAGTGGAAAGCTCCCCATAACAAATTTAGAACATGAGAACCAAAAAGGAATATTATCCAGTTTATTGGTTGTAAAAATCTGCCAAAGAAAAGAACCTGAAAAGCAGGACAACCTACAAAATCATCCTTCTCCCCTTCTCAGTGAGAGGAGATGGCAGCATGTCATCCTGTGACTAGCCCAGAGGAATTCAAGACCATCATTTCTTTTTTACATTTTTATTTTTGAGATCAAACCATAATTTCATTTTAAGCATCAACACAAGAGTTTAGAAAGGAAAAAAGAACAGTTAAAAGGCATTCCAACACCAAAATGATGCATAAAAAGGAAGAGGGTAATAATATTATAGCAGGATATGGGTCATTGTCAGAATAACATACCCTAGGTGCACGGGCACCCATTTCTTGGAATGCACCAGGGTTCTGTAGAAATGCAACTACTTCATTGATTTCCTCTCTCATAGACTCAATGCTAGCAAAATTTTTCAAGGGGATTGGAGGATTTTTCACTCTCTGCATGCCAAAACAAACTTAAAAATAATCTCATAGAAACTCCAGTTATTGAATACTTAAATTGTGTGTGTCAGAATTGAACCTTCATTCCATCAAAAGCAGTTCTTATGGGATCAATGCCAGCCTTTTTCTTACGTTTGATCCTCCTCAACCTATAATTAAAATAGCCTTTCTGCAAAATAAGATAAAAACAATCTTAATACCAGACCACAAAAGTCCAGTGTAGAGAAAACAAATGCCTAACAAAGCCACAAGAAAACCTCTACCAAAACAGCATCATAAGTATTTGCACTCATAAAAATGCTGTAGTTATAACAAAAAAAAAAAAAAAAAAAGGAATAAAGTAAAAAGGCAATATTAAAAAGGGAAGGAAATAATACCACTCTCTGCAGTTTTCTCATGTTTGGATCTTTGCGTATAGGTCCATAACCAAGAACTCGTGGAACTTTTCTTCTAAGGAAGCGGAATGCATGATACAAAATATATCCATAGATAGCACTTCGAATGAGAAACCAAGCAAACCATTTAAAGTCATCTGTCTTTCTGGACTTGAAATTCATTTCTGCTTCAGACTGCCATTTCAAATACCAAGTGGAGGCCACAGTTTGACCTATTTCCTCTGGCCATGCCATCCCCAATTGCATCCTAACCTGTAACCAGGGCAAAGCAGAACTTTTTGAAAAACATAAGCAATGAAAGAAATTGGGAACTGTTTTCTGAAATGCACTAACAGAATTCATACCGGGTAAGGAATGATATATTCAATGAGTGGAAATACAATAACCATCATTATATCATCGTTTATATTTCTAATTTTCTGATAAACCCAATCTTTTCCATATGATACAAATTTTGTCTTCCATAACCCAGTTAAGCATCGATGAGCCAGCCTTATTGTCAAGAGAAACTGTTGACGAAAATCCAACTCTGAGAAGGGGATATACATCAATTGAACAGCGGTTGGGATGCCGCAAGCAAGCATTTTCATGTATAACCCATCAAATCCTCCGAAATTCTCATATAGCATGTCAAATTCCTGGAACCAAAAGGAAAGGGAAAAGGAAAACATTAAGTAAGAAGAATACCAATATCGCTCATGGAGTCACTAGAAAGGTTTCTACACTCATGTAACCTTGATGTTGACAAAATATTCCTTATCATCCCCTTTCAGTGCAATATACATCACAGCCCAGTCATGCCTGATTCGAGCATGCTCTACTAACTTCTTAGACACTGCATAAGGAACAGCCATTGGATCCATTTCCCACCTGCTTCTCTCTTCATTGTACCAAGTCTTTGCAACCACTCTATCTCGATCCAAGAGAATCCGTTCCTGCGATAAACATTTTATACAACATGAACCACACACTGAAAATAGTCTCATAATAGGTCTTTTCTTCAATATGTGGAAAATAAGGCTTATGATATCTGAAGATCAAATATACACCTTCCACATCATTGAGCTTCATGATATGAAGGAAGGATGAAATAACAGAACTTTTGTAACAGTAACATATGCATCCTCCCCCTTTTACTTTCTAAAATGAGTGTCAAATTAAAATATATATATCTCCACAAAACGAGCTTCTGTTAAGGGAAATGCTACCTGTCTTTGAGCTACATAATGTTTGCCAAAATCAACATCTTCCAACAAGTGTCTTTTCAGGTCAGCTTTAGCTTCCTCACGCCACTTCTTCCAACCATGGTGCAAATGTAGACCAATAGCTTTAGGAACAACAACTTCCTTATCTCCAAACATCCACTTCAATTCAACTTCTGGAAATCCTTTCACAATTTCATCCTCAGGTGTTTTTACAACAAAACGCTTTTCACTGCCAAATTTTTTCATCTTTCTTCTTATTCGAGATTCCAGATTCCTTTGCATCTGCCTAGAATCTTTAAGACATTGTTTTATGCGTAAAGCAAAATCCATAGAATCTTGATTAAAGAATGACCCAAGATCTTCAACCTCCACAACACTAGGCAAAATCATCTGTTCAAAGAGCTTTCTTTGTGCCGTTTTAAGTTCATCTCGAATTTCAGACCTCGAAAGATTGGTAATAGAGCTTTTAGGCGGACTGCAAGCACAAACCCCAATACTTTAGATAAGGAGATGAAGAGTTATCTAACAAAAACATTTTCAAAGTGAAATTAGATTTCCAAAGGGAGATACTCAAGTACTCATGTAAATTATACAACAATTTAGAAAGATGATTACAGTCAATATATCAAAATCAGCATCAGGACAAAGTATGCCAAAACTGTTGGAAGCTAAACTTACAAATCATCCACATCGTCAAAGTTAAAAATGTTAAGAGTGGTTGCAAAGAAACTCCTTTAACACATGAAAGCTAGGCGCAAAGAAACTCCTTTAACAAGCACTGCAAACTAAAAGTAAAATAAAATAACAACTGCAACGCTATTTACTTTTTGTAAGAGGTAGAAAATAAACATTTAGATAACCAAATAATTGCATTTAGGTTAGGTAATGAGATAACTTTAAGACTGCAAAGTCTATACCACAAAATAAAGAATGAAGAAGAGCAGAATAAGAGAAACAAGATAAAGTGATAAACCATGTGAGCAGATAAATATGCATTAGAGGATACACCAAATATTCTATAATTTTACTCGAGCAAACTAATTCAGATTGAAATCCTATAGATGAGAAACAACATTTACAAATATATAATAATCGGTAGAAAAGGTTTACCCCTGGAAAAGCTCCTTCCTCCTCATTTGGTTATTAAACCTTTGCACCAACTCCTCACACTCCCTCTCAATAAAACAAAGCTCCCTCACACCAATACTCAGTGCTGTGGTCTCTCTCCTCAGTATCTCATCCTCAATCTCCCCAATTCTCTCCCATATCCTACTATACTCCTCCTCCATTCTCTCTATCCCCTCTTCCAACTTCTCCACAGTATTCCGTCCTTGTCCTTGTCCTTTCCCCTTCCCCTTACCCTTCCCCCCTCTCCCACTCATCACCTTCTCCTTCTCACTCCCCACTTTCACTGCCTTATCCACAATCTCCTCAGCTTTTTTCTCTAACTCCTCTTTCTCTCTCTTCAACTCCCTAATTTCCCTATACAACCCTTTCATTATCTCCCCTTGCAACTCCTCTTTCTTCACTTTCACAGCTTTTAACACTTTCCCAACTTCCTTAACATCACCATTTCCATTCCTAACTTCCTCTACCCTGCTCAACAACTCCGAAACCACCTCTAACAACCTCCTTGTATAATCCGAAAACTCGTGCTCATTTTTCCTCAAAGCCCCTTCCTTTTCTTCGTCTTCTTTTCCCCTCACACTCAGTTTTTCCACTACTGCAGCCATTGCCACACATTTAAACTCCCCATTTGGATCGAAATTCGATAACCCAATTGCAAAACAAAGCAAAGTAAAAGCAAAACTCTTAACCAAACATTGAAATGAAGAATACCCAGACGAGACTTTGACTTCCTTTTCACAATTTTCCTTTCTGGGTAGCACCAAATTTTGATGTTTCACAGGTTTGGAGCCTTTGGGATTTCCTAGCAATGCAAAAGCTTTGAAGTTGAGCTTAATGGAGAGGGTTCTGGTGGGTTTCTTGATATACCTATGGGTTCTCATAAGATGCCTTGTTCTGAAATTGGGAGGGGAGAGTTGAGAGAGGCATGGTGAAGTGAAGATGGAGTCCATTGAAAGAGATGAATATTGGCGAAGCTAAGGAGAGTGTATTAATTGATAAGATGGTAGAAATTTGGTGGTCATTTTGGAATGTGGGAAAACGTTTGAGGTTAGTTTCGGAAATAGAAAAGTTGGAAGGCTGCAACAATGAAGGAGAAGAAGAAAGGTTTCAGAGACGGAGAGGTTTATGGGGATTAGACTTTAGAAGTGGGAGAGATATCATAAACCGATGTGGTTTTCTAACATTGTTTGATTTGGATTGAACCGGGTTCGTAATGATCAGTTTTGTTTCTTAAGTTTACAAAAGAGGTCAAATTCTTATTTTTATCCCTCTACTATGTTCAAATTTATATTTTGACCCTTTGTTTTAATTTGATAAAGTTTGTCTTCTTTTTCTAAAATAAGTTCAATATTCTACTTTATAATTTTATTAGGTAGCTTAAATTATTATGTTCACATGGAATTTTTTAAAATATAGTTCAAATTAATAATTTTAATTAGTGTAATTTTTCTTTTAAAATAATTTTTAGTACTTTAATAATTAATTAACAGTCTTCATCATTTAAATCAATTAATAATATTATAAAAATAAAAAAATTGTATTAAATTAAAATATAAAGATTAAATTTCAAATTTAATTATAATAAAAGATTAAAATATTAATTTTATATTTTCAAAAATGCCCTTCCAAAATGACACAATCACCAAAATCCCCCCATTAGAGGCACCCTAAAATTTGTTTTAAGAAAATAAAAAGAAAATGGTTTAAGCATTCAAAAAATAATAATAATTGTTTTAAAGATGATATAATTTAAAAGCCGAAATTTTTAGTTCTTTGGTTCTAATTTTTCAATTTTTTCCGTGTCCTAAAAAACGAAGTATATTAAACGTTTCCCTCCTCTAAGAAATCTGAGTTGGATTTCCGCTTCAATCGCGAATCTTCTTTCCTTCTGGTGAGTCAACTCGTTCTCTTTGATCCCCGATTCCCAATTCACTAATCTTTTAGGCAGTGGCTTAGCAGAGTAGCTCGTGGTCGAAGTTGAATAGAGCTTGAACTTGGAATCCCGTGTTCGTTTTTTTATTATTTCTAGTCTTAGTTCTTCTGTTTCTATAAATTTCATTATTTTAGGGTTTTCAAGTGATTTAGCATTATGTTAATGGCGTTGTTGTTATAGGAGTTCAAGAGAGTTTTTATATAAAAATGAGAAATTTTGCAAATGTGAGGTTTTTAGGAGGGTTTTTTTACTGTTCCTAGAAGTTGATATTGTGTTCTAATTTTGATGTTTTATTACTTCTTTTTATCAAGGAATTGCTTTGTTCAAATTGATAACCTGGTATCCAAAAATCCTAACATAAATGTAGAAGTTTTAGTTCCGTTTTCCTGAGTCATCCTTTTGTTCTAACAAAAGTCGGTGTTTTTTACTGTGTAATGTAACAATACAGAGACACCATTGGTGGAAGCCACTTGCAAGTAATTTTGAGGGTAGTTTGAGAAAATTAAGGAAACCTGTTTCAAGTAATCATGAATGCTTGCCATCTCTGTTTCCTTTTTGTTGTATGCCAAGACTATGTGATTCTCTTGGTTGATTGATCGGTGCGTTTCCTAGTTTGCTGATATGTTTAGTTGCCATCCTTTTAGCTGCTGCTGCTTTGGAGGGTTATTCTCTTTCTTGATGCAACTTGAATAAAGATGGAGGAAAAACATGATGAAGTTGAAGATGTTGACAGAGCCTCTAGTGGTTCTTTTATTGTTGATTCAGATGATGATGATGAACCATCAACATCTGGACAAGATGATGGGTTGCATTTTGAGGTAAGTTAATACTGATGTTTCTTATCATTATATTACTCATCTTTTTGATGGATTTTAAGAACTTCGCCATCATCATCACTGTTGCTACTTATATTCTTCTGTGTTTCTAATGCTTGAATTCTTTTTTGTACTTATACACACTTTTTTACATGAAATTTGCAGGAGCCATTGACTGAGAAGGAAATAGAAGAGCTGGTATCTGAGTTTTTGGAGGTTGAGAGCAAGGTACCATGTTTATTCAGACAACTTTGATGCTTTATTTTTCTTTATTATGTTGGAATGTTTTCTCACATTCATTTCAGGCTGCAGAGGCTCAAGAAACACTTGAAAAGGAATCTCTTGCTAATGTGGAGAGTGAAGTGAGAGAGGAGCTGGCACAAACTCTTAAGGGGGATGATGTTAGTAAACTCTCTTGTTTCTATCTCATCAAAATTATGCTGCTCTTTCCTATCTCTGATTCTTTTTACTTTGTTCATAGTTGGAGACAGCTGTAGCAGATGAAATGGCCACTTTTATAGAGCAGTGGGAAGCTGTGCTAGATGAGCTTGAAACAGAGAGTGCACAATTGTTGGTCTGCTTCTTTCTTCTATCTTGGTTAAAATCTTTGCTTCCTGATACATATATTTTTGTGTGAATGAGTATTATTATTCATAAAATTAATTTTATGTGGAAACTTAACATTTGAATGTCAGCTTGGATTTTATCTTTTATATTTTAAGTTGTGCTCTGTAGGCCAAACTTGACTTCTTTTCCTTGGGAGATGAAAAATTTTCTGTTCAATGATGTCTCAGCTCAGCTTTTCTTCTTTTGATGCAACCTAGAGACTAAACTTGAGTTTCTTTAATATTCCCTTTCAATCTGTTCCTTTCTTACTATATTTTCTTCCAATGAATTACTGGTAACTAATGTAATTAATAATTGCCTTCGGTATATCATTGTTAACTTTTTGAATCATATGATTCTTCTCCTGAAGTTTATTTTAGTGGCAAATGCAGTTTCTTATGCTCCCCCACCCCCTTCTTTTTTCTTTTTTCCTGCCTAGAAAGTATGGTTGTTCTTTACATCTGTCTTCTGAACAGGAACAACTTGATGGGGCTGGTATTGAATTACCCAGCCTTTATAAGTGGATTGAGAGTCAAGCTCCAAATGGTTGCTGCACTGAAGCTTGGAAAAGAAGAGCGCACTGGGTAGGATCTCAGGTTACTAGTGAAACTGCTGAGTCTTTAGCTGATGCTGAAAAGCATCTTCAAACCCAGAGGCCTGTAAGGAGGTATGGTTCTGTCTTACGATTCTGAATTATTGAGTAGCAATGAACCAGTTAAATTTGGCCATACCATTTGAGAGAGTGTTGCTAAATGTATTGTACCATACAAAGTAGATAAATATTACCCTTGTCCATGTGTGGCATTTTAATCCTTAGCTTTTATTTTTTATGCTTCTTGATTGTTGAATTATACAGAAAAAGAGGAGAAATTTCTGTTAGTGCTAGTTAATTAGCCACCATTTTGTGAAACATTGCTTTTGTATGTGTAGTTAATTAGCCAGCCACAGGTAACTACTGCTCAGCCTAAGACCTTGACCTAAACCCAAGGTCCTAGTTTCAAGGTTTGATGTTATCTTGACATGCCTAATTCTAGAACTAAAACAAAGTATATGTGCTGTAAAAGTTCATCCACCACATCAAGGTTTTAGCAATAAATTTGGTCCCCTTAGTTCTGCTCTAAAAGGCTTAAGTTGATTTGTAGATCAATGTTTTTGATTCAGGAAACATGGTAGACTATTGGAGGAAGGTGCTAGTGGATTTCTGCAAAAGAAGCTTTCTGATGATATTAGCCAGGAGGCACCAACAGGGAAATCGGACATAGAGTGGAGCTCTTTCATGAAAATTTGTTCTAATGGTTTACCTGAGGATGAAACTGGTTTTGGCAGCAAGAACTGGGCTTCTGTCTACTTGGTCAGCACCCCACAGCAAGCTGCATTAATAGGACTTAAATTTCCTGGAGTCAATGAGGTGACAAATTCCTTTTCTTTCATAAGCTAGGACTAAAACCCTTTTTAGAAATCTTGTTCTTTTATCATCAACATGGTGTTTCTAGCTCTTAAAATTCCTTTTTCTTTCGTTCTTTTTTTTCCCCGGGGTATAGATGAGGAACTAGGGAGTATTGAAGAAGGGAATTGGACTTTGGACCACAAACCTTAGAATAATGTCTTCCCTAAAATTACCGCATGCAATTTTATCTTGTTATTTATCAGGCTGAGACAGATGCTCAAAAGCTTTTTGGATTCACCTGAGCATTTGGCTCCATGGTTAGTGAATTTGTCCCTTACTCAGAGCTGGATTTGAATCCCCTCATCCCTTCTCTACCCCTTGTACCAAAAAATAATTAAGTGGCATGCCTTGACCCCTTACCTATTCTACCATGCCCTAGGATATTCTTCGTTCCTGGTTTTGGTACCAAAGAGTTTGGAAATCAATTTATACCTAGTCATTTTTTCCATTCATGGATATGATTTCTGTCAACTCAAATGTTGTATTTCTTCTTAGCAAAAAGAATTTATGATGATTACCTTTTATGTGCTTAAAATTTCTCCTTTTATAAAATCTTTTGTAGTCTGTATAGATTCAGTTGTTCTGTGGATGAAGTTTCTGGTAACCATTTTTTATAGGTGGAGGAGATTGAAGATGTCGACGGCAGTTCAGATAATCCACTCGTTGCAGATGCCATAGAAAATGAGAGAGAGCTGATTCTTTCCGAAGAGCAAAGGAAAAATTTTAGAAAGGTTAGTCAGCATCGTTTGATGTAATTATTCTTCATTCCCAGAACCTTTACTGCATGGGAATGTATATTCAGTTTCTTATATATCAATCTATTGATATTTTTAATAGCAGCTCCCTGATTTGATCACCTTGAGCTGTATCAATTTTTCCAATAATTTTGTCATGTTTTGTAGTTGGCACATTGGAGTGGTCATCTCCTTTTCAAACACTTGTTTCTAAATGTTACTTTTTGTTTGAATCTCTTTTCCTCAAATTGATTATCTGGTCTTTTTTGGAAGATGCATCCTGGATGATATTCATCTGGGTAGTGACTACTGATAGAGTTTGCTCAGGGTCATGGACATTCCATGGTGTAATTTGTAACCATATGTTATCTTCTACAATATCCTCCTTGTCAATGTTCCAACTCCTACAGCTCATCTATCCTTGCATTAACATCTATGATGTATTGACAGGTCAAAGAGGAAGATGATGTAAATATTGACAAGAAATTTCAGCTGCATTTGAAAAAGAGGAGACATCGAAGGAGATCTAAACAGGTTTTATGGTCAATTACATTTATTGTTCTTCTTCTTGTGCTGCCCTAGATTAGTTCATGTGTCTATATGTGGACACCTTGTCATTGACTTAAAGTAACAAAACTCTCATGCACTAAGGCTGAAGATTGATGAAATTTAAGTTCCATTTGATATAGTATTTAATTAGTTTAACAGTAAATGAAATAGGTCATGATGTTTAGTAACATATGAGGTTATATTAGTGTACCCTTATATAGTACAAATCTGATAAATCATGTGGCTTTTTGGTGGGTTTGGCTCAAGAAATGTCAAGTGTTGCAGTTATAGTATAATAATAAGAAAAAGTTGCATGGATTTAAAGGTCATTTGGAGTTTGATCTAGTTATTCTTGAAGGAGTAATCGTGGTTTAATGGGACAACTGTGTTCCTTGTATCAATAAAAGTTGGATTCTCAGTTTTGCTTAGAAGGTCTATTGGTAAGAGTTGGGCAAAATATTTTTTGAAGGTTCTGTTGTTCAATGGCACAAAGCAGAGGACTTGATTTCATTAGGACAAAGAAATTAGTTTAAGGGGTGCTGCTTTTGTGTTGTCAATAGTTGTGAGGAAAAATAGTCAGTTTTGTTGTCAGATATGTACTAGATAATGGGAAGTCTGATGATGGTATTTGCAGAGAATTCTGGACTAGTCCTTATGCTTCAAAGACTGTCTCCTGCATAGGAGACTACCTAAAGGCACCCTCCCTTCTCGGGAAAAAAAGGAGCAATAAATGTTCAACTTTATTCCCGTCACATGATACTCTAGGAACTGCTTAACAATAAAACCCAATTACACAAAAGAAGAAAGCTTCTTTGCATATTCATCTATGCTAGTTGATCAAATGGAAATAATTTAGCAAGTCAGAGGACCTAACATTCTTTAGGGCCTAAGATGAAACTTAAATGATATATGACTATGCATGCCAGGACTTTTAACATTCTTTCTCCTTTTATGTTACTAAAACGTTGTCCCTCAAGAGAATTTTGCTCTTTTGATCAGGTGACAGAAAGCAAATTAGATCAGTCCCAGTCTTTAGAAGACAATTCTAACTCAATTTCAAACAAGGCAAATAGAGAAGATAGGGAATGTGTGCCTAATAATGAGAATGGGTTTGCTTGTCAGATTTTGAAGGATGATGTGCTTGAAAGTTTTGAATCAAGTAAGCTGACCAGGACACAGTCTAGTCCTAATGGCATGTCCGAGTTAGATATGTCTGGTTCTGGAATACCTGTTGGGTCCAAGCGTTCAAATGAAGATATGGAGGCTAATGAAAATAATAAGAAGGCACGGACTGTTATCACAGCTAGTGATGACGAAGCCAATATTTCAGTGAAGGATGACTTGATTTCCTCCAAATTGGAGGATCAGCTTACTTTGCCCGGAAAAAGTGATGCTGATGTGGGTGTTGAATCTATTTCTTCAGAGTGTCTGACTGACAAGTTCATTTGTACCGCTTGTCATAAACTGGCTGTTGAGGTGCAGCAACATCCACTTCTTAAAGTAATTATTTGCAGGGATTGCAAATGCTTCCTGGAAGAGAAAATGCATATGAAGGTACTAATTGTGCAGACTAATTGCATTGTTGACAATATGTTGGCGATACTACTAAATAGTCCCATGAAATAACCACTGCATAATTTGTTTCATCAGGTTCTTCTGTTAAAAGTATCAGTAAATATGTAAGATATGACCTTTTTTCTATTGTGACAGGACTCTGACTGCTCAGAGTGTTATTGTGGATGGTGCGGACAAAGCAATGACCTATTGAGTTGCGAGTCATGCAAAACATTATTTTGTACAAAGTGTGTAAGGAAGAATATTGGTGAAAAATATTTGCTTGAGGTCCAGGCCTCCGGTTGGCAATGTTGTTGCTGCTCGCCAACTATTCTGCAAAAATTAACTTCAGATTTAGAGAGAGCCATGGGATCTTCAGACACAACGGTTTCTAGCTCTGATAGTGAGTCAGAGAACTCAGATGCTGATATTAGTACTTCCGTCAGGTACCTGATATTCATTTGAGATCTGAAAATTTTAGACAATCTGCATCTCTTTTTCATTTCTTCCTTTTTTTCATCATTTATTTGATTTTAAAATATTTATATATGCTTGTCTTCTCTGAGTTTGTATTAATAGTATTCTGCAACATCTTATTGGAGTCAAGAATGCTCTTAGCAAGTGTTGTTGTAGGATGTGAAGGTTGCTTGTTGCATAATTTTTATTGGTCATACAATAGAAGCTAATGTTTTCAGTATACTTAATTTCTTCCCTGAAGTCATGGCAGACCCAAGATGTTATAATTAATGCTTCAATGTATCCCTTTTTTTTAAACCATGCCTCTCATGCATGTGTCATCGATATGACACAAAATATCATCATCTCTTGTTATATAAATTACTGTTCAGGCTTTTTTATATAGGTGCAGTTTGTGCAATTTATGCCCCTCCTTTTTTTGCAATTTAGCAATTTTTAGTAGTCTTCATTCAATGTCTTCTTTTTCATGGATATTCTGTGCCATTCTATTTACAATTTAACAGTTAAACTATGAGGTTGATTCAGCCAGTAGGTCTAATGTAATTATGCACCATTATTTTATATAGCCTATGTCCTATTAGCCATCGATTTGAATGTGTAGGGGTTTCACGTTGTCTGTTTTGGCATATTTAAAATTTGACCAATTAGCATTTAACAATACCAAATATTCTAAGGCTTGTTTCTCTGAGTTAATAACCGGTTGGGTGCTTCTGTACCAGTTCTAAGCGAAAGCAAAAAAAGAAAATTCGAAGGATTCTCGATGATGCTGAATTAGGAGAAGAGACAAAGAGGAAAATTGCAATAGAAAAGGTATCTTATGCTAAGTTTATTCTTTTTAAATCGAAACGGTTTCTGGTACTGAATTTTGCATTGTGTTCCAATTTTGTAGGAACGTCAAGAGCGCTTAAAATCAATGCAGTTTTCTGCCAAATATAACATGAACTCTTCCAGCTGCAGTAGGAACTTATTAGATGAAGCTAGTGTAGAGGTGCTTGGTGATGCCAATACTGGTTATATAGTGAATGTTAGGAGGGAGGATGGTGAAGAAGCTGTAAGGATTCCCCCAAGCATATCAGCCAAATTAAAAGTCCATCAGGTTTCTCTTTCATACTTGTATAAGTTATTGATATATAAGCTTGCAGTTGATATTGTTGTTTACTTGGGCTATTCATCATTTGTTTTGAGCAAGCTATAATTTAATTTGCTTGATTATGTCACATCCTATTGTACTGAAAATTGTCATCTGGTTGTTACTCCCTTTTTCAATTTGCTTTCAAGTTTTAATTCTGACATAGTAAACCTGCATTTCATGAGAGTTCTCATGAAAATATATGCTATTGCTCTTGATTGGGTCTAGATACATCAAACCATTCTCATAGCAATATTTTTACCCATTGACTGATATTGCAACGCTTTATGTTATTTTGAACATACAGAGGTGGGGTTGGGGAGGGTGCGTTAAGATTTTTTTTTTTTTTTTTTTTTCTTTCCACCCTTTTTGGTTCTGGCTCTTATTAGAGAATTTGGTTGAAAGTCTTTATTAATGATGCTGCTAGTAAGTTCAATCACTGTTGAATATCTTTTTGGTTGATTTATTGCTGCAGATAGCTGGGATTCGATTTATGTGGGAAAACATTATACAGTCAATCACAAAAGTGAAGTCTGGGGATAAGGGTCTTGGTTGCATTCTAGCTCACACAATGGGCCTTGGTAAAACGTTTCAGGTATATTTACTCCCTCTTCTTCATATTTCTCTATTCCTCTCTTTCGGCCCCTGTCCTCTTTTTGGTATGACCGTGCAGGCATGCCTGCTAGTATATGTTTTGGTGTCATAGTTCTGACCTTGTGTTACTCCCACTGCTAACACTCGATTTGTGCTCCTTGTGGTTCAAGTTTTTTGGTGGTTAGCTTGCCTGACATGTCTAGTTCTAATTGCAGGTTATAGCTTTCTTATACACTGCAATGAGAAGTGTTGATTTGGGATTAAAAACTGCACTTATTGTCACTCCTGTAAATGTGCTGCACAACTGGCGCCAGGAGTTCATGAAGTGGAGACCTTCAGAATTAAAGCCCCTCCGTGTCTACATGTTAGAGGATGTGCCAAGGTTCAGTTAATGTTTTTTTGAAATATTCAACTAGAAGTTTATCCTATTTTGCCATGCCTTACAATTGTTATAACCTTATATGAATGTTTTTTATGCGCGTAAATGATGGTGTACCCAAATTTTATGCCTCTGCAGGTGTCATTGTAAAACAAAGATTTGTTTTCTTTGGCAAGAGCACATTTGATCTGTATAGTGTGGAAAATCCTGCCTCGCAGTTGCCCATGGAGAACTGAAACTTGTTAGCATAAAATAGGATGCATTTTGTAGTTCTAGAAGCCAAGTTTTATAACATGTGTCGCTAGAGGAAGCAACCATGTGGCTAAGATTAGTTTTATCATTTTCAGGATAGGATAAGGGGGAAGTTTTGCATGTTCTTCTGGATGGATACTAAGATAAAACTTTGGGAAGAATAGGAGCTATAATTGGAATCATAAGTGTTGGAGTAATAAATTTGCATTATCTTAGAAATGATTGTGAACTTGCATAATCAGGTCTTTTAGTGAAAAAAGAAAAAATGAAATGTTTGGGCTGCCCTACAAATTAAAAAATGAAATGTTTGGGCTGCCCTACAAATTTGTCAGTTTGCCGGTTAACTTTTATGAGACAGTTACCTGTTCTCTTCCATTCTGTGGAAAATTGCTACTGATTTAGGTGGGGGTAAAAAGGAAAATATCAACTGTCTAACATGCTTGCTGCTATCATTATTTTCTTTCAGGGAGAGACGGGCAGAATTGCTTGCCAAGTGGAGAAGGAAAGGTGGAATTTTTTTAATAGGCTATACTGCTTTTCGAAACTTGTCTCTTGGAAAACATGTGAAGGATCGCAACATGGCTAGAGATATTTGTTATGCTTTGCAGGTGATTGTTATTAACTTCAACAACTTGCCTGGAAATTTTTATTGATTATTCAAATGGTATAGTTGACTTGTAGGAATAGTGAAATGTATGGTCAACATAGATTATTATCTGACTAGTTTAAATATTGCTGCTTTATTAGCAAAACAGATTTAGATTGCATTGTATTGAAACCATTTGCCATGAGCATTCTTGGTTATAAACTAGTATAGCTTTTTTATGCACTGTGCTGCAATGCTAGGCCTGTGCGGTTATTCTAGCATTGCTTTGTTTTCAAATTGAAAATGGACGTGGATATTGTATGATTTGAGGTGATTTGACTATGGGATAGGTTAGTGACTGATAATTTGCTACATATATATGTATATCATATTTTGCATCATTTCTGGACAAATCGTCTCTGTTACATCCATTTATAAGTATTTTCTGTCTCTGACTCAAGCTTTGTTTCTACTTCCAGGATGGTCCTGATATACTAGTTTGTGATGAAGCCCATACTATTAAGAACACCAGGGCTGATACAACCCAGGCGTTGAAACAAGTGAAGTGTCAGAGGAGGATTGCCCTAACTGGATCACCACTTCAGAACAATCTTATGGAGTACTACTGTGTGAGCTATTATTTTTTAGCTAGAAATCTCCTTTTCCCATGTGCCAAACACTGTTCTTATTGGGTTTCCTTGGAACAGATGGTTGATTTTGTAAGAGAAGGTTTTCTTGGAAGCAGCCACGAGTTTAGGAACCGGCAAGGCGCTAACCTCTGTATCATCCTCATTCTTCTGTCTCCTTTTTTTGTCAATTTGATGTGATCTTGGTTTTCTGTGTATGCAGCTTCCAAAATCCAATAGAAAATGGTCAGCACACAAATTCAACGCATGAAGATGTAAAAATTATGAATCAAAGGTCCCACATCCTTTATGAACAGTTAAAAGGATTCGTTCAGAGGATGGATATGAGTGTGGTGAAAAAAGACTTGCCTCCTAAAACTGTCTTTGTTATTGCTGTAAAGCTTTCTCCACTACAGCGTAAGCTCTACAAGAGATTCCTTGATGTACATGGTTTTGCAAATGACAGACCTTCTAATGAGAAAATTAGGAAGAGCTTTTTTGCTGGGTACCAGGCCTTGGCTCAGGTACAATCTATACAGCTTGTTCTTTAAGTTTATAAAGCTGCTTTATCACATGATACATGCATGCATGGCAAAACAATCCCTGTATGTGTTAACATTATGGTGGAAGTGAGGATGTCCTGAATTTTTGTATTGGCATGTTTGTCTATTAATGAACCAATCACAAAGAAGAAGATGAAGAAAAGAGGTAGAATCAGTTAACCAAATCAAATTTGTTGAGATGCATGGAAAACTTAAAACTTGAGCTCAAAACCAGTGAGGTTCCACATTATCCTGCTAGTCTCACCAAGAGTTGTCCAAAACTCTTTGTATGCAACATCCATAAGTGTTAATGAATGCAAATACAAGCCACAACCCCCATTTCTTCAGAGGATCTTCAAGTCTAATGCCCTTCTGGAATTACTGTGTTAGATAAAAGTTGATTGTTAAAAAAAAATTTATGAAATGACATGATAAGTTACAATAGGTTTACACCTGAGATTTACAGGATTACCAAAGTAGATCCATGATATCTTATAGAACTGGACAAACCTTTCTTAATCTAAAAGCAGGTGCACTTCAACCTTTTTAGAAAATAATATGGTCTTCACTTTTTTTCAGTATTTTATAGGCAGCCTTGTTTGAGTGATGCATATATCTTTGTTCTTAAAATATTTTGGTGCCTTATTTTTGAAATGATAGAACATGTCATCTATCTCATTAACTTTGGAGCATTATTTGAGTAATTCAAGAAAAGAGGCTCATTGATTGGTTTTAGTAAATTGTCAATTAATAGATATTTACAGTGAGAGATGAGAATTATGAACAAACGTAGATATTTTCCTAAGTTCTAGGTTCCATGATGCTTTTAGGATTCTTTTTACTTGCAATTAAATGTTTGAGCTTTTCTAGAATCTATGGGTTGAAAATGATATAGTAGAAGGGTTCATATCAATTTTTTTCTTGTTTTTCTCTCTCTACTTTTTCCCTTAAAAGAAATAATTTTGAATGCATGTTGTTTTGACTTAACTATTTCTTTTAATTAGTAGATATGGAACCATCCTGGGATACTGCAATTGAACAAAGAAGATAGAAACTATATTAGTCGTGAAGATGCTGCTGAAAACTTCCTTGCAGATGAGAGCTCTAGTGATGAAAATATAGATTATAATTTGGGTGTAGGAGGTATTCACTCTTTCTCTTCATATTTTCTGTACCTAGCATTATTTACAAGTGGACATGTCAATTTGCTTGCTAAATATGTTAGTTTTGAATTTATGGCTCGACTAGATAAGGTTGATATTTTTTCTTTTCCCTGAATGCAGTGAACTAATGTTGCGTGTTTAGATTCATATCTTGTTTGTTCTTATGATCTGTGGAATTTGTAGGGTATTAGTTTTTTTTATTGAACTGCTAATAATAACAATATATATGCTCATTATTAGTAAGTTGGATAAATATAGAGTAAGTCTCAACTTATTAGCATGTATGAAAAAATAATAATAAATAAAAGACAGTGGGGCTGCGGAATCAGAAACATACTGTCTTTTTAGGGTGTGAAATTGTAGAGTTAGTGTGACACATAGCGGGTGATAGCTTTGATTTTCCAAGTATTTTGATATAACAAATCGTCAAGATTAAAATTATATTTTATATCCCTTAACAGTTTTAATTGAATAGGTCTCAAATGTCTTCTAGTGTCAAATAAGCTCCAACACAGGCTCTATATTTGTTTTATACTTGATCAAATGTTTTTGAGTTGCTCCTAAAGTATTTTCAAGTGTTCTAAATGTTTTCAAGGCAATAAGAGATAAGAATTGATACCAGAGGTCCAGGTATTAGTACATGGCAAGTCAGTAGTCAAATTTGCAAAACAGGGGAGCAATTTATCTATACATGGATGGGATGTATCAGTACAAGTCTAGTCAGTAGCCAAATTTGCAAAACAGGGGAGCAAGGTATCGGTACCTGCCTGAAGGTATTGGAACTTGCTTATGAGGTATTAGTACATGTCTTGAAGTACTGATACCCAGGCTTTTCCAACAGCTATATTTTTAGCAAAGTCTCGAGACTTGACCCTGTAGACTGCATATAATGCACAAAATAAATACTTGCGACGGCTCTAATTCATCTCCAACAACTCCAAACTGCTAGATTTCACTTCTTTGATATAAATGCCAGCCAAGAACATTTCAGGACACGAGAGATATTCAAGCATCAAACACAAGAGAATTAGCTTCAAATTTTCATTTTCTTCATTTCTCTTGTACATATTCTTTTGAGAGCTTATTGTAATATCTTTAATCACTCTCATTTCATTTCTTTGGGATCTTAAATTGTGTAGACATATTCCTTATAGAGGATTTCTTTGTTTACTTACATTCATTCATCAATTGTAAACTGGGAGTATTCTAGTTGAGCCACAAAAGGTATCAATTTTAAGTAGTGAAAAGATAGTGTTGCAAAGGTTATACCTTATCCTCAAAAGGTATCAATTTTAAGTGGTAAATTGTGAAATACTTGGTTGAGGTATACCAAGGTAATGGAGGTAAGCAACTGGGGCTGAACCACTATAAATTGAATTTGTATGCTTTTCTCCTTTCTCTTTTAATTTTTAAAAAAGTTTGTGGATATTTTAGAATATCAATTCACCCCCTCTTGGTATTTCCGGGCCTAACAGGGGGCAATCTGGTAGGTTTCCAGGTCTGGTCTGCTTACTTCTTTCCCTACCCAGGCAATTAATCTTACTGATTATATCAGTAAATGAAATTGAAAACAAACTTTGAGTAATTTGTAGTCAATGAGTATTGATTTTTGCAGCCTCTTCCATTTCAAGTCATTGAGCCATGTTTATAGTTTATAGAATCATTGGATAGCTTTCTCTGTTCAATAGGTGTTCATATATTTAACCTTGGTGTCTAAATGGTCTTGCTTCTTGTATTTCAGATAAAACGAGGAGTATGAATGATTCTCTGCATGAAAAAAATGATTATGGGTTTATTCAAAAGGTATGTGAATGTTTTTTGGGTTTTGTTTTTTTAATGTGCCGTTGTGAAGCTTCATTAGACAATAGCTTATGTATATATTAATTTTCTTATCACGCTGATGCTTGAATGTTTCTCCTTAATAGGGTTGGTGGAGAGATCTTCTTCACCAAAATAATTATAAGGAACTTGACTACAGTGGCAAAATGGTTTTGTTGCTTGACATCATAACCATGTGTTCAAATGTGGGTGACAAGGCACTGATTTTTAGTCAGAGCATTCCAACCTTAGATCTGATAGAACTATATCTTTCAAGATTACCTAGACGCGGAAAAAAAGGGAAGTTCTGGAAAAAGGGGAAAGACTGGTATAGGTGTGTATATCACTGGAAACTGTTTGGAAGTTGTTAAAATTTTTTAACATCATCCTCTTTTGACGTCGTATCTTTCTGTTAATTTACTTTTTTTTAATGGTGAAAGTGTGTTTGCATATATAGGATTTTTATACGAATGGTTCTTGCTGTTCGTAAATATGGTTGTTGTAAGAAATTCTGAGAACAAAGATGTCTCATGCACTCTTTTCTTTGCCATGCACCACACAGGTTGGATGGAAGAACAGAAAGTTCTGAAAGGCAAAAGTTGGTTGAGAAGTTTAATGAGCCAATGAATAAAAGAGTCAAGTGTACTTTGATCTCTACCAGAGCTGGATCTCTTGGGATTAATCTATATGCTGCAAATCGTGTAATTATTGTTGACGGTTCTTGGAACCCTACATATGATCTTCAAGCTATATATCGGGCCTGGAGGTGGGTTTAAGTCAGTTATTTCTGTTAAATTTGACTCACATGTTTTGACTGCATAATATGTTTGTTATTATAGGTATGGCCAGACAAAGCCGGTGTTTGCTTATCGATTGATGGCACATGGGACTATGGAAGAAAAAATTTATAAGCGTCAGGTAAGAGAAACTTTGTCCTCCTTTGGTTTTTGCTTCTTGAATAACCTTTTGACTAGAAAATGGTGCAAATAGGTTACGAAAGAAGGTCTTGCTGCAAGGGTGGTAGATAGACAACAAGTACATAGGACTATCTCCAAGGAGGAGATGTTACATCTGTTTGAATTTGGTGAGGAAGAGAACTTTGATACTTTGATGGAACTTAGTGAAGAGAACGGAAACCAGAATATGGCTAGTGAAGTTGGAAAGTCACTGAACCCAAAGATTCCTCTCTCCCATGGAAGCTGTTCCTCTGACAAAGTAATGGAAAGTTTACTTAGTAAACATCATCCAAGGTACGGTCAATCTGTTTTTGTCTATTGGTCTCAGCTTTTATTAGCAAGGAATAGGTATTCTCCATTCTTTCTGTTGCGGTTACGTTCATTTTTGTTTAATAATAAAAACCAACAAAATTAGAAGCTTCTTTGTCTGATTCTGCTGTTTGAGTGCTATGTTATACAACATTTGTTCTGTAATAATTAGAGTAACTTACCTACTATCGATGTTTTTAGGTGGATTGCCAATTTCCATGAACATGAGACCCTTTTGCAAGAGAATGAAGACGAAAAGCTCTCAAAAGAAGAGCAAGATATGGCTTGGGAAGTCTTTCGGAAAACCTTAGAATGGGAGGAGGTACAGCGAGTATCCCTTGATGAATCTGCAGCAGAGCGCAGGCCTGTTGTTCCTGATGTGGCCCCTCCTCCTAAACCAGAGCCTGTGATGAATCACTTAACAAAACCCCAGGGTATTTTCAGGAGTCGGATTGTGCAACGAAAATGTACTAATCTTGCCCACCTGCTCACTCTCAGAAGCCAGGGGACAAAATTTGGTTGTAGTACTGTATGTGGGGAATGTGCCCAGGAGATAAGCTGGGAGGACTTAAATAGGGACAGCAAAATAGCAAGGTAACAAAGATAATGATCATTATTTTTTCCTTCATAATATGGTCATTCCAGTGTAATTTGTTGTGATTGTACATGACAACTTATATGATGTCAGTTCAATCCCCTTTTGAACACAATACATTCTTTCTGGGGCCCCTTCATTTACAGTCATTTTTGTGTATGTTTCTTTGGGGGCATGCTGAGGCCTGGCGTGTTGGATTCATGTTCTGGTTTGATGAAGATCATGAAGGTAACCTTTTTTGAAAATTTTGAAAGGGCACACAGGTTGGAGGCAGTGAAAATTTGGACTGGCTGGAATTTGCCCTCTGTTAATTCTAATATATATTTTATTGAAATGAGTACATCAAAGTTTTTTCTGCTTCTCTGCCATATTATAAAAGCTTTTGCTATTATTTTCATGCTAAAGAGGTGAAGTCTGAAATAGGCGAAAATTACAGAATTTTGGACTATGCTGCTCCAAATTGCAACTCTTTTTGGATATCAAGTTTTAATACATCCTTTAGGCTTTAATGGTACTTTGTATCAGTATGTTTATGGTGTTATTACAGCTCATAACCAGTTAAGATTTAATCTAAAGGCAAGGGTACATATCCATCTAGAGTGTCAAGCCATGGTTTATGATGAACAGGACAGCCATCTATTATTACATACCTTAAGATAAGCTTGATTGCACTAAATGTCTTTTAACGTGTTAAAAACTAAATTGGTTGTATAATTTCTGAAGTTTCTAGTTGAGTTCTAATATTATTACTACTCTTTCATTCATGTCTTTCATTAGCTTTTTTTTTTTTTTTTTTTTTTTTGGTTAAACTCTTTTCTTTGCGAAAGTTGTGCATTTAATTCTTATATTTTTCTTTGATCAATTTTAGTTCATATAGTTTTTAGATTTTAAATTTTTTAATTTTAGTCTTAATTCAAACCGTAGCGGTTAAACTCATTTGGTTAAATTCAATTATTAATCTTGTACTATTTATATAGTTGTTTGGCGCATTAGATTTTACAATATCAGAATTTAATGAATTTAATAATTACTGTTTGGTGAGTATTAAAATTTATAAAATTTGAAAAGCGTAGGGATTAGATCTACTTTTTTTTGCTAGATGATGTTTCATTATCTGGTTGCAGCATGTCTCATTATTTTCTTTTAGTTCTCTTTTCCTTATTCACACTTTTTTTTGTCTTTTCATTTTCATAAACAAATACAAATTAAAATAAAAAATAATGTCATGATTAAAATAATTTTTAGATTTATAATGAATTATAAAATTATTTAATTGTATCGCTTTTATGAAAAAAAAATAATTTTCGTTTTATATGAATATACTATAATATAAATTAAATGTTTTAATGAAATATTTTATGAATTATTATTTGAACTAGTTCATAATTTATAATTTAGTAGTAATGCTTATTGCTTCTTATTCTTTTTTTCATTTTTTTCTTCTTTAAACTACAAGGAAAAACAAATCATATTATTTCTTCACATTTCTTCTTTTCGTTTTCTTTATTTATTTTTTTCAATTTTCCCTCGTTAGAATACAAACAGAAACAAATAAAAATTCTATCTTCCTATTTTCTCTTTTTTTTTTTTTTTTTTTGCAATTTTTTTCTTCTTTAGAATACAAGCAAAAATAAAATAAAATTTATCGGCTCATAAAAATACTTAAAATATTTTTCTTATATTTTTTTATAATTTTTTCTTTTTATCTATTTATAAATAAATATGAAAAAACATGGAATAGTTCATATCAATAAGTATTTTAGTCGCACTAATTTAATTGAAGCAAATAAAAATAAATAAAGTAAAATATATGTATAGTATTAATTAAGTAATGTAAATAAAATTTTTGTACTTCATAAATAATGTATTTTTTTACATAATTATTTTACTCAAAAGAAAAATAGGGGTGGGGGGAGAATCAATTATTATTACTTTTGTCCATTTATGAAAAGGAACCTAATAAATGTCGCCATCCACGCCACCAACTGAAATGTGTTGGAGGTCGAACAAAAATAGAAATCTACTAGAAAAGTTAATGAAATGGTTGTTGGAAGAACCAAATTAGAATGATGATGACAACTTGAGGACTCAATTTTGAAGTTTAAATTTTAAATTGTAATTCAGGGACCCCCGGTGCAAATGCAATTAACCCAATAAGAGAAAAATTGGAGGGAGAATGACAACAGGTTTCACATATACTTTTGGTTTCACATTTTACAGATCAAACTCAAGGACTAGTACACGACCTTTGACCATAACACCATATATTTAAGGATCAATGCCAAACAACACATTTTTATACAACTTCCCCCATTTCAACCTACTCTCTATCCACCTTAAAAGAATTTGTATATAGCCACACGGATGCATACTACCTCTGCACTCTGCATTCTGCATTTGATTCATCAATTTGTGGTACCTAAAACCGTGATTCTCTCTATGCCGGGAGCATGGGCACATCCTTTGTTCTCGACCAGTTCCCCATGCCGACTTTAAACAGTGGAAGGTCTATGGACTATGAATACCATGCCAGTATGAATGTACACAAAGCAAGATAAGGTATCAACTTCTTTCATCTCCTACCCAATTATCCTTTTCCTTGGGTCCAGTCGGACCTTCCTCGCCGTAAAGCTCTGTTGGAAACAGGTCAAAGATGTTCTCCACCGAAAACCGAACAAACAATGGGAGTAGGCTAATTATCTTATCCAGTTCAGACCTTGAATCATATACTATGGTTGGACCCCATTCTCTCATGTACTGCAACCAACACGGTTCTGTAACTACTCCTCCAAGATACTCAGCTGCAACAATCTGATACCTAGTGCTTGAATCTACAAAATATTTGCTTCGAGCAGTATCGTTTCTAATTCCAATTCCGAGTTTATCTGACCCCTGAAGGTAAACCCCAGGATGTGGAAAACTAGCATGCCCGTGTTTGGATGAGTAAACGATCGGCTTATTACCTTCAATAAATTCCAAGTTGAAAGCATCAACCCACTCACCACCACTATGCTGTGAGAAGTATACTTGCCATAGTTCGCCAGTGAAGTTGCTTATCCGAAGAGTGAAGTGTTCCCAGTCACCTACATGTTGCCCGATTTTGTTCATTTGTATATTCATTAACCCGATCTTAAGATTAGCCGGTCCGTTGAAGGGACAAAATATCCACATGACAATATCAGTAAATGTTCCACCCAATGCTGGTTTTACATGAACATAGAGCTCTGCACTTTCCAAGTTCCCATTTCTAACATTTTTTCTTGCATTATCATCTCTTGGTAAATCTATCCAAAATGCACCATCATTTGTCCCTCCACTCGGCAAGTTAGAGCCCAAATAATCAATAGGTTCGCCATTAACCTTGCCATCTTTGTACAAAAGTGCCCCGTTTTTGAAAAACCATTGCACAGATGATGGCATACAATCTTCATTGGGATGAAAGAAAACCGTTGCACCGTAGTGCTTGATGAGAGCGTGAATTTGGTCCAAATTTGGCATTGCGTGCAATGAAGGATCAAGATTCTTCAAGCATGCAATCTCCAACTCTTGATTTTCAGAAACAAAGTAGGTGCAACAGAAGAAAGTCCCAACCGAAACGCCTTTGCAGAACATTCCCCTTTTGCAAGGTCTAGTGGTCCAAACCTGAAATGTGTTTGCATCAGTAGCCAGTATGGTGTCCATAATTTCACAAGTCTCGGTAAGATCTTCCCTGACACATCTAACTTCTTCCACATCAGGCTCATCCGGGGTTTCAGTAACCAAAATTCCCATCGCTTTGTATCCCAAAGGAGGGTTCGGCAGCCAGAAGAAACCACAACCACTACCACAATCCGTACTCCAAATCAATGAGTAGTTAACAGGCTTTCTCAGTGCAGGAAAATCTGTATCGGAGTCATAGTCACAATAAACTTCTGTACTCAAAGCCACCCTCTCCTGAGCCACAAGAACATACCCTCTCAATGGCTGGTCATTTGGTTGACAATAATAACCGAGACAGAAGAATCCATCCGGAATCCCCACAGGCTTATAAAACGTGACACCTTCCGCTTTACCTCGCAGCAAACTGCAGCTCCATACCCTCTCAAACTCAGTAATTTTAACCACTTCTAATTCCCCTAGGTTAATTTTTCCAGTACCAAATCCTTGACCTGAGAAATATATGGAAGTACACAATTATCAAAGTGAATAATAAAGCTCAACTACCATATAATGATTGAATAATAAAGTAGGCAAGCTTATCAGTGGTTGAAACAAGAAATTTGCAGGGAATGTTAGTTAGCTTGTTTCTTGGTTATCAAGTCATCAAGAAAACAACCATCAAATTGCTACCCTCTTTGAAGTAAAGGGTAAAGGGGATAGATACCCCACACCTCCAACAGCAATCTAGAATGTTTGTAAAAAATAGAAATATTGACTAACTTGTTGTTCAAGTTGCTTAAGCTATTGAAATTCTTCTTGAAACAAGAAATAACCATTTTTTTACAAAAGGAAAAAAAAGAAATAAAATAATGCAACTAAAGGTATTGGAAATGAAAATATACATTAAAAAAAAAAAAAAACACAGACAAACAATATCCTTATGACTTTTTCTTTCTAACAGTGGTGTGGGAGTCCCAAAGAAAAAGGATGACTTTATTAATGAAAAATGTTGGTAAATATCTAACATCATTGGTAAAACCATATTTATAGAAAGAAAAACATGCTATTTTATTTTTTTAAGAATTGGTAATTAAATAAAAATATTTTATTTATGAATATTAATTAAATTTAATATTTGGGATCCTAATGGAAAGAAAACAGCGGTGTATATATAAGGCAGAAGTTAATTTGATGTCAAAAGAGTATGGATAGAAATTCTTTCAAAAGGGGGGAAGAAAAATAAGAAAACATGGTTACATTGATAAAGGCAACAAAGAGTAAAGAAAGTTTTAGATTTCTGGAGGCAAGCAAGTTTCTCCAGAGTTCCAATGCATCAAAGAGCCATTAATTTACAAAATCCAAAGCAAATATTGGGGCCACCACCACATCCATAAATGCTTTTTAATTTTTATGTAAGGTAAGAGAAAGGAAGAAAAAGCCTCTAGAGCCATACAAGCATATTCCTTCTGCTACTTAATTTTGTTTATATTCATAAATTTATATTTAATAATAATAACCATATTTTTTTTGGATTAACTATTTTTTAAATTAATTTTTATATTATTATCCAAATAATTACCTTAAAATCTTCATAATCACCATACTACATAGTAAATTTTATTCAATAATTAAAAGAAAACAATTGTTGCAGAAGAAAATAGTGGGAAAAAGCAGAAACCCCCCCCCCCCATATCTCAAGTAATCATGACTATATTTAGGAAGGGAAAATAAACACATATTTGAATCAGAAATTCCTGAAAATTAAGAAGAAATCAAAGGAAATAATGGGTTGTGAATAGAAAAAGAGAAAGGCATACCTAGAGGCCATTCTGGAATTGGAGAAGGCAAGAAAAAAGGCTGAGGCTGAGGCAAAGGGTATTGATGATCGGTGTGTTTGTGCCAACAAAAACATTCACACCCAAACATCTTATCTCCCAATAACTCAAACATAAATCCCACCCACAAAATTATCTTCAACAGTATCACCCCCCAAACTCTCTTTCCACTTCAATTCCTTTTCATGCTTCAATACAAAGAAACTCCAGGAGAAAGAGAAGATGGAGGAAAAGGAGAGAGAAAGCTTCCCTTCTCTCTGTGAAAAGAAGAAACAAAGATGACTAAATAGAAAGTCTAACTTTTTGGTTTTATAAAAGAGGAGAAAGTCTGGGTTTTGAGGAAAGTTTTGACGGGTGGTGATGACGGGAATTATGTTAAAACTTGTACTCTAATACAACACAAATACATTTATATATATATATATATATATTATAATAGCTTTCATATGTATGTATGTATGTATGTATGGTGTTTTTAATTGTTTGGTTTGGGTTTGGAGTTTACTTTGCTTCAAGTATTCATTATAGGAGGAAACCTACCATTATTTTCTTTTTAATATTTCACACCAAATATTCCTACTCTCTCTTTAAAGAAATTGTACTTCACTCTCTCCTCTTCTTATTTTCTTTCGACAAATTTCAAGTTTGATAAAAAAAAATTTAGGTTAAATTAGGTTTCAAATCCCTGTATTGATCTGTATTCTTCCTATATCTGATTTAAAATTTTAATTTTCTTTTTTTATATTTTAAAATTCAAATCCAATTACCATCCTATATTAAATTCTTATTTTCTTTTCTTTTCTTTTCTTTTCAAATGCTTTTATTATTTTAATAGATTTCATTATTAATAATTTTTTTATTTTTTTATCATTGCAATAGTGATATTTAATTTAAATAAAAATAGTTTAATGCATTTATTTTAAATATAATTGAATTAACTATAAGTTCGAAATATTTAAAATTTGTTTAAATTAAATATAATTTAATTTATCGATTGGCATGAGTATTATTATCAATGCAGGAGGACGTAGGTTCGAGTATCCTCCTATTTATAAATTGGAGAGAGGTTATGGATAATCTTAAGCATTATGTCAGAAAGAACAGGATCACATCCTATAATGAGATTGTTTAAAAATATATAATTTAATTTTATAGAAATTCAAGATAAATTTAAACCATTTAAATTTTCATTATTTAGTAATTAAAAAATTAAAAAGGAATGGAAATAAAATAAAAACATATGAATTAAAAAGAGTATAACTAATTTTTACTTAAAAATAAGATAATAGCCAAACTTTATCAAATAATAGTGAGATAAATTTCAAAAAAAAAATAAGGAGATAAATGTATTTTTCAAGAAACGTGAACTTTAGGCTGCTTTTAATATGTCTTCCATCATGTGGCCCACATTTTGGCTCTTCCTTTTGTTTTCGTCTTTTTCAATCTTTTATTTGAGGATTTATTTTCACTCACATTTCCAACTTTAATCCATAATTCTTCTTTCTAAACATGTTTTAAGTAATGAGTCTACCAACTTTATTTTACTAATATGAATTTTATTTTAGTTTATTTACATAAATATTTTATTATTTTAATATTTTAATTTCATTCTAGCATTTATAAACTCTATTTTGTCTCTTATGCTAACATTAAGGGCGAGTTTCGTTCGAATCCAGTAAAAAATTTTCGAATTAATCAGATTGACAAGTCCTGTTTTATCATCTTAACTCAATTTAAATTTTTTTTCGAATCGAGTCGAGTAAAATGAAATTCAAGTCGAATTGAATCGAGTTAAATTGTTCCAATTAAATTAAAAAATTAAACATGTCAAATTAAATTCTTGTTATAGTATAGCACATAAATTTGAAATCTTTTCAAAGCAAAATAATAATAATAATAATATACTTTAGTATGATAAACTTGAATCATTACTTAACTTATTTAGGTTCCAAAATTATTATTTTAGAAAAAATTTTAAAATTTTAACTTTCTTTATATATTTTTAGAATTTTTTAAAACTATTATAATTTTTAAATATATATAAAATTTGAAATTTATATATATTTTTCATTTTTGAAAATTATTTTGAATTTTTTTATAATTTTTTGTTGAGAGAGATCAGTTTGCTCATTTTCAAAATTGACAGAGACTAAAGTGGTATTGTAACTCCCTCAACTTGACCCGATTCGTCGGGTTTCAGTCTCGGGTGTTACTACACAGAATACTTAACTGAATTATCGAAACAGTTGACAAATACTCCTTACTGAAAATATTTTTCTTATTATTTTAATTGAAATACTGAATATCTAAGAACAAAGGAAAGTATTTAAAATAAAATAAAATAAAATATTACAACAGGCTTGTTACAACTCATTACAGGATAAAAGTTTGTTAAAGAAAGACTCATAGGGGTAACCCTAAATTACGCCATTATCCCCCTGTAAGCATAATAACTCACTTTGTCGCTAACTTTGTGTGTTCCTGGCCTAACCCTCCTAGTGCATTCAAACAACTATCACACTTGAAAACAAGAGCAAATCTTGTAAGTTCAAGAGAACTTGGTGAGGTTTATCACAAAAATACTCTGGCGAATAGTTAATCAAATTAGAAGAACATCAGTGTGCCAGCTACTTTTTTGAACCACTTACTTCCATTTCGGGCGGATACTATCATAGTTTTGGCTTACACTTATACGCTAACTATCATACTTTTGACATATCAATTCTTTCTTAATTGTCTAACTGAAAATCCTTCTAAACATTTCATAAATCATAGGTACTTCTTAAGAGAATATACCTTCATTGCCCTATTTCATATAGACGATCTCTTAACACACACACTTACTCCAGAATAGTTGTTCACATATATTAATCACTAGCGGATACATACACATTTGGCGAATACTTATGCAGATTTGAATATTATTAAACTCATAATGATAGTATACTACATAGTCCATTCAGATGAATTCCACAACCACTTTATCATAAGATCCCAAATACTTAGGATAAAAATAACCAAGATCTCATTCAATTTCGGAAGAAGACATAATACAACTCAGATATGGAAAATTCAAAATAACTCAAATTTATCAATTACATAACTCAAACGAATTCACATTAACAATTTCTTATGTCTATCATAACTACGAATACAACCAATTTCAACACTAATAGAATATCATGGTGGATACTCTTTTTTAACACATAGATATATACTTTTTTTCAGAACTTAATTTATCTAATTCAACCAAATTAACCTTATACATTTCATAACCTTATCATAGCAATATCTATCATAAAACAATCAGAATTTATCCAGAACATACCATAAGGGTGGATAACTACGTCTTACCAGGTAGACTTAGCTGAGCATGCCACAAAGGCCAACCAGAATACACCATAAGGCTTCATACAAAATCGCGTGCTTACTATCCCAATGAACTATCACAGAAGGTGTCATGGGTTTCTTCCTCATGGATTTATACATAATTTCATGTACCATGATCTACCATTTTGATTCATACATTATCGAAGGCTACACCATGAACATACATACAAACATATCTTGCCATGGATCTTAGCAATATGGACTTACACACAACTTCATGCATCTAACCTGCCATTCCTGACTTCGTCTTACTAGAGGCTACAATGTGAGTGGTTCCAAATCATATTAAGATGTCATGGGTCTCAACCTCATGGTCTTGCTATTGTTTTCATATTGTGATCTACCTGTCTGGTTAGCAATATAATTGCCCTACCAAAGGCATCACAGAGAAACATTTGCTTAATAATCATTTACCCAGATGATCACCTTTTTCTAATTCATACAACTTGTCTATCAGACCTTACCTACACGTTTACCAAACATTATTCTTTTAACAGAACCTTATACATATCATCATGGCACATTTCTCATCTTTACTATACTCATCCTCTTACCAATTACTGTAGACATCATATATCTAATTTCTTATTTGAATAGTTCATATGAAAAACTCAGGATAGAAACTCACCTGACACTCACCTACTGTAGTTCAAAGCTTCAAGCTTAACCATCCTTATCGAACCAACAACAACAACTGTTTACAGAATATAAGATCACCATTAAAACTCATTTACATACAAATTATTATCATCTTAATCACTAATAACCCCCATGCAAAATCTTATACTTATAACTTACTGTTCAAATACCATATACAAACTTACTCGTTCAGAACTCAACATACAGAGCTGTAATACTTACCCGAAGATGGAATAACCACTCATTAACTAAGAACAATAGCTTCCAACTTAGTGAAGGAGATATACCATTAGACTTAAGAAAAAGAATCAGAGAGTACTTTTGAAGGAAGAAGATGAACCTTTCTCAGAACCCCTTTTACACATATAAATATGACCCATCCTATTTAGCGGAACTTAACAAGTGTCACATATTTCATAAATTGCCTTCTTAATGGTCTACAGTTTCCGAGAGAAATATAAATGAGTACCTTACAGTTACAAATATCATACTAATCTATCTAGTTGATTCCTAATCAGGTTACTTTCCAACCTAATTAGCACAGTACTTCAGACAAACAAGGCGTACTATGCCTTTGACCATAACCCATAACTCATATCATACTTACTTATATAGTTGTTACTATACGCTCACATGTATACGCCAAAGTAAGATATTGGGCGGATTATACTTCGCCAGACAAATTATTTTACTAGAATACGCCTAAATCTTAAACCTGCCAGACTTGGGATGTGATAGGTATTTACACCAATCTGTTATTCGAATTATTCAAGTTGTTTGAATTGTTGAATTTTACTCACCCCTACATAACATATTGGAAATTTGAAAAAACTTGAATATATTTGTATCTAGATCATAATAAAGTTGGATAGGACTTATGGTGAGACCGAACCCCTAAATAATTTAAAAAAACACACATGACATTTACATATGATAAGACTCGAACCTTATATAGGGACGAATCTAAAGGAGCAAGCAAGGGCTCTACTCTCTCCACCACCCCTCCCCCCCCAAAAAAAAAAAATTGAAAATTTAGTCCCTTAAGCATTTGTAAAATTTTAAGATCATTTAATGGTAAAATTATATTTTAACCCCTCTCAAAATTTAAAATTCATTATGCTCTCTCCAAAAATAAAAAAATTTATAATTTATTCCCTTAAAAATTATAAAATTTTACTTTAACAAAATAATAAATTTACAATATCAACTCTCCCAAAAATTTATAATTTAAATTCAAGTATTTTCTTAACGTTATCCATTAAGATCCAAAACCTTAACGTTTCCAACATAACATCATCAGCAACAATAACTTTTTTATACCTACGAAGTGTTAGACTACTTTATGAACATTTATAATATGTTAAAATATAAATTATAGGATCAATATTCTCATGTCGTGAATACATAAATCGGAATTATTATTTTTAAATCCCTGTAAGTTTTTAAAATTTTGTGATTTTCAAGTACAATTCTAAATATTCAAATAATATTATGACGGGGTTTCAGATATTAGAAGCACATCTCAAAGTGATGAAATTTTGAGGGACTTGAATAATTTATAGTGGCTAAATATAATGGGAGCCAAAAGGGTTTTGCCTCCAAAATTTTGGAAAATTTTCATTAATTTTTTGAAAATTTTAAATAGACACTCAAATTATTTTAGAAGTTGTTATTAAATCCTTCAAAAGTTTTGGAAATTTTATTTACTTTTCAAAAGTTTTAAAAATGTTCATTAATCCTTTTACAATTTTAATTAAAGCTTCAATTTTTTAAAATAAAATTCTAATTAATATTTCCAATTTTTTTTAAGATTTTAAGTAAACATCTCAAAATTTATTAAAAAAATTTTAAATTAAATAGGTTCTTCCAAAATCTGATGTTCTTGCGCTGCCGATTTATTTACACACGACAAGACTCGCGCCCCACCGGCCATGTTGGATAGTGAGGTGATCTTATAATAAATGCTCTGCATTCGGCTGTGTTTCTATTTTTATTTTTTTTTAATTTACAAATAAATTTAAAATTTTATCAATTCTCTTGGTTATAACTTATATAAATGTATTCAGCAAATTATCGATTATAATAAATTTAGAGAAGAGATTATACGAAGAGGTAGTTATAAACTTCGAATATATTGTAAAACAAATATAAATAATATAAAAAAATAAATTATAAGAAGTTATTAAATAAAGAATTTATGTCAAGTGAATCTTAACCCGATTAGTATTTGTATTATTACTAATTTGAGAAGACAATGGTTTGAACACATTAGAACACGCCTAACTTTTTATTTAAGGGTTAGGAAGGAAATTATAAATACTTTTAGAAGAAATTATTTTATGTACACTTCCCACCATATCATCTATAATTCTTTTTTAATTATTTAATGATATTTCAATAATTTTTTTCATGCTGTTGATATAACATTTTGATATTTTATTATCCAGAATTCTAAACCTCAAATACTAAACTCTAAATCTCAAATTTAAAATTTATAACCCTAAACTTTGAATCTCGAATCTTGAATTTAAGATCGAGTTCAAACTTTAGAGTTCAAAATCAGAATAAAAAAATAACAAAAATTATATATCAATTACATAAAAAAATTTATAAAATATTATTAAATAATTAAAAAAGAACCATAAATAATATAGTAGGGAGGGTCCGTAAAATAATTTATGATATTTTTAGCGTTGTAATTAAATTTTTTTCTTATAATACAAGTGTTTAACATAATTATCAAAATAAACAAAACATGAAACACGTGGAGTTTTGGAATTGAAACAGCAACTTTTGGTAAATAATGTACAAACGTGTTCGTTTAATACCTACTTCTTCGACAGCGGTAGTCAGGGCTACGCGTCCTAAAATTTTTAAAAAAAATTATTTAGCTTTTTTAAAATTTTAAATTAATAAAAATAAAATTATATTTTAACCCCTTAAAAATAATAAAAATTTGATTTAATCTTTTAAAAATTATAAAAATATAGACTATTAAAATGATAAAATTATATTTTACTATCATACAAATTATAATTTAATTTCGACTCTCTAACAAAATTTTCTAACTTCGTCTTGTTCTTAAATATAGAAAGTTTCATTAGTAAACAAAAGAATAAAACAAACATTTTTAAAAAAAAAGAATAATTTATTATTTTAAAAAAATTAAAAGTATAAAATATTATAAAATACTGTAAACTGTTATTTTAAGTTCATTAAAAAAAGGCATTTACAATTAAGTTTGACATATTTGTGTTTAAATTCGTTTGAATTTAGAAAATCGTTTATACATAACGCAACTTTTTAATAATTTTATATTTTTATAATTTCAAAGAAAAAAAATTCTAATTTTAATGGGATGAACTTGAGATGCATTTTCCCAGTTTCATTATCAACATGCAAACTTTTCCCAAAAAATGTGCGTTTTTAATAATTTTTTATATTTTTATAATAAATAATGTAAAAAGAATCTTATACTTCTATTTTTCTTATAAATTTATATGATTTATTTGTTATAATTTTGTATGAATTCTAATATTTATTTATTTAAATTATTTATAAGTTTTATAAATTTCTAAAAAAAATTTAACGGGTTTTAAAACAACTACTATTTGACCAAATTCAAATTCAAAAACTAATATAAAAAAATTCAGTTACCTATTTGAAAAAAGAAAAATTAAGCCTTCGTTTGTTTCTAACGTAAAAGCTTTTACGAAAAATATTTTCAGTTTTTCAGATTTCTGTTTCATGTAAAATAGAATGATTAACATAAAAGATGTCCAGTTAACGTAAAATTACCCATTTATTCTCATAAAATGTCTTATCAATTTTTTTTTCCGTAAGACATTTTCTAAACTGATAAGACTCTATCCACTATAACACCCTCATACCCAACCCGAACATCGAGTCAAAGCATCGGGATGTTACATTTTTTATTACATTCTTCACTTATCAAATATTTTCTTATAAAGTTTCATAACTTTTTAATTTAGTTCATTTTTGTCATAAAAGTTCAATATTCAGTAATTAATCATATTAAATCAATTTTCTTTCTTGTTATACCTTATTTCACATATCAAATTTATATGTACTTCACCTCTATTATTTCATTCACATATTTTCTCAAATTTAACAATTTAGTCCTTGTCATTATAAAAATTCTATATTTTTCCACAAGTCACTTTTATAATACTTTATGTATATTTCATAATCTCATAAGACATTCATTAAACTTTTATCATAATTTTCTTATTCACATATTAAACTGTTTCACACTAAAACTTTTGTACAATTTTCAATTTAATCCCTATTACAATGTAACTTATTTTTCACCATCTAAGCACTTCAATGAAATAATTCATTATAATGTTTTATTTCACATAACAAATTTTCATGCACATTACTTCTCTTATTTCAATTATAAATTTCACAAAGTTTACAATTTAATCCTTAATATGCTAAAAATTCATTATTTACTATAATTTCACCTTAACATCATTTAAACTCTTTATCATAAATCTCAAATATATATTTATTTTATTGAAAAATAACTTTTATGAAGTCAAACTCCAAAAAAGTATTTTACACAAATTTATCTAAACACTAAAAAATATTAATTTTTTTTTTTAAAATATTTCATTTTCCAAAAACAGCCTAAAAGCTTCATTGCAAAACAGAAACTTGAAAATGCAAAATAGCAGCATTTAATTAAATGTACAAATCACGCGCCTCAAGACACGTGAGGTTTTGTTTATTTTTTCCAAGCATTTAAAGTGCCGTTAGCTAAAACTCTCTCTAAGCAAGTAAAATAAACAGTGTGTTTTCAACTAGCTACACTTCTGAGCAGTAGCACTAGATTTTTTAGAAAAAGTAACTATATTTTTGGTTAGGTTAGTTTTTAAGGTAAATCATAAATGTATTCACCCAATTATTCACATATTTTTCGGATCTAATTTTTTTTATTTTAGTCTTTAATGTTACCGAAATTTAATATTTTAATCGCTTTTTCGTTAAATCATTAAATATTTTTATTACTATAATAACAAATTTTGCCCTCCAATTTTTATAAAATTTTGTCATAAATATAAAAAAGTTTAACAATTTAATTCCCTCAACTTTATACATTCTATCAATTTAATATTGATATAAAAATAAAAATTATTTAAAAGTTCATTTTAAATAAAATACATAAAAAATTACAAATAACATTTATAAATAAATGAATATATATTATTTTCTAACACAAAATTTATTTATTAAAATAATAATTTTATAAGTAAAACAATTTAAGGGTAAAAAAATCATGAATAAGACTTGTGCAGATTCAACTTTTTCCCTTTTCAATATTAATGATCACCATGTTCATGTTGGATCAAAAACTACAATCTAAGGTTGAAATGAGTAAGACTATATGTTTTTAGGTTGTTGCCCAAAACAACTTTGTTGCATTTGAGGACAAGAATTATCGAGGGATATTTTGGTGAATATAAGGTTTTAAAGATCCAGAAGGTGAAAGGTCATGTTGGCAATTCTATAACTAATTTCTAGTTCATTGAAGCGACGATGGAGGATGTGGAAATCGAGGAGTTTGAAGCAAGGTTATTTGTGTCAATGGTTGTGGATAAAGGCAATGCAACACTTGACAAATTTGATTAGGGCTAAGGAGTAAGGCTAAACGTATAATAAAAGTTATTATTTAAAAATAATCTATAAAAAGTTTAAATCTTGTTAAGTATTGTTTATGGGTTTTTTTTTAAATATATGTTTTATTTACAAAATTAATATTTTAATAAATAAATTTCATGTCAAAAAAAGAGAAAAATGGTATTCATTTATTTTAGATTTGCATGCATTATTACAAAATTTTATGTATTTTTATCGAAAATTAAACTTTTAAATTATTTTTATTTTTAAAATTTTTAGAAAAAAAATTAACTTTGGATTTTTAAGAAGTGAAATGAAATTGACAAAATGTATAAAGTTGATAACTAAATTTGTTATTATGCTAATAAAAAAGGTCATTGTTAGTGATTTAATGAACGAGTGATCAAAATATTAAATTTTGATTATTAATTAAAATAAAAAAAGTTTAAACTTGGGTGACTGAAAATAAAAGAAGCTAACAATTGAGTGAATATTGTATAGTTTACCCAATTTTTTATTAAAAATAATTTTTTCAATAAAAATGATTTTTTTAAAAAATAATGCTTTTTACGATAAAAATATTACTTTTTTGTTAACTACAAAACCAGACCAATTTGTTTTTGTTTCTTTATTTTTTTTTTTACTTTCTCTTTTTTTTCCCCTGCCTCCTTATTTGTAAGATAAATAATTAAATAATCAGAGTAAATTATTTTTTTCTTCTAAATTTATTCATGATTTATATGTTTATTTGATGGTGAAATATTTATATTGTGTGTTTGTCACTCTCTCACTAAAATATTATTATTTTTTATAAACTAAATTAATTTTGAAAAATAAATAATTCTAAAACATTATTATTAATCCAAGGTTAGTATGATTAATGAATTATAAAAATCGATGATGATGGAAGGACCACAAATCAAATGTCTTTATTTAAGCTTTACATGCATTTGCTCATTAAACAACATGTAAAAGGCTGTAGCCAGCCCAAAAAGATAACAATAAAGTCAAACAAAATATACCCCATTAATAAATGCTTAGGTGTCTCTTTTTTCAGGTTATAAATTATATCAATCTCCTATTCAAGCCGGCTTTGGTTTAATAATAAACTTCACATTTTACGTTGGATCCAAATCCTAACTTGTGAAATTATGTATGGCTTTTCAATTAAAATTTAGTTTGGTTTGTAGTTTTAGCTTAGGTTTGAATATATTTCGATTATTAGTATTTTTATTAAAATGATTAATTCTAGTTGTAGTTATACGAATGTATTAATTGTTACTGTAATATCGCTTGTACATTGTATTGATTGATTTTTAGTTAGCTCGTCGACATCCTTTGCATGATTCAAGGGAAGAAGGACCCTTTGTATGGTCGAGATTTTCAGTTAGCTCATGGTCGCTATTTGTTTTCTTCACAGCACCACCGTCAACATGAGAAACCTCTCATTGCCTTATGTGAAAACTTGTCATGGGATTCCTACACGTATCTTTAATAAGCATATAAACCAAATTTCTTGCAAGAAAAGAACAAACAACATTAGTAGAGGATCACCGATGTAAAGAATGATAAAACTTGAACACACACCAAAATTCTCTAAAGCTAAAGATTTTTTAATATCTTGTCTTGCAATATAAACAATTATTCCCTTGTCTTGAAGAGAGGGAGTAGAAAGATGAACCCTCCACTTCTTTAGAATTAAAAAGCAATAATTTTTTTTTTTTATCATTAGAAGTCACTAAAATAGTAAGAGGAATAATAGTTTTTGTCATCATGTTATTAGGACCCATACCTACATCCGCAACTTCGCCAATGGTCATAGCAACAGCCTTGGTATCATTTTCAATTTGTATCCAAATTTTCATCTACTTTAGTATTTTGAGCAATAAGCTCAACCACTACCATTAACAATAAGCTTGTAATGCATTTTTCTCTTAACCTTCACGTGAGGGGAGGGACAAATACAATCCTTACCAAAGTTAAACTTTGGTAGCTCACTAGTTTTTGTCCAAGCCAACTCATCCTTAGCCCCAAGGGCCATTTATCACGCTGCATAGGCTAATTTGAAATGTCTAATATTCCCTTGAAATGGTTTGTATAAAAAAACCCGTTCCATTTGGGTTTTTCTCCTCCATCCAGTATAAATTCAAATCTTATTCAGCTTTAAAAGGTTCTTAATGGAGAAACAAGAGCCACAAGCATAACAAGTAACTTAATATATGGCAATGTTATCCTCTAAGACAATCATTTACATTGTCAAAACACAAACATTTTCTAAGATGTGGGAAAAGGAAAATCATTCCTTTATATATCCTCCTTGTCACTGAAATTTTAATAAAAACTTGGCCATAATGGATTGGAGACCCTGAGTTATTTTATATGTTTCAATTTGATCCTTTGACATTCTATTTATACCAAATTGTAAATTTTGGAGGCTAAATTGGGCATTAGTAAAGATTGTAAATTTTTTTGAGAGACCTGTTGGGAAACATGGCTCGTTCTAATATTTTATATTAAAATTAGGTTAGTGCCTGCATGGAAAATGTTAAGCGACCAATATAAGAGTAGCTATATAAGGGGACATGAAAAGCAATTAACATATATTATTTTTTCTTTTTCCACCTTCTTCTCAATTAACATTTTCTCTTTGAATATTTTGGAATCATAGACAGAGGAATGAAGGGATCGAGCTGCATGAGGGTGAAAAATAGCAATTTAGTTTAATCAAATGCGAAATTTGTGAACTGGTAACATTCCTATACTATTATGTATCCTTTTTATTTTGAAGGAAAGAAATAAACTCTGGATAGCTGGCTAAATGTTGGTTGCAAGAAAAAATAAGAATGTTAAGTAGAGAATTTACTATGCATGTTGTCAGAGCTCGATTATCATACTCGTAAATGTCTCACTATAACACCTTATACTCGGTCTGATCAATTGACCAGAGCTATAAGGTATTACAGTTGTAAAACATTACTATCATACAAAGATTCGACATAAATAATCAACAAATCTATCAAACATCATTAATACAAGTGTGATGTGATTTACAATCAAAATCGGGCATTAATTAAGCATACAAAACCTTTAAACCAACTCAAAATCAACTTAGGACTAAATTGAAACTTTTACAAAAATTTAGGAAAAAAATGCAATAGGGGTCACACGGCCGTGTGGCCAGGCCATGCGACAAGGCTAAGATCGTGTGGTCCTAAGACATGGTCGTATTGCCTAACTATGTGATAAATTGATGCCATGTAGTCCGGGGTCACATGGCTGTGTAACAAACTGATGTCGTGTGAACAAACTTGCACCAAAATCAAACAGACCATATGGTTTTATCATGCAACCGTGCGTGGCACATGACCGTGTGCACCTAAAATGCCTTCTAAACCAAGCAATCTTACCTAAGTTCACTTGTGTTACAAGCCATGCAATACACCAACCATTTAACCTATTCAATTGCATAAAAAAACTGTCAAAATATACCAAATGACATCCATCCCGAATGTCTAACCAATATACCATAATTGACAGCACAATTCAAGCATATTGCCACTAGCATTCAATACCATTCAATCACATTATATCTTTGATTCCATGGCTATCACAATACCAACCAAAGTTCACTAAGTTACCTAAAACATATAGGCCGATTCAATAATCTAAAATGCATTTAGGTACCAAAATATGTCTATGTCATCACACACCGCAACCAACCAAAATAACCATTAAAGATTTACATCTAAATACATATCTCATATCTCAAATGGCACAAAACATAACCAAAGTGCTTATAAACATATGTAGCCAAGATCCTATTTATATGCCACTTATAACCAGGCTAAAATAAGTGAATAGCTACCAAAAGTATTAACGGATGGTGTGATCTCCAATGATGATCCAATCAACAACTTGAATCTTACAATTTACAAGGAAATCAAACAAAACGAGGTAAGCTTACTTAAAGCTTAGTAAGTTCGTAAAAATTAAATATCATATACCTGTCATTTAAAGCATATAATCTAATTTAACATATAGCTAAAATCCTTGCCATAATTCACATTACCTACCATACCAAAAGATTAGTAATATTCATAACATTGACAAGATTCATAATATATGTGTTCCATACACCATTTCACTTATATATAAGTAAGCAACCATTCATGCCACAAGTTCTATTTCTGTATATTTCACTAATTGTTTTGTAAGGAGAACTTTAGTAACTAACTTTAGATACATAGGGAAATAATTGCTCACACGAGCTGATCATTGAGACGTTAACCAATACATAATACTGCTTACACAAGCTGACGAGAATCTGCAACATTAAAAAAAATTAAAATTTATAAAATGATTAGTAATTTATAATTTTTAATGAGAAGTAATTTTCTATTCTTGTAATTTCTAAATTTTTTTATAAAATTTTAATAAAATTTTAAAAAAAAATTTAATAAAAAATTACAACTTTTTTTTTATTTTCCTTCGCACACTACCTTATGTCATACCTTAGTTCATTCTTATTGAGTTCCCTCACTTCACCTCTCTTCAACCAAAACATTACTTATTGCTTACCTTAAGCCACTAAACATTAAACTCATTGTCACTCAAACCTTTCAGTTGACACCCCATACAAGTGTTGGGAAATGTGTTCATATTGTAGTAAACATGTAATTATTTTCTATGTATTTGAACGATTAATAAATAAATTTCACATTTCACTGTTATGTCTTTTGTATTTCTATCTTTCATATTTTGCATTCATAGCAAAATTGTGACAAAAAAATATTAGCTCATTGATTGTCCAAGTTCAAATTGATAATAAGTGGCATTGTAAGAACGTTTACGTTGCGAGAAAGACAACTTGCTTTAGTAGATAATCTAAACAAGCCCGTAATCCCGTAAAAGAATCAAGGTGAACATTTGATTCAAATATTGAGAAGGATTTTTATGTCGTCTACAATTCCAATTGAGGAGATGGCTAGTCTTGGCTATCGAAGCAGTTGACTCCACGGGTAGAGATATAGATGTATTAATTGGGAGAATGATAAATTGGGCTAGACCCAAGATGAATTAATTCTGAATTCGTTTGTGAATTAATTCACTTGTGACATTCATGGTATGATTTACCTAAATTCTAAGTTAGTCACTGACCATGCGTATGTAACTCATGTGCTTTGATATGAGTATATGTTTATGCTCTAAAAATGATCGAGCCGATAGCCGGTATGTTGGGTGCATAACTTGTGTATGACATGACTTTACTAGCAACAATAAAATTCATAGCTCAATTAAAGAGTTAACAATATCATTTCATTGGTATTGTGTGGATTGATAAATATGGAACGTGGCCACGGGTTGCTTGTTCTCGAATGAGCAATTTATCACAGTCATTTTTTAACAGTGATCATATTAATCATTAAGAAGACACGATGGTGACAATAAGATAAAATAAGATTATATTGAGTGAACGAAATTAACTCAAATGAATCAATGATATCATATAAGGGTAACAAACACATGATGAGGTCATTAGACAAAGTAGTTGGATGAATTACTTTCGTAAAGAGTATACAATAAGGAGTTTTCAATCATGATACTTCTTCTGGACTAATTTCATGATTAAGTAATTGCGAATTATTAGAACGATACTTCTAGACATAATTGCAATTACTAGAGCCTAATTGTATATGTTCAATTGGTCTCTCTGCTAGCTCACCAAAAGCTCAATCAAACTGCATTTGAATTAGAAGTAAATTCTACGACTTTGAAAATAATTTAATTGAATCGATTTATTCGATGTGGAATTAAATTGGGTGATCGTAAGAATTGTTCAACTAGAGAATTTGATTAACGAATTTTCTTGAAAAATTAATTTGAATTTTAAGTGATTTTTGGGAAAATTAATTTTGATAAAGTAAAATAAAATTAATTAAAATTAATATAATATTTTTAGAAATTAATTTTTAAGTTAGAAAATTTGTCCAACGGGTAATTAAACTTGAAAATTAAATATGAGATCGTAAATTGGGGCCGGAAGCCTAAACCGAGACCAAGACCCAAAAATTGATCAAACTGAGCCTAGTATGTGAAACTAGATCGACGATCCAATCGGTGGCTAGACTGGACCGGTTGGGCTGTCACTGGCTTTAACTAAACCTGTAACGCCCCTAACCCGAATCCGTCACCGGAATAGAGTTACGGAGTATTACCGGAGTTACCGATTTATTTATCAGATATTTCATTTCATCTAATGTTCATATTTGGAACCAATTAAAATCAAACATATTGTCCCTTAACGTACTTATTTTTCTCGATATGTTTTACTTGAATTTATTACTCGTCTCAATTTAATTAATTTCCTTGTATCAACGTATCAAAAATAATCACCTATTTACATGTCATGATAAATATCATTCTCTTGCCATTCCTTCATAAACATAAATCAGGTAATTCATTATATCGATATTTCATTCATTTAAAAATACAATTCAAGTTACAATAACTTACCTCGTTGCTTGTACATGTTTATAATTTCATTAATCCGATATCTTTTTTTTTTCCACATTCAAGTCTCGTATTCGAGTTATCCGGATCTTTATAAAGAAATTTGATCATCGTTTTCATTTATTTCATGTTGTAATACATTAAATTAATACTCTAAACAAAATTACCATTTTACCCCTAAACTTTTAATTAATAACGATTTCATCCTTAGGTTAAAATAAAACAAAATTATTGCAATTTAATACTTATTCCCAGCCGTTATTCTCAAACAAATTGATAACAACCCATGAATTCTATAAAATATCAAAATTTTCCATAATTTCAACACTTTTCAATTTGATCCTTAAAACATGTTTTTCCCTGATCTTGAGCTTAATTAATAATTTCATTCAATTTTGTAATTTTAAATAATAAAATAATCTATTTCATGCAAATTGGTCATTTCTAACATTTTTACAAAATTGCCCATAAAATTTTTACTTTTATTCAATTTAGTACATGAGCCTAAAACATGCAAATTAGCCATGCTAGCTGAATATTCATACATATTTTCCTCTCATCCTCTCCATTCCACATCCTTAATTTATATAACATGCAACAAGTAACATTATCAATAATTTCACTATTTACTTATATGTATATTCAAAACTGTCCATTTGCGTCATAGTCACTAAATTATTTATATCTTAAGCTACAGAACTCGAAATCAAGATCCGCTAATTTTTCCTAAAACTATACTTGCATATCTTATTACCATAAAATTTTAAGAATTTTTGGTTTAGCCAATAAGTACAGTTTATTCTTTAAAGTTACCCCTGTTCTGTTGTCTGACAGTTCCGACCCTTCTTCACTAAGAATTAATTATCTCATTGTACAAGATTCGGATGATATTACCGCTTATTTCTATTGAAAATAGACTCATTAAATATTCTAAACATATAAATTTAAGCCCCTAATTATTTTTATCCATTTTTTTATGATTTTCCAAATTCAGAACAGGGGAACTCGAAATCATTCTGACCTTGTCTCACAAAAGTTATTGTATCTCATGATTTACAATTCCGTTGCTTACATAATTTCTTTTATAAAAAATTAGACTCAATAAGATTTAATTTAATATTTTATTCATCCTATAATTTGATTTTCACAATTTTTGGTAATTTTTCAAAGTTAGACTACTGTTGCTGCCCAAAACAGTTTTAGTGAAAAAATATTGATTTCCATTTAGTCCCAAATGTTATAGTTCATACAATTCGATCCTTGCTCAATTAACTCCTCAATTGAGATAATTTTTCTCATTTAATACTTTATTCCATCATTTTAAACTACTTCATAACCCTTGAAAACCAGAACTTTAACACTAGACCTTAATTCCAAACTCTTTCACAATTAGGTCCTAAACCAATTTTCATCAATTTTACTTGATAAAATCACCATATATCAAAATTAAAGTTTCAATTCTGTGTTTATTCATCATATGCTTCCAGTAATCATCCATAAAAACTTCAAAAATTAGCCATGGAATCAAAAACTAATGAAATAGTAAGTTGGACCCAATTGTAAAAGTCCAAAAACATAAAAATTTCAAGGAGAAAGCAAGAATTAGACTTACATGAAGCTAGAGTATGAAACCTAGCTTGAGCCCTCCTCCATGGTTGTTTTTCAGCTGATGAATATGAAGAGAAATGAACAGAATTCTAGATATTCCAATTTAGTCCCATTTTTATTTAGTTAATTTTGGCAATTTTCTAATTTTGCCCTTATTTCACCCATTTTCTGATTTTTCTCAGCTATTGCCGCCCAAAATATCTCCTTTGGGCTTATTTTCACTTTAGGTCCTTCCCCATTTGTCAATTGAGCTATTTAATCATTTTAGAAACTTTTACACATTTTTCAATTTAGTCCTTTTTATTTAATTAGCTATCAGTACTTTAAAATTTCTTGCAAAACTTTAATACTAACTTATTAACACTCTATAAATATTTATAAAAATATTTATGGCTCGATTTAAAATTTTTGAGGTCTCGATACCTCATTTTTTATTCTAATTATTTTAATATATATATTTTTGTACACTATTTACTATTTCAAAATTTTTCCTAATTTCACATTTAACTTATACTCACTAAATTAATAATATTTCCTACTCATTTGTCGGATTTAGTGATCGCGAATCACTGTTCCGACACCACTGAAATTAGACTATTACAAAACCGATAGAAATCAAACCGCTTGGGGTGCCAGCGACTGTAATGGCGACATTCCGATGTCCAACAAATGGTCGGCGGGGCGGTAGGTCTTCGGTGGTTAAGCAGTGAAAGAATTACACTCCTACTGAGGCTCTACTACAAAATTTGATTTTAGATTAAATATTCAAAAAATAATATCATTTTAATAGATTTCATATTAAATTAAATTTAATGTTTATTTTGTAGATAAATATTTTATAAATTTAATATTAAAGTGGTTAAGTTTAATCATAGTTGAACTCTCTTAACTCTTCATTTATAAAGAAAGCTTTGGGTCATCATTATTTACACACTTGAATTCAAGAGAAAATTGTAGAGAGAAAATTCTCTGAAGAAATTATTTAAGAAAATTTTTAGAAATATTTTTTTATTTACAATTCCACCCAAAAGTTTAGAGAAATTACGAAATTACCCTACTGGTAATTTTGTGAAAAATTTTCTAATTCAAATGAGTCTACACTCGGTAGATATGAGCTTGAGGATAGCAGAGAAGACTACTCAGTCAAAACGTTAATCCCAGACAAATCGAAAAGGTACAATTTTGATTAAGTGTTTATTACTTTAGATATCACGATCAAGTTCTTATTTTGCATTTTTTTTAAACCTCTAGTTTTTTCTTAAAGTTATTTTCCATTGCGTTTTCCACACGATTTTCCGACAACAAATCCGATCACCATCTCACTTTAAGCTCTTATTTCCTTATTATTGAATCCAAAGACTCCAACCTTCAAAATAACAAACATTTTCTATATATATTTTTAAAATTTTCATAACTATTTAATATTTTTAAATTTTTTTATTTTAATATTTTATATAACTTTCTATAAGTTCTATTGTTTTTTTTCATTATTTTAATAATTTTTAGGGTAAACTACCATATTAGTCACCCTAAAATAAAGATTGTTTCTATTTTGATCACTTTAATTTTTTTATCAATTTAGTCATTACAATTAGAAAAAATTGTTCAAAATGGTCATTCAATTGTTTTCTCATTAATGGACCATGTCAACATTTTTTTTCACGATATTCTATTGAAAAAAATTACAAAAAAATGAAAAAAAATTGTTCTATTAGGCCATTTAAAAATCATAAGTTTTAAGTTAATTCCTTAAATCCCTGTCAAAAACCCAAAAATGCTAGAACCAACTTTCAATATGCTTTCGTTATCGTCTTTCCCCTCTATCTTCTTTGATCTCAACACCAAGTGAGTATTAGTTTTTCAACCATTACTTTCCGAGCTCCGTCACGTTACAACCACCGATGTCTTTGTTGGAAAATAGTTATGAGTGATGAATGATAATTGTATCTACTGGTTTAATAGTGCATTTTTCTATATAATTGTATCTTTTGAAAAAATGTATCTCTTGGTTTAATATTGAATTATTTTATTCATTGTCTCTATTGACTCATGTCTATTAATTTTTCAACAAATCTTTTAATTCATTTCCTCTCATCTATATAAAGCCAAGTTAGGAGATTTCAAAAACATATCATTAAAACTATCAATATAAAAAAATTCCTTCTAAATTCATTTCTTCTGGTAATAGAGAAAGGTAAGGTTGTGTTCGATTGATCATTGTTGTTGTGCTGCTACTGTGATTGTTTGTTGTTGTATCCTGGGAGACAGATGTCCAACATTACTCAAAGCACCGAGGAGAGGACGAATCTATCTTAAGGAAACTATTTATATAGGCATTGAAAAAATTCTTCTTTTAATTTTTAACTTTATTCGATTACAGATATTCTATTGTGTTACTGCTACTGCATTGTATTACATTATCATTGTTACTGACATATTAATACTACATACAATATCAGATTTTCTTACATTCTTAAGACAAATTAATTGTTGTAGTTTTAATCCAAGGCGTACAAATTACCATCATAACTTATTTAAAGATTGATTTATACTTCTATTTCAGATTTTAATTTATATACATATTCTGGTTCTTTATTCCGATTACAAAAATGTCTCATACGTCAAATAGCTTATCCAATTCAAAGGCTGAGGCGATTGTCGCTGCTCAGGCTCAGGCTGTAAGCCAAACGTTATTTGTGACTGTGAGTCACAATGAAAAACCTGCAAAATTCACTGGAGAGAATTTTAAAACATTGCAACAAAAAATGTTGTTTTATTAGACCATGTTGAATATGACAAAATTTTTTAAGGATAATCTTCCTATTTTTAAAGAGGATGAGGAAGATGTTATTATCGCCTTCAACATTGCCGAAGCATGGAACGACTTTGATTTCCTATGTCGTAACTACATTTTGAACAGTTTATTTGATGAACTTTATGAAGTATACAGTATTAAGAAAATGGATAAGGAATTATGGGAATCGCTAGACCATAAATAAAAAACTGAAGATGCTGATGGTAAGAAATTCTTAGTTTCCAAGTTCTTAAAATTTGTAATGGCTAATTTTGAAGATGTTGTAAATCAGGTGCAGGAATTCCAACTGATCATTTATGGTATTCTCGCAGAAAGGATAACGATAAGTGAATCCTTTCAGGTGGCAGCCATTATTGAAAAACTTTCCCCTGCTTGGAATAACTTTAATAACTATTTTAAGCATAAGAGAAAGGAAATGATGGTGGAGGATCTAATTGTCAGACTTCGAATTGAAGAAGACAATTGAGGTGCGGCTCAAAGGCAAAACAAAGCAACCAATCCTAACTTTGCCAAGGTAAACGTAGTAGAAGTCCAGAAGGACTCCAAGAAAAGAAAATATTCTCAGACTGGATCTAAACTAGAACCAAAAGACAGTGTTTTCAAAAAGCCAAAATTTGAAGGAAAATACTTTAATTGCAATAAGATGATACACAAGTCATCTGATTGTAGGCTTCCAACGAGGGTTAGAACAAACAAGGCTGACACTGTGAAAAATATTTCTAAGGAAGTATCTGATCTTGACCTCTGCACTGTGATTTCCAAAGTCAACTTGGTTGATTCAAATCCAAGAGAATGGTTGTTTGATACTGGTGCCACATGTCATATTTGCTGTAACAATGACTCCTTTGTTGAGTTGGTTCATTGTGAGAAATGGGGAAAACTTTATATGGGCAACACTGCAACTTCCAAGATTAAGAGGAAAGGCACTGTGATTTTGAAGTTGACTTTTAGCAAAAAGTCGAAACTTCAAAATGTGTTGTATGTGCCTAACATTCCCAAGAACCTTGTCTCTGGGACCCTCCTAAGTATGCATGGCTTTAGGATGGTATTTGAATCCCAAAAGTTAGTTTTTTAAAATGAGGAACATTTGCAGAAAGGGGATATGTATTAAATAATATGTGGAAACTCAATGCTATCTCTATAAAAGCTAATACTATAAATAAGAATAATACTTCTTCTTCTTTTTATATGCTTGAGTCATTTAATTTCTGGCGTGATCAGCTCGGACATATTAATTCTAATACTTTATATAACTTAATTAACATAGAGCACATTCATTCATTTCACATTAATTATAATCACAAATCTGAAACGTGTGTTGAGGCAAAACTAACAAGGTCTTCATTTTAATCTGTTGAAAGAAATACTTAATCACTTGATCTAATACATAATGATATTTGGAACTTAAAGTTGATTTAAACTAGACGAGGGAATGAATATTTTATTACCTTCGTTGATGATAGCACAAAATATTGCTATGTATATATGCTTAAAAGCAAAGATGAAACTATAGAGAAATTTGTTCTCTATAAGCAAGAAGTTGAAACCCAACTTAATAAAAGAATTAAGAGGGTGAGAAGCGACCATGGTGGTGAATATGTTGAACCATTTGGTAAATTTTGTGCACAACATGGTATTTTCATGAAGTGACACCACCATACTCTCCTCAATCCAATGGAGTAGCAAAGTGTAAAAATCAAACCCTAAAGGAAATAATGAACACAATGCTAGGAAGTTTTGGGTTGTTACAAAACATGTGGGGGGAAGCTACTTTATCAGCGAATTACCTTTTAAATAATGTGCCTTGTAAGAAAAAGAACAAAACACCATATGAGTTATGGAAACACAGGAAACCTTCTTACAACTACTTGAAAGTGTGGGGGTGTCTTGCAAAGGTAATGGTTCATTTGCCGAAGCAAATGAAAATAGGTCCTAAAATGGTATATTGTATTTTTATTGGTTATACACGCCACAACAATTCATATCGGTTTCTTATACATGAATCAAAGAATCCTGAAATTCACAATAATACAATATTAGAATCTAAAAATGCCTCTTTGAAAATATATTTCCTTGTAAGACTAATAAAGATAAATCAAGTTCAAAAAAACGAACTTCAGAAACTATTGATAGTCAAGGCTTTGAACAAGAAGTTGAAGTCAAGGCTTTGAACAAGAAGTTGAAGTCAAGGCTGAACTAAGAAGAAGTAAAAGGAAAAGTATGGAAAAGTCTTTTGGATCAAATTTTCTAGCCTATATGCTAGAAACTAAACCTCAAACTTATAGTAAAGCTATATGCTCATCTGAAAGCATTTTTTAGAAAGATAATATCAAGAGCGAAATTGATTCCATCATGAAAAATCATACGTGGGAATTAGTGGATCTACCTCAGAGAATTAAATCACTAAATTCTAAATGGATTTTCAAACAAAAAATGAAAGCGGATGAAACAATTGATAAGTACAATGCCAGATTGATTATAAAAGGTTATAGACAAAAGGAAGAAATTGATTACTTTGATACATTTTCTCCTGTATCAAGAATAACTTCTATAAGGATGATACTTGCTATTGCCACTTTGTGGAATCTAGAAGTTCATCAAATGGATGTTAAGACAACTTTTCCAAATGGAGATCTTGATGAGGATATATACATGAAACAACCTGAGGGTCGTATAGCTCTAGGGCAAGAAAAAAAGTCTATAGATTGGTAAAATCTTTGTATGGACTTAAGCAAACACCAAAGCAATGGCATGAAAAGTTTGACAGTGTCATGATATCAAATGAATTTAAAATTAATGAGTGTGACAAATGTGTGTATGTCAAAACCATTGTTGATGGATATGTAATTTTATGTTTATATTTTGATGACATACTCATTGTTGGAAGTAACAATGAAATGGTAAAATGTACCAAAAACTTGTTAAATTCAAGATTTGATATGAAAGATATGGGACTTGCTGACGTGATATTGGGCATCCAAATCAAAAAGTCATCTGAAGGTCTTGTATTGATTCAATCACACTACATAGATAATATTCTTGAGAAATTTAGTAATGAATATTTTGGTGTAGCCAGAACTCTGATAGATATAAATCAACATTTGTCCAAAAACAAAAGTGAAAGCATTGACCAAGTGGAATATGCAAGAGTCATAGGCAGTCTAATATACCTTATGAGTTGCACTAGACTTGATATTGCTTTCACTGTAAGTAGTTTAAATAGATTCACAAGCAATCTAAGGGAGAACCATTGGAAAGCAATTGTGAAAGTACTGAGATATCTCAGATATACTCAGAACTATGGATTACATTATTCTAAAAGTCCTGCTGTGTTAGAAGGATTCTCCGATGCTAGTTGGATATCTGATATTCAAGATACCAAATACGCAGGTGGTTATATTTTCACATTGGGAGGAGGAGCTGTGTCATGAAAATCCTCAAGGCAAACGATTATAACAAGATCCACAATGGAATCTGAGTTTGTAGCTCTAGACAAATTTGAAGAAGAGGCAGAATGGCTATGAAACTTTTTAGAGTATATTCTTGAATAGCCAAACCCTGAGCCCACAATATGCATATATTGTGATAACCAAGCAACAATTGGTAGAGCACAGAACGTAATGTATAATGGTAAGTCGAGACACATGTGTCGTCGACACAATACCATTAGATAATTGATTTTAACTGGAGTTATCTCTATTGATTTTATAAGATCAAAAGATAACATTGCAGATCCGCTAACCAAAGGGTTAAATCAAGATCAAGTTGATAAAACATCGAAAGGAATGAGACTAAAGCCCATGGATTGGAGATCCCAAGATCTACGTTCAATGGGACAACCTACTTGCATGGACCTTATAAGGTTACTGTGGGGGTTCTTATCCCTAGTCCATTCCTATGATGAAAACAGTGATTAAAATGTGGATAAGGTTAAGCAATGCTTTTAATGACCATTGTTTGTTTCGATGAAATGGATAAAATAAGTCACCTATGTGAGAGTAAAGTGGGGCCGCTTCAAGGAGACTATTGGAGCATAATTCTCTAAGCTCTTGTAGAACCATGAGGATGTTCACAGCCATATGAACATACCCAAGAGACCAAAAATCTTGCTAGGGAGGTATTTGAGTGAGGAATATCATCGTTTACACAAACTACAAAACAATTTAAGGACATCGTGTCTACTAGTCAGCTAGTAAAGTAAATATACTTTCACAAGGGAAGATTCAAGGGTTGATGCCTACCTATCCTATGTAAATATCAAACATAAAATCTATCACCTCTTTGAGTCTTTGAGTCTCGTTTCATTCATGTGGGGGATTGTTGGAAAATAGTTATGAGTGATGAATGATAATTGTATCTCTTGGTTTAATAATGCATTTTTCCAAACAGTTGTATCTTTTGAAAAAAATGTATCTCTTGGTTTAATATTGAATTTTTTTCATTCATTGTCTCTATTCACTCATGTCTATTAATTTTTCAACAAATCTCATCATTCATTTCCTCTCCTTTATATAAAGCCAAGTTAGGAGATTTCAAAAACATATCATCAAAACTATCAATATAAAAAATTCCTTTTAAATTCATTTCTCCTTGTAATAGAGAAAGGTAAGATTGTGTTCGATTGATCACTATTGTTGTGCTATTACTGTGATTGTTTGTTGTTGTATACTGGGAGATGGACGTCCAACGTTACTCAAAGCACCGAGGAGAGGACAAATTTGTCTTAAGGAAACTGTTTATATAGGTCTAGACAAAATTCTTCTTCTAATTTTTAACTTTGTCCGATTACAGGTATTCTATTGTGTTACTGCTACTGTATTGTATTGTATTATCGTTGTTATTGACATATTAATACTACATACAATATCAAATTTTCTTACAATCTTCCCCCAAAGTAATGGCAAGGGATGATTCAATTTAACATTGAATAAATTTAGGGGAATAGTCATTTTTCCCTACCAACTCAAGCAAAACAAAAAAGCTTTCAAATTTGTTCAACCATTTCTATACATGTATCTTGCAATTTTGATCGTTGATTATAGCCAAGAACCTCACACTATTTTTCTAGTAAATGCCTTCTAGTGTTTCATCTCCAATTCCATGTTAAGCAAATGATGTTGATAATGGAAAACGCAACATCTTCATCCTTCCTAGACATTATAATTATATTTTTTTCAGAAGTGCTCTTCTAATTGTAGACCTATGAGTTCTCCTTGCATTGGGTGAATGTATTAAACCAATAGAATTCGACCAAGAAAACTACCAAATCTATAGTTTCTTAAGGGGTATAACTTGCTCGAGATGTAATGCCTATTGCTTGACAAACTAATTTTATCCATTCAGTGTGGCACTTTGAAAGAAGATAGTGGTGGTTGTGCTGTGACGGAGCTCAGAAAGTAACGGTTAGAAAACTTACATGCACTTAAGGTCAAGATCAGAAGCAGAAATGGAGGAAATAGTGGGAGAAAGCAACTGGAAACATATTAGAGGCTGGATCTAGCTTTTTTGGGTTTTTGATGGGGATTTAAGGGATTAACTTAAAATTTTGTAATTTTTAAAGAGATTAAAAAATAAATTTTCATTTTGTAAATTTTTCAAGAAAATATGGTGAAAGTGGCAAGTTTAGTCAATAATCTATTAATGAGATAACAATTGAGTGAACATTTTGAATTTTTTTTAACTGCAGTGACTAAATTGACGAAAAAATTAGAGTGATCATATTTTAGGGTGACTAATGGGGTAATTTACCCTAAATTTTTTTTGATTTCTAATTTTTTTTTTATAATTCTTTCATTTTTTTATAATATATTAACAGTATTTTATAAAATTTAATACTTTTTTATAATTCTAAGATTTTTTTATTTTTTTATAATTTCTAAAATTTTAAAATGTTTTTCGTAATATTAATAACATTTTGTAATGTTTAATAATTTTAGCGTTCAATTAATTGTAGTTTTTAATTAAAAACTTGAATGCCCTCTAAAGAAGTAAACAACTAGTTATGAAATGTGACACATTATCATGAACAAAGATTGAACCTTCAACCATATGATCAATGGATGAGGTCAACAACCATACCTACCCCATTTTAGAAGTTAATTATATTTTGATGTATAAAAATATGAGCAATAGTAAATTTTTGTAATGGCAATTAATAAGTTTGGCTCCGATTGGATCAAATTCAGAATAGTTTTTTAGTGTTTAATTAGTTGAACTTATTTTATTTTATTGTTTCAATAATAAAATATTTTTAGTTTTTAATTTTATCATTAAATTTTAATATTTATTGTATCTCAATATTTTGAATAATAAAGGGTAAACTACAAAAATAGACGTTAATTTTTCGATCTAGTCACTCTCCTATCAGTTGCCATTAGATGAGTGACAGAAAGTTGCCTTGAGCTTGTTTTATTAGCCTAATAATAAATTTAGTCCTCTAATATTTACATATTCTATTAATTTTATCTTAAATCTAAAAAATTCAACAAATTTAACCCTCAATGTCTACAAAATTTATCATTTCAGTTCTAATTCTAAAAAAAATCAATAAATTTAACCCTCAACATTTACAAAATTTGTCAATTTAGTCCATATTCTAAAAGTTTAAAAAAGGCTTTAAGAGTGTAAAAAACCTTCAAACTTTTTCAAAAAAAAGCAATTAAACTCCTATTTTTTTTATTTTGCATTCAGTTGGGTACTTGAACCATCAAAATGCATCAAAAAGGCCTTTTGACCATTTATTTTAATAGTTGACCATTAAAGTTAGCTCATCTTTTTTTTTTTTTTTAGGTTAAGCCACCACGTGTCACAACCACAACATTACATGTGGCAAAAAATTATAAAAATCTATAAAAATTATAAAAATCGTAAAAAAAAATGAAATGTATCAAAAATGCCCTTTAACAGTTGACCATTAAAGTTAACAATCCCCAGTTTTCTTAGTTAAAGTCATCACGTGTAGCAACACAACGTGACATATGGTGAAAAATGATAAAAAAATAAAAATCAATAAAAATTATAAAAATAGAAAAAGTTATAAAAATCACAAATTATAAAAAATTGTAAAGAATTTATGAAAATTTTAATTTTTTAAATAAAAATCATTAAAAAATTACATTTTTTTTTATAATTTTTTATTTTTCGTCATATGTTACGCCGTAATTGTGACACGTGGTGGTTTTAATTGAAAAAAATTAAGGGCAGTTAACTTTAACAATTAATGGTTAAATGACTTTTTTTATGCATTTTGATAATTCAAGTGCCCAATTAAGTAAAAAATAAAAAAAACCAAGAACTTAATTTTTTTTTTTAAGTTTTTGGGTCACTCTTAAACCTTTAAAAAAATAAAAAATATTTAAAAAATCATTTTTGAAATAAAAATATAAAAGTGATTTAAAAATGTAAAAAGTATAAAGAGATGTAATGAATCACATCGTAATAGATATGTATGGAATTTGGACAATATTATTTCTGCATTTGATCAATATTGGTGATAAATCTCTATAATTTTTTAAATAATTTCATTATAAGTCTTTTTACAGAATATTTAAAATTACACATAATCTATTCTTAACTCATAAATAAAAAAATAATACGACCAGAGGTGATCAAAATTGAGTGCCATTATTTATCCATTTCTTCTAAAATCTAAAATTTATAGATAGAGTTAAAAAAAAGCACCAACCAAGATGCTTGGGATCTTTTAATTAATTTATTGAAATAATGATTCCCCAAATTTCATTATCAAAATCATAAAGCTTTTGGTTGTGGATGTGAGGTTGGTTCAGAAATTAATTAATTCAGCCGCTATTATTATATACACCACAAAGCTGGACACCAAATTTATTTGGAGGAGTCTATGAGTTGGATGAATGTCAAGCTTTTCTTCGTTTATGTCAAGGAAAATTCCATAATTTATTTAGTCACTCTAAAATTATTTTACTCCTGTTTTGGTTTTTTTATTTTGTTTTTTCAAATATAGCCTTGTCATTAATAAGGGTAAATTATAAAAATAGTCACTTTTGTTTACTTCAGATTACATTTTAGTCACTTATGTTTGAAATGTTACGCTTTAGTCACTTACACTATCATTTTATTATTAAGTGGTCATTCTACTATTAAACTCCATTACTTCCCTAACAACAGTCTTATGTGGCAGTCCAAATAGGTTTTAAATGCCAACTTGGATATCCTACATGACAGTCCAAATTAAATTTATTTAATTAAAAACATATTTTCATCCCAGCAACTGGGCATCCAAGTTGGCATTTAAAACCCATTTAAACTACCACGTAGGACTGCCGTTAGGGTCTAGGGTCTTCTACTTCATTTTTATTTATTTATTTATTATTTTTTTATTTTTCTCCTTTTTTTTATTATTTTATTTTATTTTATTCACTTCCATCATTCCCTAAGTACCATAGGTTTGATCTTATAGAATTTGACTCATTTTCTCATTGAGTGAGGGGTATGAAATAAATTAGATTAATTTTTCTATCAAAAGCACTATATGAAATCTACAATTTTTCCTCTTTCTCTATCCCTATCCCATAAGTACAACATTTGAATCAATAGAAAACCTTTTTCTCCTATATAAATCAATATTATTACATTCCAATTCCTTACTGTTAATTATGCATATCAATTACCAAGGGGCAATTTTTATTTTTTCTACATATTTATTGAGTTATTCTTAGTTATGTTATTCGGATTTTTTTTCTTGGGATTCCATCTGTCTCTAAACACCTCAGTTTGGTCGGTTATGAGAGAGGTTATATAACCAAAATGTATTTGAATATCCTTTTTCCATTTTTTTAAACAAAATTTTAATTTTCTTTTACTTAATAATGAGGTATGGTATAATAGTGGCTTTCCATTTTTCAATCAAACGGCCGTAAAGGTGGCAAATAGGTAGGTTCGGGCAGGCTAAGATTGGGCTGTCTTCAGATTTGAATTAGCTCGGACTCTGATATTTTTGGACTCGAACTTTTTTTGAGTTCGAAAATTTTCAAGCTTAGATTTTCCCATATTCTACCAAGTCTGGTTGAGCATGCTTAAACAAATTCAAATGATTTTTATATTTTATAAATTATATTTCGAATGTAATAATTAATTTTACTTTTAAATGATAATAATATAATATAAATTTGCTTCATATAAAGCAAAAATTTTATATAAATGTTTTATTTTAATAGAAATGTTGTGTATAACAACTAAAAAATGCTTATTTATATGTAATGTTTATGATTATATAATATATAAGAATTTTATAAACACAATTATTATTATATAATATGTATATGAATTTGTATGTCATATCTTTTGTATGTAATATTTATGATTATACAAAATTTATTTATTTAAATTATTATCTAATATATTATTTATTATATTATTAAATTGATTTTTATTTTTTATTAAATTTTGAATATTGATAAAAAATCATTATATTTAGGGTAATAAAAGTCTTTAGTAAAAAAATTTAAGAAAATAACTCCTCAAGAAAACATTCAATTCAACCCTCAAAGACCAAAAAAAAAAAAAAAAAGTACTAATAATAACTGGCCCTTTTGATAATAAAAATTGTAAATTAGTGAAAAACTAGTACATGACATGCCATCTGGACAGATATATTGACGTGACATGCCATGTATCATATATTAAAAAGATTTAAAATTTAAAAATTTATAAAAATACACTAAAAATGCACGTCTAGAATACTTAAACAAATGAACGTTCAAGTTTATTTGAATTTGGACACTAATTTATCCAACTCATTCTAAATATAGTTTTGAATATTACAAAAACTTATAAAAAAATTTACAATGTTTTGTAAAATATTATAAAATTATAATAATTAACTATAAAAAATAAAATTTTCTAATAAGCTACAAAAATTATAAAATGTTAAAATATAAATAAAATATTATAAAAAAATTAAAAAAATCTAGATTTTGTCCATGTCATGTGGTCCTATACACAACTTATAGAATTTTTGAAACCTACTGGAAATGGACACAAAAGTCGTGTTATTTGATCAGTTTCGTTATTCATAAAAAAAGTCTCAAATTAACAATAAAAATTATTTCAAGAGGCTTCCATGTTCATTTTTCATATGAATTATAGGTACAATATTTTATATAATCATTATATTTAAATTTTGTAAATTTGAATAATTACTAACTTTGAATATTTATTATAGATATATAATAATTACATTAAAAGTTATTTATATTCATAAATAATGTTTTCAAATTTTTTTTAATTTATAATTTAACATAGATATATTTTGTTATTTATAAATTTTCAATATAATTATATAATATTTTAAAATATATTTTCATAACTTCAGACTTTTTCAGGTTTTAGATCCGAGTTATCTCATGCTTAAGCTTGGATCGATTTTAGGCTTGAGTTCAATCTCGAATTATTTCGGGCTTGGACTTTCTCAAGGTTGGATTTTTCTCAAACTTGGACTCTTTTGTGCTCGAAATTTTTTGGGTTCAGATCGTTACGAGTTCAAATTGAATGGGCGAGCTTTTAAGCTCGGGCCTGTTTTGCTAGCTCTATGTGGTCGGGGATTTGATCTTTGTCTATGAAAATGAAACACATTTCATGGTTAATCATTTACCTCTTTAAATAACATCTATGACGAAAGAATTAAGCATTGCTACCAACGATGGATACTCTAGTTACAACTAATTTTATTTTATATAAATTTTGTGTTTAATTTTTGAATTTGATAGATATAAAGGGTTCAATGAATTTGAGTTGTATCAAACACATTGACTTTGTATTTGACAATTCATCTCTTCTAGTTGATTATAGAGATATCATTTTACGTGTTTAATATTTAATTAATATTTAAATTATTTTACTTTTAATTGTAATAATTATAGTAAAAATATTATTTATAATTTATTATAGTAGAAAATTTTCAAATAATAATTAAAATATTTTAAAGTAATAATTAACAGAATTAACTCTATTATTAATTATTAATAATTAATATGCTTAAGATTCTATTCAAATAATAACTCTATTAGCATCACTTTTGTTTACATCAAAATTTTTAATTAATAATGATAAATAATAATAATAATAATAATAATAATAATAATAATTATTATTATTATTAGCTTAGAATTTTATGCCAACGCAAATATTGTCTAAGAATTCATTGTGAATCCAACAACAATTTGTCCATGAGCCCCCAACTGTTTTACATAAATCTCAATCCAACCTTTTTATGTAATCTCAAATTAAGAGAAGAGCAAATATGAAGAAAGTGGTCATTTAAGGTGTGTTTAGTATTCTTTTAAAAAGCACTATTAGGATAAAAAGTATTCCTAAACAAACTATTTTTTAAAAGAAAAAGTACTTCTCTCAAATAAAAAATTAACTCAAAAGTATTTTTTTCATAGGTCGAAAATTTTAACTTATCTAAAAATACTTTTGAGAAAGCATTTCTAAATTACGCATTAATTCACAACGGAATAGTACGAGTTTGTGTTGGGTAAACCATGGACAAAGCCCACATCTAGCAAGATGAGAAGAAATATAGATTGAGGAGAGAAGAAAAGATACAAGGCAATGTGAGACGTGTTGCATCAGCAAGTCAAGCTCCGACACACTCCCTTGTAAATTTTGCATTCAAGTCCCTCTTCATGAATTTATTTTAATTTAGACTTCATGAATTTGTGATTGAAGACTTTGATGAACTAGATAATCCCATGATACTTCATGGGCAAATTATTATTTCCTCCTTTATAAATTACCATTTTTATCTATTTTGAAATTAATGGAAATTTTGATACCATGGAACATACGTTCCTAATTGCTAAAGTTTTAGTGATATTTGAAATGGAACATATGTTCCTAATCAAGGAATAGGAGGGATATAATTGAATAAAACTGACGTACCCATTAACCTATAGTTATTATAAAATTATTTAGAATTATATATTTACATAAACACAAAAAAAATATATATATATATAAATTAAAAAATAAATTATACAGAAGATTAGCCCTAACGAATTAGGTTCCATAAAAACTATTGAGCGGATCTGTATTCCAAGTAATTGTTGAATTTCCTAAAGGTTTTGGTATCATTATGCTCCATAACCAAAAGCATGGCCTCTTTTTCGAAAAAAGGCATAGGCATGGATCACATTTTAAAGGGCCTTGCAAGGCCCAAGTATATTGGGGGCTTAGAACAGGCTTTATTCACCTCTTTTTACAGACTACTATAGTATGCATGCAATGCATCAGGTAATGGGGGTGAGCTAGAATCCAATTTTTCCAGTAAACTTGAACAAGTAATTTACAATTCGAATAATAGATTAGTGTAAATACTATTTAAGTTCCTATTAATTTTGAAAATGAGTAAATTAACTTTTCTCTCAACAAAAATTATATAAAAAAATTCAAAATATCTATAAAAATTCTAAAATTTATATATTTTTTAAAAAAAAATCTAAAGAATATATAAAAAAAAGTTAAAATTTTCAAAATTTTATAAAATAATAGTTTTAGAGACTTAAATAAATTAATTAACGAGTCAATTTTATCATATTAAAGTATATATATATATATATTTCTTATTTTGCTTTGAAAAAATACATATAGTTTTAAATTTATTAATTCTAATATGGAATTAATTGTATTGTAAGAAGATTTTTAATTTTAACATTTTACTCAAACAAGAAGTGAAAGTAGTAGTTAATGAAGGAAGTAAATCCAAATGACTTCATCACCTACCTACTTCTTTGCATATTCACCTACTCTAGGGACTCTATGCATGTACAAATTTTGCGTTGAAAAATGGGAGATAAATAATTTTATAATCTAATTTGAAAGTTACAAATCTTATCAAGAGTTATTATATTTGATTTTGGATGATGAAACATTAAGAGTTAACTTTTCAAAACAAGTGTAAAGAGTTGTTTTCTTTGAAATTACTTAAGAGTTGATCAAATGATGTTTGAGATTTTGATATTGGATGGATGAGATTTGTTTTAAGAGTTTCTGAATTTAATATTGAAGAATGAATTCGATCTCTTTTGTGATGTAGGAATAAGATTGAAAAGATTGTTAATTCAAGGGTATACAAGACTTGATCTTAGATGATTGAGTTCATTTCAAATATTGTTTAGACTTAATTTTAAAGAACAAATTTGATCATTTTTTATGTTGACTGAACAAGATCAAAGAACATCTGTTGAGAGTTATTCAAAATTGGTATAGATTTTTTTGGAATTTCTTCAACTTCTTCAATTCTTTTAAAGACTTCTTTAGATTTTAGACAATTTCATTCTTCAAAGTCTTCTCCAAACTTCTAAATTTTGCACTTGTGAACTTGTATTGAAAGGCTTGGAATTGACCTCTTTATAATCCAATGATAGAGCTCTTTTAGTATATAGTTTCTTAGGTTAATGATCCACAACCACAAAGATTATTTATCTCATGATTAATTAGAGATAAGATAATATTTATTATTTATCTTTTGATTAATTTAAATTAATTAGAGATGATGCGATACTCTGAGATTGTAACCATATCATCAACTGAAAATATAAAAATTAAAAATATATAAATATTTTAAAGTTTCTAAATATCACACTTTTACAAAATCCAAGTTCAGGTATCAAAGTGGATCATTTTTAAGTTCAGGTACTAAAGTAAACCAAAAAAAATACATATACCAAAATTAACCTACTTGTCAAGTTTAAGAGGTAAAAATTGTATTAACCCTTACATCAATTAGGTCATTCTATTAGTCTATTGTCAATTTTGGTGTTAAATGTTAGTTAAAATCTAAAGTGGAGCATACTTAATATTGAGGATCAAATTATAATTAGGTCTATCCCTACTGCATAGGCAACTTGGATTTGACGTGTAAAAAAAAACATTGTTAATAAAACTTAGAATTTAAAAGGGTTATTTCATTTTTTTAACACATCATATGTACATATTTCAAATATGATTATAATTAGGTCTATCTCTACTGCATAGGCAACTTGGATTTGACGTGTAAAAAAAGACATTGTTAATAAAACTTAGAATTTAAAAGGGTTATTTCATTTTTTTTAACACATCATATGTACATATTTCAAATATACTTCACATCATATTTGAGTTAGCATTTAACATTCAATTTAATGGTTAGGTTGATTAAAAGATTTGATTCGTATCATATTAATACTTTTAATGACCCAATTAAAACATTTTGAAATTTAGTATTGTTATACTTATACCTAGCGAGCCCACCTCGTGTGTCTATAGCCTCGTGGGTTAGTGCCTTTGACTATGGGGGATCGCCTTCTCAACCTAAGATCTCACCGGCAGAAACCATCGAGATCAGATGCTTAACATGGATGGGATGCCTACCTTTCACATGCCACATATATTTATTCCCCAGACATGCCAACAGATACATTAAAATCTACCCAATACAACCAACGGTGACAAGACATCAACAGTCCAGTTAACTTACAGGGAGTTTGAAACCAATATAGGGGCAACATGTAGCACCTCGAGAATTATTAGAGAGAATCCCCTTAAAGGCTTTTGGGCACTAAGTAAAAAAGGTTGATACTTTCTCCTCTAACTGAACTCTCAATTCTTTCCTCCCCTCTCTAATCCTCTTCCAACATCCATATTCTGGTCATCTTAACCCACCTAGGACTCTCCACCTTTCAGCAATTAGAGGTGTTTAAACAATCGGTTTGGTTATTAATTGAATCGAACCACCATTAACCATTTAAAACTCTTAGTCATTAATTGAATTATTTTTTTTTCAAAAATAAATTAATTTGTAACATGTTTTTTTCTTTTGGTTCAAACAACTTTAAAACATGATTAAAATTAAAATGGTAGTATTTTTTTCCTTGTTTTAGTTCAAATAAGTTTAAAATGTGAAAAAAAAAAAAAACACAATGGCAAGAATTGCATTCATCTCCTACTCATGTCATGGGATCAAGTCACAAGAATTGTTTGCCAGTGATCTGTTTGCTTGTTGTAGTGATTTGCTCCTACTAGCTATCTTTGAGTTGTACCAAAAAATTTAACACAATAATAACACTAAATTAAAATTATTGCCCTAAATACATAATTCTTAATTGTTTCTTTTAATTTTAATTAAATTCATAATATTTTTTTTGCTTTGGCCCATTATATCACATTCAATTGGGCCTATTAGGTTAAAAATATAATGGGCTTATATAATTTCAGTCAAGGTTAATTAATCATTTTCGAAATGAATTAATTGATAATAAACTTTCAAAAAAACCTTTAATTTATCTTAATCGAACTAATTTTGATGGTTGACTGATTAACTTAATTAATTTGATTTAATTGATTGGTAGTGTCAAGAAATATGGAATGATTGAGATGTGTTTGAGGAAGTACCCAGTTTCTTCAAATATACAAAAGTAAAAGAAATTGTCATTTGAGTGCGAAGGGCTTAGCTTCACTTATTGTAAGTGTTTGAAGATAGTGAATACTTTTGAGCGAGATTCCACAAATATAAAGAAACTTAACTACAAAAACAATACCGTAACCTGTTGTGTCTATTTTTTCATAATAGTTGGAAAAATTCCAACTTCTGTTACTTGTTATTTAGCAACTTGCTTTGAAGTCAACAATTGATATTAAGCATGCACAACCCTACTTCTGGATGAACCGTCTCAATTTAAAATCTAAGCATCATTCAATTAACCCTTGCGGTATATATAGAATGCTCAAACATTACAAACAAAATACAATATGAGAACGAAGACTATAGTAATAAGCAAACAACCACACACTATGAGAAAAACTAAATTAAAGTTAAAATAAAAAGAGCTTAACAATGGCTCCTTTTGCATTTTACATCGATTCATCATTTTTAGGTTTCTTCATTATCCCATCCAACTCTTCATTCTCCACTGCTTCTTGCTCATTGCTCAATTGAGGAGATCGTGGCTGAAAACGATATAAATTGGCTCCTTCGTTGTCAATGAACGTTATGCTAACCTGCTTCGTCACTTCTTTGCGATGAAAATTCCGATGACAACCACACGCTTCACAATCAAAATCGACTACATGTCCCGTTACCGACGACGGCGACATTCCTTTGGGAGCGAACTCTCCACAACCATCCACAACATTGATACCAAGTTGAGGTGCATGGTTACGCTTGCATTCTTTGTATTTAACGTCGAGTGTTTTTGTTCTCCTGGCTATGATCTCAAAAGGTGGCTTGAAGGGCTTTTGTTCGAAGAAATTGCTGGCCATGACCAAAGAAAAACAGAGAAAACAATGGGGGTTTGGGTTTGTGTTGAGGCAAAGAGGGGTTTGATTGATTTATAATTGGAAGCTGGTACCTGCTTCATTGTCTCTATTGGTTGCATGGCTGACACACAAGACAACTGTGATGATTAAGCGTTAAGGATGGTGAGCTTGTGAGCGTTAGAAATTGCATGTGTCTCAATATCATAAGATTCTTTCACCTTTCCATAAACACATTCATTTTGTTTTTCAAATTTTCCGAGTTTATTTATTTTTGGTTTAATATATTCTTTTCTACTTGAATTTAACATTTTTCTCTAATATGGTACCTCAGTTATTTTTTAGTCTAATATTTATTTTTGACAAAAGTTATATATTTTGATACTTGAAAATAACGGTGTTAACTTTTCAATGCTTAATTTAGGTTTTAGAATTGATTTGACGAAAGTTAATTTCTAAAATTATAAAATTTGAATTTTTTCTTTATTTTTTAATAGAATAAAATTAGTTTTGATTGTAAATTTGTTTAATTTTGCTTTTAATTTGTCAAATGCAGTCGGATGGATATGATTTAATTTGGAATTAATGGTCGATTTGATAAAAATTAATAGTTAATATTATTAATTAATTTCGAATTGTCATCAAATCAACTCTATAACTCAAATTAAAAACTAAAACGTTAGGTACTAAAATGTATAATTTTTATTAAATACATGTATCACACTAGACCAAAAAATAACTCAAGTACCGTGTGAAGTCCCAAATTATATATTAAATTTTTTTTGAATGAAGATAATTTCAATGTTTTTATTATTTCAAAAGAAGAAATGAAAATGAAAAAAAAGTATGATAATTAAAACCAAGAGGTATTTTACGATTTTTGTGGATTATAAAAGGATGAGTTATTTGCATTAGATATTCCTAAATTATCACATTCATTTTAAATTGGTCTTTAAATTTTAAAACATTTTAATTACATCTCTAATTTTAATTACATTTTTAAACTACCGATGTTATATCAATTACATTCTTTCATTATTAAATTCGTTAATTTAACTATTAAATGACACGTCAAATCTTATACAATTAAATTTAAAATGAAAAATTGAATGTTGCTACATACCTTTTACTACAATAAAACAACCCTAAGATGACGCTTTTGGGCCAACACTTTCTTAAGTGTCGGGATAGACTTACTGACATACGCTTTGATCAACTCTTTGTATAAGGGTTGGGATATGCATGCTTGAGGCAACGCTTAAATAAGAGTTGGCTTTGTCCAACACTATGCCGACTTTTGTTATATTTTTCTCAACTATATAAAAGCATCGTCATATGAAAAGCCTAAGATGATTCTTTTTTGACTACGCCGACCCTTTTTTGTGTCGTTTAAATTTGTACCTTTAAGCAACTTTTTTGGGTGTTGGCAAACTTTAATCATATCATTACTTTTTAGAAAGAGTTAGGAAAATGTTGACCTATCCCAACTTTTATTTTACGTTGGCAAATATTTTAAATTGATTTTTTCCTTCTTTGAATCGATTGTTTTAGAATTGATTAATATTTGTAACAAATTGATTAATATTCATTACTGTCATTTTAAATCAATTCTTTACTTCTTTAAATCAAAGAATCGATTATTTGTTATTTTATTTATTAAATCAATTATTTAATCGATTCTTTGCTTCTTTAATAAATTAATTAATAATGTTCATCATTTAAATTAATTAATAATATTATAAAAAAATCATATCAAATTCAAATTCAAATATTAAAATTCAAATTTAATCATAATAAATGATTAAAATCTTAATCTAATATTTACAAAAATGCCCTTCCAAAATGAGACAATCACCAAAATCCCCCTATTAGAAGCACCCTAAATTTTGTGTCAATTTATTAATTTAGAAGGGTCAATTGATGTTAATTTAGTGCTTCCCCTCTTGAAATTCAAAACCTCTCAAAATTTCCATTTTGGATCCCCGCCTTTTTGAATCTCAATTTTCCCTCTTTCCCCTCAATTTACCTCTCTTTATAATCATCTAAAAACTCCCATCCCAAAATCCAATGGCTCTTATCCTATGGATCCAAACTACTTCTTCTTCTTCTTGTTATTTGTTAATGGTGCACTTAACCACTAAAGAGAGTGATTCAAAAAAATTTAAAGAGAGTGATTCAAACCCAAAACCTTTCACACATAAACACCACACTTAACCACTAAAACAAAAAAAAAAAACTGCTTGGTAAATTTGGATCCACACTTAATTGGCTAAGTTAACCTATACATGTTGTCAAAACCATTTTAAATTTGAAAAACGGGAGTCGACTTAAAAACAAAAAATGGAGTCGCCACCGATCTTTTCCGAGGTGTGATCGGATCACCTTGAGTTTGATCATTTTAATAAAATATTTTGATTTATTAAAACGATGATTTTTGATCTATGAAATTCGAGAATAAAGGTTCGGGAGTCGGTTACGCATGAGAAAGGGTTAGCACCCTCGTAATGCCTAAAATTGGTACCGAATTGATTAATTAATGTCTTAACGTTAAATGTTTGAAAAGATTTTAGAATACGATCCTTTTAAAAAAAAAAAAGAACACTTGAATAAATTAAATGGAATGCTAAGACCCTCTTATCTCGAAGAAATAAAATGTCATACCCAGTAAGTTAGGATACAAACATTTCAAACCCTTAAAAATAAGTTTGTCTTTTAATTTTCAAAAGTCATGCATTTATGTTTAAAAAAAAGATATTCGGTTATTTGGGTCAAATGAAAAATCGGAACCCAGTAAGTTAGGGCACAATCTCTCAAAATTTCAAATACAGAATATTGCCTTTATTTTTTAGAAATCCTTACCTCGAGAAAACAAAGTGTCATATCGAATAAGTTAGGACACAACATCTTGAATTCCCGAGAATAAGCTTTAATTTGAAACTTATTTGTTTTGATTTAAGGAAGGGTACTCAATTACTTAGATTCGACGAGGAAAATCGGAACCCAGTAAGTTAGGGCACAATTTTCTCGAAGCTCCCAAATACGAGGATTGCTTTATTTTGAAAAAAACTTTCGAATAAAAAGAAACAATTAAATAAAATGCATTTTTATTTTAAATAATAATTTGTGAATAAAATGTCGCGCTAATAAATTACAAAACACAATTACTAAAAAAATAATTCACGAAAATTACAAGATGGACCAATTTTAAAGCTAACATAAACAATCAAAAGAAATGATAATAAAATAACATAGTTAATAACGCAGATAATAATAATACATTAATAAAAATAAAAAAATAAAACGTTAATAATAATATTAATGGTAAAAATAGAAAATAATAATATATATATGAGGATGATGATAGTATGTAAGTAATAATAATAAAACAATAATAGTAATAATAATCATAACAAATATAAAAAGAAAATATATAAGGTAATGAAAATATAGAATTAATTAACAATAATAATAGTAATAATAGAATAATGCTAATAGTAACCATAAACATAGTAATAACGATTAAAATAATAATAACAACAACAAAATAGAAGACAATAATAATAATAATATATTAATCAAAATAAAAATAATATAAAAATAATAATAATATAAGGGGAAAAAATATTATATAAGAAGACATAAATAAATGATAAAATAAAATAAAGGTATATAAGTTTTTAGGCAAATAAATAAATAGATTGAAAATATAATAATAGTAGTAATAACAGTGCAAAACTAGTTAATATAGTACCATGATAAAAATAAAATAATAAAAATAACAATATGTTACTAATAATAATAATAAATAAATAATGGTAATAAATATATATAAAATAACAGTAACAATAATAAAATAAAATAAATATAATATAATATAATAATAATAATAATAATAATAATAATAATAATAATAATAATAATAATAATAATAATAATAATAATAAGTAATAATATATAATAATGACAATATTAAAAATAACACTCTCCCCCTCCCTTCTAAATCCGGCCATCGGTCCGGCCTTGCTCCGGTCACCGGACCCCCACGAGCCACCGTTGGCGCCACCGTACACGGCAACCGGACCTCAAAAAAAATCCTTTTTCGGTAATTTTAAAATGGGTAAGCTTCTTCCCTTTATTTTTACTTTCGTATAAAAAAACAAAATAAAATTGAAAGGAAAAAAATAAACAAACAAAGAACTTAAAACGAGAATAGACAAAAAAAACACCTCTTTTGCTTTGATTTTTGATTAATCTCCTTTTTTCTCCAAAACTAGCCCCCCCATTTATAATAGTTTTGAATGGCTTTTATAGCCAAATTTTACAACTGATTCCTCTTTCTTTTTGCAGGCAAGTGGGGTGATTGAGTTAGTGAGGTGATTTAGTGGTCGGTTTCGTGGGGTGTTGGAGTTAGTGGGGTGGTTTAGGAAAATTGGGCCTTCTGCTTTGGGCTATTTTGATTATGATCGGGCAGAAATTGGGCCCTACAGCTACCCTCTTTGCTCGTTATCGTGTAACGAGAACGAAGCAAAGACTTTAAAAAGGCCAATTTTGCCCGACCTTACCGAGTCTTGATTTCTTGATGCTTCTTTAACTTAAAGAAGCTCCTCAAATAGCCTCGCCTTAACCCACTGTATCTTCAAGGGTATGGAGATTGTTGCTTCTATCTATTCAAATGTAATTTCGGGGAGAAGAGTTTTGTAATTTCGATCTATTCCGCCAGAACTCATAGAGGATAAGAGTTATTATCTTCGGTCTGCTCTGCTGTAACTTCAGAGAGATAGAGCTGATAGCTTCAATTTGCTCTACTACTGCTTAGGGAGATAAGATCTGCAATTTTCAGCCCGCTCCACTACTACTCAGGGAGATAAGATCTGTAATCTTCAGCCTTTTACCCTACTGCTTAGGGGGTTAAGGCTCCTTGTCTTCGATCTACTCCGCTACTACTTAGGGAGATATGATCTGTAATTTTCAGCATGTTACCCTATTGCTTAGGGGGTTAAGGCTCTGCTCCGCTACTGCTTAGGGAGATAAGATTTGTAATTTCCAGGCTGTTACACTACTGCGTAGGGGGTTAAGGCTCACCGTCTTCGATCTGCTCCGCTACTGCTTAGGGAGATAAGATCTGTAATTTCCAGCCTGATACCCTATTGCTTAGGGAGTTAAGGCTCACTGTCTTTGATCTGCTCCACCACTTCTTAGGGAGATAAGATCTGTAATTTCCAGCCTGTTACCCTACTACTTAGGGGTTAAGGTTCACTGTCTTTAATCTGCTCTGCTACTGCTTAAGAAGATAAGATCTGTAACTTCCAGCCTGTTACCCTACTACTTAGGGGGTTAAGGCTCTGTTCCGCTACTACTTAGGGAGATAAGATTTGTAATTTCTAGCCTGTTACCCTACTGCTTAGGGGGTTAAGGCTCACCGTCTTTGATCTGCTCTGCTACTGCTTAGGGAGATAAGATCTGTAATTTTCAGCCTGTTACCCTACTGCTTAAGGGGTTAAGGTTCTCTGTCTTCAATCTACTCCACTACTGCTTAGGGAGATAAGATCTGTAATTTTCAGTCTGTTTCTTTGCTACCTCAAGAAGATAAGACTTGTGAATTCACCAATGTCACTGCACTGTCCTCTGAGGAACATGCCCTGTAAACTCGGTTTCGTATGCCTATGTTTATGCCAAAAAATGACTAAAGTGCTATGATCAAAATGAATTAGATGCTCCTAACCAAATGCGCTATGAATGCTATGAATGTAAAAAATATCATGAGAATGATTCCGTTTTTAAAAGCTTAAAGTGTCATCACTCGTTATTCATCAGAGTTTTATCAATGTCGTATTATGCTGCCTTCCTGCTCGACTAGCATTTCCAACGAAAGCCCACAAAAATAACTCATTTTGCTCAACTGGCTTGCCCCACTGTAACCTCAGGGTCTATTTCACTGTACTTATGGGACCTAAGGTTTGTACCATCTACAAACCTTCTCCTGTAACTCAGGAGTATAGGACCTGAATCAATTCGGTCTATTACACCATTCCCCGGGCATCATGACCAGATATGTACCTCTAATATTTGTAAGAATGAGGAATATTATTTCCTTTTTTCGAGAATGATCTCTCATTATGCTTTGGTTGACATCGCTCATTTCCGTTATTGACACGATATCCTGTCTTCTTGTTCAGCCGATATCTTTGACTGAAAATTCAAAGAGATAATCTCAATTTGGACTCAAATATTTCCAACCCTTAAGCTTGGTGAATTTTAAACAATAGTCCCATTTCAGGTTCTTGTATTATTTAGAAGCTTCCAGAGTAATATGTGAAGCTCCTTTTATGAAAGTATTATTAGTCCACTAATTATTATTTCAATGCAAAATGCTTGAAAAAGATCATAACAACGGACCAGAAATATAGCCCGAAGCAAGTAAGTTAAACAAGGATAGCAAATGCAATTTATTGGGATGTATCTTGAAAAGAATAAGGTAATCAAAAATATCAAATCCAAAATGAGTAAAATAGAAAACTAAGTGCCCCAGATATCGTAACCTGAGCTTCTCTGTACCAATTTCTTGAGGACCACTTTGAGCCCAATCTGTGTTTAGGGGATCCGGAGTACTTTGTCAATGCCTCCAGACGTAGCATACTTATTCATTGTTAATTCAGGCATAGCAAGACTACTGTATGCCCCACTTTGATCCAAATTTGAGCCGTCCTTTTCGGGTTTTCAACTCAAATCCCCTTTGGCCTCAAGGCGCCCTTTGCGGGTTTTTGCTTGGCCTCTCCTGTTTCTTTTTCTTAGTTTTTTTTTTGAAACTATTAACTGTGACTGAATCTGAGTTCACCGGATTGGGCAGGTCCTTGCCATCCATCTTGGTCAATATCAATGCTCCTATAAAATAAGCATTCTTTACTACGTAAGGTCCCTCCTAGTTTGGCATATTTCTTCCTTTTAAAGACCTTTTGTATAGAAAGGATCTTTTTCAATGCGAGGTCCCCAATTCTTTAGGATGAACCCTTTTGTCGTAAGCCCGCATCATCTGACCGTACCGAATATCCTTCAAATTTGACTGATCATATCAAGATTGGACTCGGAGAAAAGAAATAATGGACAAAACGCTTTCATTCCACAAACTAATGAGAAAGGCGTTGCCTCGATGAAGGTCTTAGCTGACGTTTGATAAGCATAGAGGGTAAACGATAACTTCTTTATGTCAATCTTTACAAGTCTTGGTCACCTTCCACAATATTTTTTTGTTGTTTTTGTTTTTTCTTTCTTTTTTCTTTCTTTCGTTTTGGCTGCCTTTGCTGCATTGTGATGTTGTAACAGCCCGATTTAAACCCTAATCGGAACGGTGGTTTTGGGACCACGAATCCGAGTTAGAAAAATATTTTTAAATTATTTTTCATGTTTATTTTCTGTGAATTTATATCTGTAAAATTTTTGTGATTTAATTTTATCGTTTGGGTATCCGATTAAATGAAAGGACTTAATCGCATAAATTGAAAATTAGCTAGTTTTAATTATAAGGATTGTTTTGGTAATGACTTCTTAAATAGAAGCACTCATGATGCAAAAAGTCCAATTTTTTTCCTACATATATATTAGTGGACGTCATTAACTAAGTTGAATATATTTTCTTATTTAATATGTACAATATATATATGTTATAATAATAAAATGTATATAATTATATGTATATAATATAAGTTATGAGTTAGAAACCATGTGCATGTGACATGGATGAATATGTCCTTGACTTATAAGCTTTAGTTAATTTTTAAAAGGGTAATTTAGGAAGCCAACCTTTAATTTATATAATATATGTTATAAATAAAATAAGCCTAAGTGCTCTTATAATATCACCATAGCCGATTATAAACAAAAGAAGAAAAAAAAAAGAAGAAACTAGGTTCGGCCATCTCCCAAGTTCAAATTCAAGGTTCGTTTTTAGTCAGTTTTTGATAATTTTTACGTTTTTGAGATCGTTGCTTCGAGTACTACAAAACCCATGCTTAAATTTTTAATTTTGATGAATATTTTGAGTTATGCCATTGATGAGAACTTGTGATTTTTATTGTTTGATGGTGAAATATGAAAGATAGGTGTTGGGTTAATATATTTTGTATTGGAATTTTTGATGATTTTGAGTAATTAGGACTTAATTACAAAAATAAAAAGTTGAGGGACTAAATTATGAAATTGATGGAAAATATGGACTGGTATGTATATAGGGAGCATTCGGCCTAACTATAGTGTAGCCAAATTTTGTGTATTTTGTGTTTTGTGCAATAGGGACTAAATTGTAAAAATTATAAATATTAGGGGTAAAATGGTAATTTACCTATTTATGTGTTTATGGACTAAACTGAATGAAAATATGTTTGAATAAGCTTAATTTGGATATGTTTAGATCAAGAACCAAAGAAAACTAATTTGGATCGGGGAAAAACGAAAGTTGTCGACTAGCAGCCCCGTCCCGTTTTACGACGTCCGAGGTAAGTTTATAAGAAAATAGACGTGTTTATCGATAGTTTAATGTTATAATTATATGCTGTTATGAAATGTTATGATTGAATTATGCTATGGACGAATATGTTAAATTGGGCTATGACATTCTCGAGTTCGATTCGACCGAGATACGACGTCTGAAAGCCCCGTTTGAACCTTAGGAATAGCTAGGATACATATTTCATGACATAGGATTCCTATATATGTGTGCGAGTAAGTCCATGGAATCGATTTGTGATTTTGATATGTGTTTACGAGTAAGACCCTGTTTGGGACAGTGGCATCGAAATGCGGTGCATGTAAGACCGTGTCTGGGACGTTGGCATTGTACGGATTATGTGATTATCCGAGTGTCCTATCCAATTCCGAATGGTTCATCGGGCAAAGGTAATCGTGTACGAATTGTGTAATACGAGTTAAATGGCCAGGTATGAGTTAGTTTGATTATTAATAAAAATAAGGTAAGTATATTCGGTCTATTATATATTATTGAATAAGTGATAATTTTTGTGTATGTACATTTATATGTATTCGGTCAAATGATTTAACATAGGTTCATGGGATTATATTACGAACATGTGTACTAGGTATCTATTGATCATTCGGCTTTGAAGGTTAAATAATGTTTGTTAATCTTGATTATATAAGCATTCGATTTAAGTAAAGTACTATTGTATACAAATGTACATGATATTGTTAGTTGAATTCTTGTGTTTATGCAAAAAACTATGTATATGTATTTGAGTGTATAATGATATTATAACTTAGGAAGTTGGTTTCACATTCGACTATTGTTGTTGTGATAGTATTCAGTTAAGTAAAAATATGCACGACAATGCTACCATTTATTTCTCTTGTAAATTCGAAGTTAAACTTCGTTTAGTTTATAACATTCGGCTTAGCTTGAAAGGAATGATTAAATCTTGAAATTGTCTATTGGTTTTAAACTTACTAAGCTATGTTAGCTTACTCGTGTATTTGATTCTTTATTTTATAGATTTTGGAACCAAGCTACAAGCTCAGGAGACCGTCAGTCAAGTTCATCACACTATCTACCGTTTTGGTATCTTATTAGCTAATCTTAGATTATGGCATGTATAGGCTGGAATATACTTTTGAAATGTTGATTTTGGCTATGTAACTAAGGCCATGCGAAAATGGCTTGTTACTTATGTTTAGTTTCAGTTTTATATGTGCCTAGTCTTGCTGTCCATGATTTTGGCTTGATATATGCTATGATGTTTAGTCATGGTTTGGTAGGCGGTAAGTATTTTGTGCAATGATAATGACTTTGTGTCTTAGGTGGAAATCGGTTTGGGGTTGAGTTACTATTCAAACCTTTTGATAATTATATTACATGTTGTGGTCTTTAAAAATACTTGTGGTTCGGTCATATGTTTATAAATGATGATATTTTTGCTAGGGTTTGTCATGTGTTTGCTAGGTGACAATTATGACATATGCTTGTAATAAATTAATAACCATCAACGTGTATACTAGGATATGTGTATATGAAATATTCGGTCACCTTAATTGAGTTGAAAATTTACTTATACTTTACTTGGACATATAATGATTTTATTATAGATGTTATATATATATATATGTAAATATGCGTATTGTAACGTCCCTAACCCCATACCGTCGCCAGAACAGAGTTATGAGACATTACTAGTCAGTATAGTACAATATAGATATTAATTAAATATAAACGTTTAGGCTCATCATAATTTTAAGATGTCGTTCCTTTAATGGGCCCTCACGGTCCAATATGAACAGTAAAATCAATTCGGGACTAATTTAGAATTACTATGAATTTTTCTTTCTAATTTCAAATTCATACTATATACCACTGCCAACCATAATTTATTTATTTTATCAATACTTTCACAACCTAAATGACTCTCGTAAGACATCCTAGGTACATGCCATTACCAATACTCAACATACTTTACCTCATTGAATTCGGGATCGGCTTGGGATGCTGATTCAACGGTCTAGCCTTAACCTGCGCACAGAAACAAACCGTACGCTGAGTATACACTCAGTGGTATTTCTATAATCCGAACACTTAAACAATTATAAAACATATCAATTTATATATATTGAACTATTCAAACTCAATGAGTATTCAAACATTCACTTTTCAACCAATGTTTTGGTCTAATTTAAATTCAAAATCATTTATTATTTTCCAATAGCAATTAATCAGTCAGTAATATTCATTAACAATTAGCTAATCAGAACAATTATTTATTCAATAACAGTCGGTAACAATCAATTATTCAATAATAATCAGTTATTCAGTATCAATCAATTGATCGGTTATCCAAGAATGATCAATTATTCAAAAAATCGATATATCTGAGAACAATTAAATTGTTCAAGAATGATCGATCTTTTCAGTTTCTTTATTTACCCCTATTAACATGACTCGGACCTAGACGGATACACGGATCCAACCAATACGCCAGTATGGCACATAGTGCCTCATCGGCCGAAGTCGGACAAAGAATAATGATAACGATAGCGATGACGGTACACAGAATACCTCATCGGAACAAATCCGATACAGTAACAGTAACGGTAACAATAACAATATCCGACACACAAAGTGTCGAATCGGAAACAGTAAAGGTAACAGTAACAGTAGTCGGCACATAAGTGCTCGATCAGTAAGCCGGCAAAAACCCGTACTCTTCCATATCCTATGGCATGCCAACTATAGTATTTAATTCACTTTTAAATTTTCAATTAATTCATATTTTAATTAATTAACTATATATTTTTAATTCAATATAATTCCATTCATTTTTCACTAATAAATATTCAATTTCACAATAGTCACATTTTTCTATCAATTTCATCACACTTCCAACTACATATATTTTCCAATATAACAAATATTTATTATTCAATTTCCACATCAATATTCATTTCAATTCAAACATTCACATATATTCATAAATCAATTCAATATAATTAATATTCAATCTAATTCAAATAATCATCTCAAAACACCTACTACATATATATTAAATAATAAATCCAACAATTTAAGTATTAAATTCGGATTATAGAGATACAAACCGTAATTCTCGAGTTTACTCGATATCCTCAGCCACTTTCTCTTTCCCCTTCTTCGATGACATTTCCGGCGCTACATTAGCTACGGAAAAATTAACATAACATTTAAAATCATTAATATCATATTCTTTAATTTTTCATGTAACCTTTTTATAAATTCCATTTTAGTCCTATCACTATAACCTTTCTTTTTCTTCAAAATTAACCTAGTTTTCATCTTTATACTTACTTTAGAGTAATTTCCAACTTTTCATATTCAACATAAAACTTCAATTTTGAATTCTCTTCAATTTAATACTTACTATGTCAAAGCTTAATTCTCTATTTACAATTTAATCCTTATATCATTTCTAACTTGAATTTCTATCAATTTAGCCCTTAATTTATCATTTTATTTAACATAAACTATATCTAAAAATCAACTATGTTTCAAAATATTAGCTTAAATCAAGTAGTATTTACCTCTAGGATTCCATGAACTAAAAAATTAGAAGAAAATGGATTAAATCGACTTATCAAAGTAACTTTAAACCTTGAAACCCCAATTTTTTCTTTTTCTTTTTCTTTCTTTCTTTCTCCCCTGTTTCTTCTCTGTTTCGTTTCATCCTTTCCTTCCTTTTCTATTCTTTTTCTTTTATTTCCTTTACTTTATATATATATAATAATAATAATAATAATAATAATAATTACTTTAATAAATATCTTTTAAATAACAATTCTTTATTAAACATTTGTATACATACACATTATTACACTTGTACCAATCATCACTCTACATTTGTCACAATTAATTTATTTACCTATATAATTATCTCATAATATAATTATTTAATTGATAAATATCTAGTAATACTTAAATACATGTATGAAAAATGTATGTATTTTTTATTATTAATACATGTGTATCCAATTATTACCACACACTTGTCTTTATTTTATTTATTTTATTTATTTAATATTTTATTATAATAAAAACCTATTTACTTAAATAAAAAGTAATTAAATAAACATATCACAGTTGTACCAATATAATTATTACACATGTATATTTTTATTTCCATACATTTGTCTTTACTTTAATTTATTTCATGACATAATATCAATTTAATAGAAATAACATTAATAATTATCAAATATAAAATCATAATAAATAATAATAATAATAATAATAATAATAATAATATACATATTTATGCATAAAAATCAAAAGATTTTTATGCATTTGTCGCCTCAACTATATCAAATGGCATATTTTCCATTTTGGTCCCCCTTTCTTTTTATTAATCTATAATTAAACCTTTACCCTTTATTCAATTTAATCCTTTTACCCAATTATCCTTAATTAAGCTAAATTTACTTAATTAAACTTTAAATAACCACTCACTTAACTCCGTAAATATTTATAATAAATATTTACGAATCTATTTTTCAGAAACAGAGACCCGAAAATATACTTTTTCGATAACGGTAAAATTCGGGTCATTACAATTCTCCCCCTTTAATAAATTTCGTCCTCGAAATTTGCCTGAAAAGAGGTGGGGGTACAAAAATCTCACTGTTTCTTTCGGTTCCTATGTTACTTCATTAGTATTATAACTTCACATTGTAATCTAGTATCTTAATCGGTTCTTCTTCTTCATACAATAAATCAATTTAAATTTCAATATCCCTTGTCAAGCTAACATATAAGAGATTTGACCTACATTTTCTGAGCATCACAAATTTTCTGTAGCTTCGGAGGTGAAACTAATCAATTCATTACCCGATCAACTCTTTCTATTATTTCAGGTACCCAAGCAGAACGAGAATTCAATTTCACTTTTTCAATCAAATCTCAGATTTTCTTTCAACATGTAACTAAAGAAATACCTTATCACTAGCAGAATACTTGATATACATAATTTCCATCTGTCAAAAGCTACTTTCAATCAATTTCAACCTCTTCCACTCTTCTTCAGTTTCACGAATCAAAACAACTTCACATATTCCCTTTTTCGCTACATTCAATCAAATACTGTGCAGTTTTTCATTCATAATCATACGAAGCCTCATACAATACCGAAAACTGTTATCGCGTACCCAGAACTTCTTATACTCGTTCTAGAATCAGAATGTAAACCATTTATCTTAACCAGAAATAATAGAAACTGACATATCATGAATCTGACAATCTCAAAAACCCATATTTCAGTTAATTACTAAGTAAGAAACTTATTCATACCAAAATAAAATATGCAAACTTCTCCATACCTTCGACGATTATTTAAATATCATCTTTCTTTTTCTAAGATAGAGATAATTTCAATTCAAACCCATAGAAATACTATCCCATTTCAGTCTTGAAGGTATCAGTATCTGATGTTCGGTTTTATCTTACCATTCTTGTACAAGTTCAGAATATCATTTTTCATTCCAAACCGTCAACACATTTGCTTCAAATAATAGCACAACTTATTTCTTCCAGAATGCATAGTCATGTTACCACTAAATATTTCTTGCAAAATCTTCTGTGTAAGATTTTGAATTCTTCAGCACAGCTTCTATTTCCAAATAGCAAACAATTATCAAATCCAATCGAAAATGTTTAATCAGAAATCATCTGTACACCATACCCATTTAACCGATAACTCATTACCACATTCCTGAGCTTTGCAGATCTGTTGTAGAGAAATCAATTTAACTTTTATCCCAACTAGAATGGAGCCATCTTCAGATGATCATAGTCGGATGTTCATAGTTCATAACACTAAGCAAAACCTTCAATTTCTGAGTATACATAACTTCATTTGTCTTTCCCGGATGATAACCAGTTATCATATCTTAATCTTTTGATACAAGAGTAATAGTTACCACTTCCACATCGTGTATCTGATAATTCTTCCCATGTGACTTTAACTTTCAGTAATATAAACCCTTAGTTCACTTTCTTGCATCAAACACTGCTATCTCTGTAAATCACAAGTTTTCTTTACCGAATTTTAGACTGAACCAGAACTAATACTTCAGTTAACGGAACTTTTAGAATCTTATTGACGTTTATCAGATCGTTCCAATACATAAGCAAAGTAAATACCATAACCCTTTTCCAGCACATTTCTGTTTGAACATGATCAATATCTCAATAGGTAAATCATTCAATCTTCTCTGGTTCGAACAAATCGTTTCATCATCTGGCTTTTGCAATATAATATATTTTTGCTTATAATTTATCATAGCATCATGTAGAATTAACCATTCCATTCTCAAGATCGTACCAAACAATAATAACATCAGATCGGACAGAAAATAGTATTCTGGTATCATTATTAAATAGTTCTTGCAGATCTTATCAGCCCATAAATACTGATCCGAAAAATTTAATGCTTCAACCCAAAAATTTCAGCAAACCCAACAAGCAAATCTTTAATAGATACTGAACTCATGTAATCATAGGAATAGTCAAACCAAGATCAATTTAAAATAATCATATTAGTGTCAATAAAGAAGAAAGTACCTGTAATAACATCCAATAGAGATAAATCTTCTTATATACAATTAACATATGCCCTGGCTGATGTTCATTCTTCAGATTTTGCAGTGAAGTCCTTTGTCACCTTTCAACTGTCACTCATGTTTCCGAGATTATAGGGTGACCTACCTCTGATAACTGCGTTGCTCGGTCTTGAACTCTGAATAATATATTTTTCAACTTTTCCAAGCAATCACTAAGATAATGATCAAAAGAATCATATCCAACACATATTCCACTCTTTATTCTACGTTCTTCAACTTTATATCTTCATTTAAACCATCTTCAAACCATTTGTACCTTACAGTTTCTGTTGGAATACACTCTCTAGTATATTTATTCAATCAGACAAATTCATTTCATACACAGTTTCAATCATATAACTCTATTTAAGCTTCAAGAATTCTTCACATCTCTGATCAGAAAATCTCTAGCTGGTATGTACATTTCTTTCAGAACTCATTTCAGAAAGTTTTCTAAATAACCCTTTCTTAATCACAACATAAATTAATATTTTCTACCACTGGTAAACTGAATCTTTTAACAAGAATATCATACCTTTCTAACATCTAATCAGTGAACAGAACAATTCATTGACCATCCTGATAGTATTTTCTAACCAGATTTCAGTTCTTTCAAGATTATTTTCAACTGAAATTCTCAATTCTTCCACACTATATTTTCGGAGTATTAGCAACAGATAACTTACCTGTTCAGTCAAGCTCTGTACCTTGAAGCACTTCGGGAACCGATTGAGAAACAGGAGGGGTAGATATCGTAGCAAATACAGTTTCTTTCTACTCACTAAAGAACATCAGTTACAGTTCTAAATAATTATGTATCATTTCTTTCTCTATTATTTCATCAGTCAACATTCAGTAATTAATTACTCATTGAGTTTATACTCAATATTACCGATTCAATTTCCATCTAGTTCACGAGACTATTCGTCTCCAGTATACATTTCATGATCAATACTATCAATATTTTTGTCTAACATTTTCACTACAAAACAGAGACAAACAAATATATCAGCATCCGATCCCGATTCAATTTTGACTCAATTATGGCATGTACCTCTAGACTCAATTCCGAGCTCGATTTAGTCTGAGAATTGACTAAACTTGAATAGCTCTGATACCACTAAATGTAACGTCTCTAACCCTATACCGTCACCGGAACAGGGTTATGAGACATTACCAGTCAGTATAGTACAATACAGATATTAATTAAATATAAACGTTTAGGCTCATCATAATTTTAAGATGTCGTTCCTTTAATGGGCCCTCACGGTCCAATATGAACAGTAAAATCAATTCGGGACTAATTTAGAATTACTATGAATTTTTCTTTCTAATTTCAAATTCATACTATATACCACTACCAACCATAATTTATTTATTTTATCAATACTTTCACAACCTAAATGACTCTCGTAAGACATCCTAGGTACATGCCATTACCAATACTCAACATACTTTACCTCATTGAATTCGGGATCGGCTTGGGATGCTGATTCAACGGTCTAGCCTTAACCTGCGCACGGAAACAAACCGTACGCTAAGTATACACTCAGTTGTATTTCTATAATCTGAACACTTAAACAATTATAAAACATATCAATTTATATATATTGAACTATTCAAACTCAATGAGTATTCAAACATTCACTTTTCAACCAATGTTTTGGTCTAATTTAAATTCAAAATCATTTATTATTTTCCAATAGCAATTAATCAGTCAGTAATATTCATTAACAATTAGTCAATCAGAACAATTATTTATTCAATAACAGTCGGTAACAATCAATTATTCAATAATAATCAGTTATTCAATATCAATCAATTGATAGGTTATCCAGTAACAGTCAATTATTCAGTAAAAATCATATATACAGTAACAATTAAATTGTTCAGTAACAGTCGATCTTTTCAGTTTCTTTATTTACCCCTATTAACATGACTCAGACCTAGACGGATACACAGATCCAACCAACATTAGCTACAGAAAAATTAACATAACATTTAAAATCATTAATATCATATTCTTTAATTTTTCATGTAACCTTTTTTATAAATTCCATTTTAGTCCTATCACTATAACCTTTCTTTTTCTTCAAAATTAACCTAGTTTTCATCTTTATACTTACTTTAGAGTAATTTCCAGCTTTTCATATTCAACATAAAACTTCAATTTTGAATTCTCTTCAATTTAATCCTTACTATGTCAAAACTTAATTCTCTATTTACAATTTAATCCTTATATCATTTCTAACTTGAATTTCTATCAATTTAGTCCTTAATTTATCATTTTATTTAACATAAACTATATCTAAAAATCAACTATGTTTCAAAATATTAGCTTAAATCAAGTAGTATTTACCTCTAGGATTCCATGAACTAAAAAATTATAAGAAAATGGATTAAATTGACTTACCAAAGTAACTTTAAACCTTGAAACCCCAATTTTTTCTTTTTCTTTTTCTTTCTTTCTTTCTCCCTTGTTTCTTCTTTGTTTCTTTTCATCCTTTCCTTCCTTTTCTATTCTTTTTCTTTTATTTCCTTTACTTTATATATATATAATAATAATAATAATAATAATAATAATAATTACTTTAATAAATATCTTTTAAATAACAATTCTTTATTAAACATTTGTATACATACACATTATTACACTTTTACCAATCATCACTCTACATTTGTCACAATTAATTTATTTACCTATATAATTATCTCATAATATAATTATTTAATTGATAAATATCTAGTAATACTTAAATACATGTATGAAAAATGTATGTATTTTTTTTATTAATACATGTGTATCCAATTATTACCACACACTTGTCTTTATTTTATTTATTCTATTTATTTAATATTTTATTATAATAAAAACCTATTTACTTAAATAAAAAGTAATTAAATAAACATATCACAGTTGTACCAATATAATTATTACACATGTATATTTTTATTTCCATACATTTGTCTTTACTTTAATTTATTTCATAATATAATATCAATTTAATAGAAATAACATTAATAATTATCAAATATAAAGTTATAATAAATAATAATAATAATATACATATTTATGCATAAAAATCAAAGATTTTTATGCATTTGTCGCCTCAACTATATCAAATGGCATATTTTCCATTTTGGTCCCCCTTTCTTTTTATTAATCTATAATTAAACCTTTACCCTTTATTCAATTTAATCCTTTTACCCAGTTATCCTTAATTAAGCTAAATTCACTTAATTAAACTTTAAATAACCACTCACTTAACTCCGTAAATATTTATAATAAATATTTACGAATCTATTTTTCAGAAACGGAGACCCGAAAATACACTTTTCCGATAACGGTAAAATTCGTGTCATTACATGTATGGTTGATTTCATTAAATGTGCAGGTTGCTTTTAAATTATATATATCAGGTGTTATATGCTTGAATCGGTTAAGTGGCGAATAATGTACGTGTTTTGTGAATAAATGGTCAATTGTTGTACCATGTGTTTAATGCTGAATGAGACCGCTACCCTAGTGCTGATTGCATATTATGTACAAGTTTATGTTAGCCTATTTGGCTATGGTGTAATGTATTAAACATTTATTTGTGATTATTTATTAAAATATATAAAATGATTGCATGATTTGACATAGATTCTAAGGATTTTCTCTTAAAGATAAATTTGTGAATGATATTAAAGATTAATAGTTAAGAAATCCAATAGTCGATTCACTTTGTATTAAAGAATAAAGCTTGCAAGCTCATTTTGCCTATTATTTAAGTCGCATATGTGGTGGTTTATATACGTTTTATGGCTTACTAAATTTTAAATGTGTATATAATTTAGTTACCATATGAATAACCATATAACTAGTATTAGAAGTATGTTTGACCTTGTGTGTGTTAGGTTAATATTGCACATACAAATACTTTAATGCAATAAATAATAAGTGGAGTTTAGTTGTGACTCATATATGCAAGATATATGTCATTACTTGCTCTGAAATGTTAAATTGATATTATTTTCAAATATAAATGAATTTGACTTGGACGAATATATATATTTACATAAATGTCTGGAATTGAACTGTTGATCAGTAATGCCTCATAATCCTAATCCGGCGACAGATATGGACTAGGGGTGTTACAGATATGGTGTCTGATCTTTGAACAGACTGCAATCTTTTGACATTGTGCAGTTGTATTAGACATGATCTTTTTTGATATTACCTGTTGGTACCCTTTTTTTGTGACTATCGACCTTGTAACCATGGCATATGAAGCGACCTTCACCCTCTTCGTGAAGACATCGACGACTACCAAGATGAGTCGGTGTATATTAGACGAGAATGGCCAGACAACATCCATGCCCTACATATAGAAAATATGTGAAGAAATAGAGGTGTCATATAAATCCTGTCTTCCTCCATTTGGCATTTACGACATAACTAATACAATCCCCTTCCTTGGTGGATTAGTAGTACCCGAACCTCATAATTAGCTTGGCTAACGTAAAATCATTAGCATGTGTCCTTCTAACACCCGTATGATCCTTTTTTAGCATCCACAAGTCTTAGTAGCCTTGATACGATCATGCGAAAACATCTTTGAATTCTTGAAATAACTCCATGACGTCTCGCTTTGTCTTTGCGGTGATGCGGACTCTGATCTTTGCCTCTTTCTCTTTTCCTAAGCTCACTGTCCATTGAATTTTTGTATAGTAGGATCTGTTTTTCATCTTGCTCTACCATTCTTAGCAAATCAGAAGATAAATTACAATCTCTGTCATCCTCAAAGTCTTGAGATCCGCTTACACACATATCTCACCCCAAAAAGTGAGTCAGTTACAGCGTTGCTCATGTCGTTGATATCTGGGGACCTATTATAGGTACAATGGCATATTTCCAAAGAATAAATGATTCTAAGGATGATTATTTATATGATATGATCATGAATGAAGAATAAAAGAATATTTAAAAGACAGTCTAAAGAACAAAAGAATGTATACTATGAAATGGAAAGAATGAAAGAATATTTGCTCAAAAAGATGCATTTTATTGAAATAAAAGTTTTAGACACAAGCCTATGTCACAAAAGGATTCTTATTGCCTCTAGGCTTAATACAACAAGCGTGTTTTGAATATTACCCTAGATTAGCTCTAAAAATACAGGAATCTCTTCCACAGTTCCATTGTTCAAAACACTCCCAAGTATGCAAGGATTTGGAAACTTTTATTCCCCAATTCTCTCTTCGGATATGTCATTCAGATTTCTCGATGTTCATTCCCCTTTTGACTTGTTTAAGGCATCGCAACCTTTTTGCCCCTACTTTTAAATATCGCATTTACTCTATTTTCAGAGCAATTAGGTTCTGAGGAATTTCGTTGAACTTCACAATTCCCATTTCAATGAACCTTCGACCAACTTTTTAAAAGAGAAGCAATTCTCTATCGAGTGTCCCGCTATTCCTGCATGGTATTCACATTGAGTACTTGAGTCGTACCATTTGAGATATGGGGGCTACAATGGTTTTAAGTAGACAGGGGATACAACGTGCGCATCAAATAGATTTTTGTACAGCTCCCGGTACGTTATTGGAATGGAAGTAAGCTGAAGCTTCTCCGTGCTTTGCTTTGTATTAGGCTCTTGTCTTGGTGAAGCTTGCTGGCTCGTAGCCATCGTTCTCGGTTATTTTACCGTGATTGGTTTTGTATAACCCAAGCTCACATTGCTAACTTTATTTTCTCTCTTCTTCGGGGCTGACTTTCTAGTGCTTTTCCCAGCCTCTATCTTTCCGTACCTTACCGCATTCTCTATCATTTCACCAGACATCACTATATCCGCGAAACTCTTAGTTGCACTGCCCAGCATATGATTAATGAAGGGTGCTTTCAAAGTATTAATGAAGAGCATGGTTGTCTCTTTTTCCAGCAGTGGTAGTTGGACTTGTGTAGCAACTTCCCTCCACCTCTGGGCATATTGCCTGAAACTTTCACTCGACTTTTTCTCCATATTCTGTAACGTGATCCTGTCAGACGCTATGTCCGTCACATGGCCATACTGCTTCATGAAGGCCTGTGCTAAGTCCCTCCATGATTTGATTTGGGTGCGATTCAGCTGATTGTACCATTTGGCCGCAACCCCAGTCAAACTGTCCTGGAAACAGTGAACTAACAACTGATCATTATTGACATGACCAGTCATCCTCTGACAAAACATCGTGATGTGGGCCTCAGGGTAGCTGTTCTGTTGTATTTCTCAAACTCTGACATTTTGAACTTCGGAGGGAGCACTAGATCCGGAACCAAACTTAACTCCTTAGCATCCATACCACACTGATAATCAGTGCTTTCCAGCGCCTTGAACCTTTATTCCAGCCATTTGTATTGGTCTTTCAGCTGCTTTGGGAGTTCTCCTTTTGCCCTTTCTACCTCTGCCATGTCATCCAAATTAGGGACACCGAGATTTACCGGATTGTCTCCGGTGCCTGAGCCTGTCGGGAAGTGTGTTAAAACCGGAACGCTTGCTTGATGCTGAGGACTGATATTGACAGACACCCTTGGTGGATATGCGTTGGGTTGCACTGGGGTGTTTGTTGGGGCAAAACCCGATAGGTAGACAAGGTCCTCACTGTCATCCCCGGGGTTGACCATAGGGCTCTTCCCTTTTCCTGGCCCTACAAGCAGTAACTGGGTTAACTGATTCATCATGTTCTTCTACGATTCTAGCATCTGATCTTTTATATCCTGCTGAATCTTGACCATTTGCTCTTGCATCTGTGCTTGCAGCCGATCCTGCATTTCCTTCTGCATTTGTTCTAGTTTTTCCAGCTTTTGATCCATAACTCTAGTTTTTCTCCGTGTGTAGTAGTGACGTTCCAGGGTAACTATAGCACGATTTCTAATTAATTAGGGTTCTTTGGTGAAGTTTAATGCACATGATGCAATGCAATGCAAATGCATGGAATGAATGCAAAAGAAAATAATGCGTTGATTCTGAATTCATTCTATTAGAACAACTTTTCTAGAAAACAAATTCCTTTACATAAAACGGATTACATATGCGGCTTTGCCCTCATATTCCAGGCGATCCCTTTTTCTGTAAAGTCAAACCATGCAAACTTCCAATAGATGCCTCCACTAGCTCCTTTTTACTTAATCTGGGCCGTGACTTATTACTCACTTATCCTCGTGATACTTGTTAGCTCCTTTAAGAAAGCAGAGACGTGACGGCTCTCGAATAATCTTTATCGACTTGAATCCTCAGGTAAAGTCTTGTTTTCCTCTGCGAACTATCAGCCTTCTTCCGTTGTGTTTACTTAGACCATATTCAGAAAACCGTATTATACTCCACTTTATTAAGAAATTCGTTTTCTTATGACAAATTGTTCTACTTAGCAATCAAATATGAATCAACACATCCTTTCTATGATGATGTAATGTAATGCAATTATAAACAAAACAAAAAACGTTAGCACAGGAGGGAAAAAATAATATAGGACACTTACTTGGGTATCCACCAGGGTTTGGAGTGGCTCTACCTAGGGTTGGGCTCTTAAGGCTCTCTATATGCGGTTTGGTTCTAAAGTAGAGGTACTCAAACCAACAGAATCCTCGATCCTCACCCATTATAGGTTCATGTGGACCGAGTTTAGTTTAGGGGAATACAGTTCCCTATGGCTGCACGGAGGTGAAAACCTCACGAAGACATAGGTACGGATGTATCCCGAAAGCAATCTACTATCCTGCACGGAGGTGAAAAGCTCACGAAAGAAATAGTTTCTCACTGCCACTTAAAAGGGTGTGACCAAACGGTCATGCAATGCAATGCGAGGAGATATAAAAACTCAAGACACAAAAACATGAATAAAATGACGAAAACCATAATACCAATGAAATGCAATGAAAGGATCATATGCTAAAAACCAAATTTTAATTTTTGATAAAAAAAGACAGAAAATAATCAATTTTACGGCTTGACTCTTTTATTGGTCCCCAGTGGAGTCGCCAAGCTGTCGAAACCATTTCAAATTTAAAAAATGAGAGTCGGCTTAAAAACAAAAAATGGAGTCGCCACCGATCTTTTTCGAGGTGTGATCGGATCACCTTGAGTTTGATCATTTTAATAAAAGATTTTGATTTATTAAAATGATAATTTTGATCTACGAAATTCGAGAATAAAGGTTCGAGAGTCGGTTACGCACGAGGAAGGGTTAGCACCCTCGTAACGCCCAAAATTGGTACCGAATTGATTAATTAATGTCTTAACATCGAATGTTTGAAAAGATTTTAAAATGCGATCCTTTTATTTTTTTTTAAAAAGAACAATTGAATAAATTAAATGGAATGCTAAGACCCTCTTATCTCGAAGAAATAAAATGTCACACCCAGTAAGTTAGGATACAACATTTCAAACCCTCGAAAATAAGTTTGTCTTTTAATTTTCAAAAGTCATGCATTTAAGTTTAAAAAAAAGATATTCAGTTATTTGGGTCAAATGAAAAATCGGAACCCAATAAGTTAGGGCACAATCTTTCAAAAATTCAAATGCAAAATATTGCCTTTATTTTTTAGAAATCACTATCTTGAGAAAACAAAGTGTCATATCCAATAAGTTAGGATACAACATCTTGAATTCCCGAGAATAAGCTTTTATTTGAAACTTATTTATTTTAATTTAAGGAAGGGTACTTGATTACTTAGATTCGATGAGGAAAATCGGAACCCAGTAAGTTAGGGCACAATTTTCTCGAAGCTCCCAAATACGAGGATTGCTTTATTTTTAAAAAGCTTTCGAATAAAAAGAAACAATTAAACGAAATGCATTTTTATTTTAAACAATAATTTGTGAATAAAATGTTGCGCTAATAAATTACAAAATACAAATACTAAAAAAACAATTCACGAAAATTACAAGATAGACCAATTTTAAAGCTAACATAGACAATCAAAAGAAATGATAATAAAATAACATAGTTAATAATGCAAATAATAATACATTAATAAAAAAAAATAATACGTTAATAATAATATTAATGGTAAAAATAGAAAATAATAATATATATATATATATGAGGATGATGATAGTATGTAAGTAATAATAATAAAACAATAATAGTAATAATAATCATAACAAATATAAAAAGAAAATATATAAGGTAATGAAAATGTAGAATTAATTAACGATAATAATAGTAATAATAGAATAATGCTAACAGTAACCATAAACATAGTAATAATGATTAAAATAATAATAACAACAACAAAATAGAAGACAATAATAATAATATATTAATAAAAATAATAAAAATATAAAAATAATAATAATATAGGGGGAAAAATATTATATAAGAAGATATAAATAAATGATAAAATAAAATAAAGGTATATAAGGTTTTTAGGTAAATAAATAAATAGAATGAAAATATAATAATAGTAGTAATAACAGTACAAAACTAGTTAATATAGTACTATGATAATAATAAAAATAATAAAAATAACAATATGTTACTACTAATAATAATAAATAAATAATGGTAATAAATATATATAAAATAACAGTTACAGTAATAAAATAAATATAATAAATATAATAATAATATATAATAATGATAATATTAAAAATAACACTCTCCCCCTCCCTTCTAAATCCGGCCTTGCTCCGGTCACCGGATCCCCACGAGCCGCCGTCGGCCCCACCATACACGACAGTCGGACCTAAAAAAAAACCCTTTTTCGGTAATTTTAAAATGGGTAAGCTTCTTCCCTTTATTTTTAGTTTCATATAAAAAAAATAAAATTGAAAGGAAAAAAATAAACAAACAAAGAACTTAAAACGAGAATAGACAAAAGAAACACCTCTTTTGCTTTGATTTTTGATTAATCTCCTTTTTTCTCCAAAACCAGCCCCCATTTACAATAGTTTTGAATGGCTTTTATAGCCAAATTTTACAACTGATTCCTCTTTCTTTTTGCAGGCAAGTGGGGTGGTTTAGCGGGGTGATTTAGTGGTTGGTTTAGTGGGGTGTTGGAGTTAGTGGAGTGGTTTAGTGGGGTAATTTAGTGGTTGGTTTAGTAGGCTGTTGGAGTTAGTGGGGTGGTTTAGGGAAATTGGGCTTTCTGCTTTGGGCTGTTTTGATTATGCCTGGGCAGAAATTGGGCCCAACACATGCCATTATACCAAAATAAGTTTACTATTTATACCAAAACTAACTTGTGGATAGTGTGATGATGCTCCGACTGATCTCCAACCTTTACGAGCTTTCTAGCATTATAAAACAAATGAAATAAAATCTAGTAAGCATTTAGTGCTTAGTAAGTTCGTATAACAGGAATTAAACTTACCAATCATTTTCAATTAAATAAGCATAACAATAACATGCTTCCCAACAAATTCGCAATTTGCCTAATCACATACACTCAATTAAACAAGTTAGTCACATAATTCACATGTACATCACATAAATATGGATAAGCTCATCATGTTTCACACTTTCAGGTACTTTAGAAGCATTAAAGACATAATTCTTTTAATCTCATAATTTCTCATGTTAGGAGTTTTATCCGTTGAATTATTGAAATAACGATGGATACTCTGGTAATACACACAAGGTGTATAAAACTGTAAACCGTCAACTCATAATCAAGGGTACTCATTAGGGTACATAATCAGGGATCACACTCTCGAGCCACATATCAGGATGCTCAGATGAGCCATGTAATAGGGCATTTATCTGGGCTAAACAAGAAACTCATAAGAGTTTTAATCAGGGAGCTCATAGAGCTTAATAGGTAACTTCGAAGAGTTATTATCAGGGAGCACCGGATAAGGTAACAAAGAGTTTAAGTGAGCCATGTCAGGAAGCTTATAACAGCTTATATGAGGATGCTCACATGGAGCTACGTTTGTGTCCGTATAATATGCTGGATCACAACCGATCGAATCATGTAACAGGACGCTCACAGGTAGTTTGCAACACATGCAGAATCACTATGGATCAGAATGCTCACAGGAACTATATAACAGGATGCTCAAGAAGGCTTTTAACAGGATGCTTGTCCTAACTATAATGCCCGCAACATATCTAGGACTATAATCAGTACGAGGAAAATACTGTATCCATCGCATTTCATTATTCAAACGGAACTCATTATTTATCAAATAATTTCGAGCATGTGATTATTTTCATACATTAATCATTTATACAATTCTCACACATACAACATTCAATTCAAACATATAAATATACATGATTAAGTTACACGAATTTATCTCGTTACTTGTTCGTATACAGAAATCTACTAATCTAGCACTTTTTCTTTTTCTCGATCTAACTTCGTATTTGAGTTTTCAGGATCTATATAAATGAGTTTAACATCAATTTAATCCATTTCATACTCAATTGAACTTAATTCACTTCTTAGGCAAAATTACTATTTTGCCCCTATACTTTTTATTAATTCTAATTTCGTCCTTAAGCTCGGAAAATGAAATTCTTGCAATTTAATCCTTATTTCAAGCTTAACCTAATTTTACATGTTACAATAACAGCCCATTAATTTCACAAAAATTAGAATTTTTCCATGGATTTTACCACTTTCAATTTAGTCCCTAAATCACAATTTCATAAAAATTCACTTTGTAAAAGTTATTTATCTATCAATAACCTTTCATTTTCTACCATAAATTTCAAAATTTTTGCATATTCATCCATGACAAAACTTTGATAACTTTACAAATTAATCCCCAAAATAGATAGATTATGCTATTCCGATCTCAAAAATATAAAAATTACTAAAAACGGGACAATGATACTTACCTAATTAAGCCAAGAAAGATTGCTTTCTCTTTCCTAAGGTTTCGATAGAATTTTGGAGATGAATATGATAATAATAATATGATATTTATTTTTAATTATTTATCATCTTTTAATTATTTTCATTTTACAATTTAGTCCTTAACTTTTTCTAATTTTTCGATGGATGATTCATCAAAAATATCTACTAACTTTTCTTTAATGGTCTAATTACCGTATAAAGACCTATTATTTTGAATTTCATAGCTATTTGATCCTTCTAGCTACTAGAATTCAACTTTTGCATTTTATGCGATTTGGTCCTTTCGTAATTAAACACATAATCGGTAAAATTCTCTTATCAGAATTTTCATATAGCATTCCTATCATAATGAAAACCATGCAATAATATTAAAATAAATTTTCTTTTTGGCTCAGATTTGTGGTCCCAAAACTACTGTTCCGATTTCACTAAAAACGGGCTGTTACAATCAAATTAGTGGTTAGTTTTTTTTTTGTTTGCCTCAACTTGTTTTATTCTTCTTGCCACTTTTTTGTTCTTCAATCACAGACCTTCACCACTTTGGGTTCTTTTTCCTTTCGTGGCCATCTCCTTGCCATTGTTTTCTTTGCCATTCAGTCCTTACTTTTTGTGTTGGCTGCTCATGGGTAGAAAGTTTCAGTGTGGTAAGGGAGTCTTTCTTTGGTATTATTCATTTATTGCGTAAGTCCATTGTTTTGGGTTTGTGTGAAACTTTGAGTGATGATTTGGTTGTTCAATTGGGAATATGTTTAATTATCTTTAGAATTATTATTTTAGGTTAAAATCTTGAGATGAATCCTTCTCCGACAATTTAGTACTGTTGGAAGTTGTGAGTTCTTTGATTGAGGGTAAATGCCTAATTGCTCTTTGGGAGCGAATTGTTTGGCGTTCATGGTTGAATTTTTTATTAGGTTGTGCGTAGTGTTGCTAAATAACTTGTTTAATTTTTTATTTAGGTACTAGAAATCTCACTTTTGGGTTTACATCAACATGCATCCAGGTCTATGACTCGATCTCGTAAAAATAATAAACGACGAAAAGCCGAAAACCCCACTATTTATGTCGCACGGTCGTGTGCCAGACCATGTGAGGCACATGATCTGGGTTGCTTAGGCCATGTGTAGACCGTGTGGGCCACACGGGCTAGGCTAGTTGGGTCATGTAGGCCACACGAGTGTGTGGGCCTATTTTTTTTTAAATTGTCTCCTAGAGCCATTTTGATTTGTAATTCGTATTTAGACTCCTCTTAGGGTCCATACTTCTTAAATAAGACCTGGAAACACGATATTTGTTAATATTCCTCTATGTGTGATATGATTAAGGTATGTGAAGTATGTGAATTATACATGTATGATTTGTGTTCAGATAATTCTAAAAGCACGACTACATTTGAAAAGCATGCATGACATCTGTATATTGAATTTATATTAATATGCACATGTGCATTGGGTTGGTATATGATATGACGGAGGAAGTGTTGGTAGTCTAGTTATCTGCCTTATCTTATGGTTTAAAACCACATATATCTGTTCTGGTGGCTCAGCCACATATTTATGTTTCTAGCGGGTTACCACATATTATTATCTAGCAGCTTGCATACACTACTGAAAAGTGAAATATGTATACTTATTGCTGTGTGGGGTTGGATGAGTACTTGATACCCTATTTGATGTGCAGGGATGGACATAGATGGTGTGTAGCAAATGAGGATAGGATATGTTTATGCATCTGTATCTGAATCTGTTTATGAAATGCATCTGATTTCGTATTTGAGCATATATCTAAAATACCATTTGTTAAATCATTTGCATCTGATTTATTGATTGAGATAAGTTACACATTGAGCTTGTAAGCTTACTTTATGTTTGTTTTCCTCCCAGGTAATCGACAATAGATTGGTGCGGCAGGAGCTCGATTTAAAATTTCTTGATTCATACTTTTTGATTAAGTTTAAGCATTAATTTCAATTGGACTATTTTTGGACTTTTGGAGAATGTTTTATGTTTTGGATTTTATTTCTTGTTTTTCAGTAATGTCAGAAATAATGGTTTCGAGACCTCAAATTCGACGAGCGAGTCTGTAAATATTATTATTTAATATTTAAGAGTAAAATATAGTATTATAATAAATTTTGATTTGATAATTTTTGTTATTGAATGAATAGTTAAGTTCAAGTGGTTTGTCGCTAAAGTCAAGTGGTTTTAGAAAATGAGGTTTCGGGACCTTATTTTTGTAAACCGAGCTCGTAAATTAAAATTATTTATGGATTGATTATTTTGGTACGAAGTTTGGTTCAGAAATTCTGATATTTGGTTGGTTAATTAAGTAAAAAGGACTAAATCATAAAAATTACAAAATTTAATCATTATTAATTTATTTGTGCTAAATGGTTATGAAAGCATAATTGAATGGATTTATATGGTAATTTAACCATATTTAAAGTGTTAGACGGTAAATATATATGAATCAATGTCATTTTGATAAATAATAAAAAGATTAAATAATAAAACAAACTTCATCTTCTTTATTTTGGCTTTGAAAATCGATTCCTCCATGCTTAAAGAACACAAGCTTCAACCTTGACAAATTTCTATTGCAGGGTGAGTATTTCTTGTCCGTTTTTAATAATTTTTATGTTTTTGAGTTCATTTAGCTTAATTTAGTTAACTCAGGGAGTAATTTGTGAAACTGTCAAATGTTTTGAGTTATGCCATGGATAAATTTGTGATGTTTTTGAAGTTTAATGATAGATTTATAAGCTTGGTTCTTAAATATGACAATTTTGTAAAGTGATTTTGGTTAATTTTAAAGTGTAAGGACTAAGTTGTTAAAATTGTAAAGTTACATGCAATCTTTGTAAAAATATGATAAATATGGGCTGTAAGGGAATTATATAAAATTTGGCTGGCCTTGTTTGGATTATTGAAAGTTTCAGGTTTAGGACTAAATTGAAAAAGGGTAAAATTTTAGGGTAAAAGTGTAAAATATTGATAAATGTCAAATATGTGAATTCTACTATTTAAAAGTATTTGAATTGGATAATTGAATTAAATTATTATATTTAGATCAAGAAATGAGTCAATCAGACATTAATTACGGGAAAAGAAAGTTAGCGGAGTAATCGTCGGTGTTGCGTTCATAACCGTTTTTGATTAGGTAAGTTCCTATGTTGATTAAACTAGTTAATTGTTGTTTTTGATAATTTATTAAATATTATATATATTTAATGAATGTAATTAATTGAATTATATATATGGCAACTAATGAATTGAAATAAATTGTAGAGTTATCTAAGTTGATGATATGTCTAAAAATGGAAACTATATGGATGAGTTCTTGTAATGGTATAATGTGAATAAAGTTAAACGATTTGGATATGTAATGTGACCTGTATGAACCTTGTGAAAGCTTAGAATACAAATGACATGCCATTAGGGTCATTATAGTTTGGATGGGTCTTGGATGTCTTATCGATGGCTGAGGTTCTATATTTGTTGCAGATTCTCCACAGCTTGTGTGAGCATTATTGTGTAGCCTAAAATCCCAACCCACAGCTCCTGTGAGCATACTCATTTCACAGATTGTGTGAGCATTTACTGATTTGATTCTGATCACACTTTGTGTATGTATTTCTGATTCATGATTCTGATTACATCACACTTTGTGTGAGCATTATTCCCGTGTATCCAATGCTATTTCATTATGGTTTATCGAGTGGAAAAAGAGTATAATATGAAATGGACATACGAATTATTTATATGGATCTAGATATGTGGAAAGGGATAATTGAAATGAATATTCGAAATGAAGATGTGACATGTTAAACGAATATGTAATGGTTGGTTTATGTACCAAATGTGTTTTTCATGTATATGTTTGATAACATTTTTAAGTTACATGCTTCATATATGAACTAACTAACCTTGTGAGACTTGTGATGTGTATAGGTAATTAATGAACTCATGATCATGATATTAAAATATCTTGTAAAATGTTTAAATTACATCTTTTACGGTAAGTTAAAGTTTAAGCTTATTATGAACTTACTAAGCTTTACACAAGCTTACCTCGTTTTGGTTTTTCTTCCTTGTAGATAGTCGGATTCAAGCTATCGATTGGATTGTTTTTGGAGATCACACTATCCGTCAACACTTTTGGTTGTTATATATTTAATTTGACCATGTTACAAGCGGCATGTAGATAAGATTTTTGGTATTACTATATGTGATAAGTATTTGGTTATGTTATGAGCCTTTTGTTATAATGGTTGATTATGACATATGTCATTTGGGACTTATTTGATGATTGAATAAGGTTGACATGTTGAGTTTGTTTTGCTTTGGATAGTTGTTGTTTTATAGTTGATTATGAAATGTTATAGTTGTATTTTCTTGGCACATTTGGTATATCTTGACCATGTGTATATATGATAATTTTGAACTAAGTTTGGTAGGTTTAATTGTAGATGGAATTGATGAAATGGCATAGTTGATAGGCTTATGAGTCATGAACTTGTTATGGACGATTGAATTTATTTGAAGTTGGATATGTGGTGCCATTGAAGGCATATTGGTTAGGCATTTAGGTTGATTGCTATTTGGTGTATTATGGTATGTTTTGATGCAATTTAAATAGGTAAAAATGGTTAGAAATGGTTTGGCTTGGAACCTAAGCAATGAAAGATGTAATGACTTGATTTTGAAGTTGTTTTGGATGCACATGGCTTGGGACATGAGTTGTCACACGGCTGTGTGTCTTATTGATTTTAAATGAAAGATTTTTCACACAGTTTACGAATGTTACACGGCTTGGCAACACAGTCGTGTGACCCTGAATTACACAGTCTAGGCTTTGTCACATGGTTGGCCACACGACCATGTCTTTGAACCACACAGTTTGAGCTCTGTCACACGGCCGTATGACCTCTGTTTTCAGTTTTTATCATATTTTTTTTTTGTTTTGTTTCAGATTAGTCCATATTTGTTTCCATACTAATTTTAAGGTTTCGTAAGCTCGATTTAAGGCCCGTATTCGAATATATGCTATGAATAAAGATTGGTTTTGAATATTTGGTATTTAAATTAATATTTGAAGGGTTTTATGTTGTCCTTGGTTTCGTAAACTATAGTAATATTCTGTAATCCTAATCTGGCGACGAAGACGGGTTAGGAGTGTTATAGAATTGCTTTAACATTTTTAGATTATTTTTATTCGAACTGCAACATGTTTTATTTCAAAACCAAATTACGAATTTCCAAAGCTCTGTTTAACTTAAGATTTCTATTGCAAAATTAAGTAATTTTATAAGTGTTTTTCTGAAATTTAAATGAATTAACCGAATAAGGAATTTTTCCTTAAAATTGGAAATAATATTATCAAGTATCGATTTACAAAATGTTTTCAAATGGTCAATTGTTGGTTTCCAAGCTAATATGCGTAATTCCTCAGAATTCAACCGTAATGTCTTGGCCAAATATGGGACGTTACACACTCTATATGGTACAGCTTCCTTGCGATAGTAATGGAATGTGTATGCGCTGTGAAGTTACTCCACCGAAGGAAGAAACCCTCACTTGTAGCACGTGCGTCACTCCTTGGCACGTGGCCTGCTTAGCTTTTCTTCCTTAAACTTTAGCTTCTACTTTACGATAACACTATCCTGACTGCTTCAGCGATCCTTTTCCTTCGTCTTTGGTCCCTATAGATGGAAGCTCTAGTGAGATTTTAGCGGCGATAAAGGCAATAGAGGTGGATGAGTCGTTGACAGAGAAGGAGAAAGTGGGGAAGAGACAGGAGTTGTTGAGTGGGAGAGTTGAAGAAGATGGTGATAAAGTGAATGAGAAAGGTAAGGATAATGAGAATGGGAGCTCTGTTTTGGATGTTCTTGATGGAAGCAACTCGTTCTTTTTTATCCCCGGTTCCTAATTCTAGGGTTTTTTTTTATTGTTCCTAGATGTAGATATTATGTTATAATTTTGATATTTTATTAATTGTTTTTATTTAGGAATTGCTTAGTTCAAGTTGATAAGTTGGTATTAGTTAGTTGCGGCCATCTGTTTTGTGTTTATGTTGTCATTAGCTTTTTGTTATTTATTTGTTTTATGTGCTTTTCTTTTAGTTAGGGATTTGAATCATATTGTCTTAATAGGAAACGATAACTTTTGACTTAATGAACAATATTATGGTTCGAGTTACCTGTAACTTAAAAAAAGTTACTTAGAGTTTTTTGCATTTATCATTCTTAGTTTGTTTGGTGAACTGGCTCCTAAACTAAGAAATCCAAGGATTATTAGGAAGAAAACCATTACCAGTTTGGAAGATCCAACTAAGATATGAGCTTGCTCATGAAATTACAAATTTCTTAGATGACTCGAATCACTTTCTAAATTATTTTCTGTAGTTTTTGGTTAGGTATATCTACTTTATCTTTGAGAGCTTTTTATACTACAATGTGATTGAATAGAGTGATGGTTAATATATGATTTGCTCAGGCCTTCAATTATGTTATCTAACATATCAAAAGTTTTCTGCAACAAATGTTTTTGAACTAGTTATTTAATCAAGTGCATTTCTAGACTTTTTTATGGTTTTTATATTGTTAGTCTAACCATGAAAAAAATCTAACATATCAAATGAAGTAAGCATAACATGAGCATGCACACCTTTTGCTGGACAAAAATTATTTCTTATATTCCTTCCAGTTATTCTATTGTTTGGATAACTATTAAATAAATGTTTTGCTTTCAGTGTGAAGCAATTAGAAGAGTCGTTGATTTTATTCAGATTCCATCATTCTTATGTTGTCAGGTTAACCTGATATTTATTATTAACAACATTCCATGTTCATGAAAAAAGAAGTTATGATTGACATTGGTCTATGGTTGACAATATTTTGTCATTGTTTATTTGATAGACGGATCTTCTAGTTGAGGCAGTCAAGATTGGAACAATTATCAATATTAAAAAAGGCCAATTCTGTGCTCCTTCTGTGTGTGTTCTGCCTTTTATGCTAAAACAAATTTCAAAACTCGTATTTGGAGTACAAACTCTCAAGTTTAAATAAACTCTACTTTTCTGTTATTATACAAGGTTGTTCATTGTAATTATGCATATCTGTAGGAAGCAGAATCTCGATTCTGTGCGGAGGTCACAGGGCGAGAAGCTCTTTTGATAGTTGAGATAGAAGAAAGGTTTATGAAATTAACTGAAATTCGAGAGGCAAAGTTCATGGATATGATAGATGCTCTTGAAAAAGTATAATGCTCTCCTCAACGAGTTGATGAATGCAATTGCCCAATAATTTTTTGATGTAATGGGAAATAGGTTGACAACATGTTGGCAACCAATTCACTGAATGTAGTTACCAAGTGATGCAATGGACAATAAGCTAACAATATGTTATCAACGTGTTGACTGCTTTTATTAGGATTTTGTATATAAACCAATAAGTGCATTATTCAGTAGTAATTTTGTATAAATATGATCAATTTATGTTAATTAATTGTTCAATTAATATTGTATCAAACTTGTCCAAACCCAACACATACAAATTTGCTCATATTTCGCCAAAATAGGCTTTTCAAAAGTTGAGAAAAAAGTCGTAAAAAACTTGGAACTTGAGCCAACCATGTAAGGGGTTGGCCCAGACAAGGTCTATCTCAACCTTTTTAAGGTTGACATAGAATGGTCTATCCTAACTCTTTTAAAGTTGGTATATGTATACTTTATTCCGATCTTTCTTCGGTAGTCTATTTCCTCCTATCCCAATATTTTTTAAAGCTTGGCCTTGACTAGGTCTTTGCCAATCCTTTAATAAAGGTCAGCCTATGTTGAATTATGCCAACGCTTTTTCCAAAGCTTCGTGGTACCTATGCTAACGGTGATAACAACGACGTTTTGGAAGCGTCGGGAAAATCGTTAGGATAGCCTATGTCAACTTTTTTTGTGTCGTCCTAAGTCAAAAAAAGTGTCGCCGTAGGCCTATTTTGTTGTTGTGTTTTAAAAGTAAAAACTGAAAAATAAAAAACAATAAAACTTATGTAAAAACTTTAAAAACCTCGAAACTAAATTTTTTAAAATAAATTTGTTATTCATATTTCTTATTGCTTTGTTACTATAGAATATTGTTACTATAAAATACAGAACACTGTGTTCTATAACAACAAAATCGGATTGTATTGAGTTAACTTTATTGATAAAAAATATAGAGAAAAAATCAAGTGAATAAATGAAGTAATTGCATTTAAACATTAAAAATATATATATAAAGGAAAAAAAATATTAATAATAATTAATAAAAGAATAAAAAAATGGGCTTAATTCATTTTTTTCATAGTATTTTTATAGTATTTTTTATATTCTTTATTTTTTTTCTCGAACTCTCAATATTTATATTGACAACAGTGTATCCAACCCCAAAAAGCCAACTATATAACTCATATTTTCCAAAAAAATAAAATTAAGGCTTCGAATTCTTGCTGTTCCACATGTGAATTGAATAAGATTCAAACAATAGATTGGCTATAATCATCATCCGCATCGCTTAGATGATAAACTTTATAATTGCTGCCATTGCCATTAATGCCTCCTTGTGCTTCATTTCCTCCACAAGTAATGGAAATCTCAATCCCGAATGAGTTACTAAAACATGAGAACAACTTGGTACTCCCTCCCTTTCCTTTTTTCCCTCTGATCGACTTCCGGGATACGGTTGCCGCCGGTGGGATTTTCGTTTCCCACCTCTCTATCTTCATTTCTAGCTCTTCTTCTTCTCTCTCTTTCCTTGTCCATTCCTTTATTCTTAAATTTTCTTTCGTCTGAACTTGGTTGTTTACCGGTGGTTTGTACAACCCATGTGCAATGGCGGCGGCTACCACGGAAGCTGATGGCCCCACGTCGGTGCTACATACAGAGCCACCGTTCACCATGCTACCACCATTCACCATGCTGCCATTGCATTTATCGTCCAACTCACTGGCATCGAAACCACCATTGATAGTCGAAACCTTTACAGGCCTTTTCATTGAGTTATCTTCCATTTTTAACTCGGTTCTGTCGCTTTGTGAACGGGTCATTTTCGCATTAACGTTTACATTTAGCTTGTCGTTTTGCGATTCATCGTCCTCGTGGTGATCATTTTCAGTTGGTTTTGGTATAGGTTCTTCTAACAAAGGCAAGCTACGCATGGTACTATCAACGAGGGCAACTTCCATGTTGAGAATCCCTTGAGGGCGGCCCGAGGGACGGCGGACTTGAAGCGTGACGGTTCTAGCGGTGGAGTTGTTGTTGATCTTAGAGTCGGTGACGGAGCGTAAATGGAAAATATCGTTGATGTTAACGTTAACGCATCCGACCAAGGCATCTTTAACCCAAGCAGCCGCGTAAATCTCAACAAAAATCTTAGCGTCCTCTTCGGAGCTAAGAAACTTGTCATCGACACGGAACGAGAACTTGTCATTCCAAGCAGGATGGGTTCCGCCGGTTTGGTCAATACCGGTTGCGAGTTTCCGGTCGGGTTGGACCCAAACAATGGCGTAGGTCTTCATGGTTTTGTAGACCTCGAGAAGATCTTCGGCGGAAAGGAGTGTGACCTCTAGGATCCTGGAATGAGCCATCGTAGTTGGCTGTCGAGAGTCACCCACGATAATCTCTATACGGAAGATGCATGAAAAATAGTGGGATTGGAGGCTGGGGGAAATAAATATGGAGACGACTTTTGGGGCGAAATGGTGGGGAAATTTGTTAGCTGCCATCGAATTTAGGCCATCACTTTTTTTAAACAAAGGGCTGTTTATTTTGTTCAGTAGAATGCCAATTTTTGGATTCTGTAATTTCGATTAAGCAATCTAAAAACAGGATTGAAGTGAGTTTTCTTAAGTAGTTTTGCCCAAGGTTTATATGACTTGGCTGTATATTTGCTAAATTTTTTGGTATTATTATTATTATTATTATTAGGAAAGGCTCAAATTGAGTAGTCCAATTAAGAAGGAATTGTGGAATTGGATGAAGCTTTATCCATGAAAAGGTTAGTAAAGATTGAGATTAATAATCAGGTTACTTGTCTAGGAATGGAGGCGGTCTAAAATTTAGGAGGGTTTGGATAAAAATATTAGACTCGAAAAATGAGTTTAGACAAAAAAATTAGACCTGTTTAAAATATTGGTCGGGCTCGGACTTGAACATTCAAGGTCCGAGCTCGGCACGATCTTTTTTAAGTTTATATTATTTTATATTATGTTATTTTTGTATATTATGTAATTTAGAATATATTAAAAAAATAAACCTATACTAAATATATAATACTATTCTATTATAAACATTAAACTAATGTTAAATTGACTATATAAAAACTTTCAATAAAAAAATATAAAATTTTATTAAATATTAAAATAATATAATATAAATATTTTTTAAAAAAATAAAAAAATAATATGAGCGGGTTTGGACAAAATTTTAGGCCCATATTTTGAGTTGGATCGAGCTTGGACAAGCATAAAGTATGTTAATATCATACTTAGACCCAACCCGAATTCAACCCGACCCAGCCCATGAGCATCTCTAAATTAATAATAAATTGTATTTGGATGTAATTGCTTATAATTACACATTTAGGGGAAGGTGAGAATTGAAATAATTACAAATAATGTCAAATTTAATTACTTTATATAGATTTTCAAACATGCCTGATTTAAGTTTTAAAAAATATTTTTATAGAATAATATTATTTTAATTTTATGATATATATATATATTATTTTAAACATATAATTATATGTTATTTTATTAATTTTATATAAATAATCTAAAAATTTTATTGATAAGAAGAGTATATACTTAATTTTAGCGAGAGAATAACCAACAAAAATGAAATGTTAGAGTAATTAAATAAAACTACATAAGATGTTTATTTTCTTGTTAATTTTATTAATGATCATATTATCAAAATACTTTATTTGACTTGTATAGATGATTTTTTTTCATGTATTATTGATAATTTTTATGATAATTAGTATTTTTTAGAATTTAAAATTATGTAGTTGTGTAATTACAAATAATGCTACAAAACATAGTATAGAGAATTACAATATAATTATACTTTGTGAGAAAAAAATGTTTAGGTAGTGTTTAGAAAGTCACTTAATAATTGGATTTGGATGTAATTGTTTGTAATTATACAAGACTGACATGTTTTAGTAACCATTATAATTTGATGGTGCCATTGAATTGGATGTGACCGAAGCACCCTAATTACACTTTCCATTTTTTAAGAGGAGTTTGAGAATTAGAGTAATTACACTCAAATCTAATTTATGAAAAAAATTACTTTTATACAAGTTATAAACATTATATTATAAGTACGAACACATATGAGATTTTGAGATAATTATGATAAAAAATTTCTTATATTATAAATCACAAAAAAAATTATTATAAAAATAATTTGTGTATTTTATAACAAATATATATTATTTAAATCCTAAAAATTTAAATTTATGGTAAAATTTATTATAAAAAATAATTGACATGTTATAGAAGTGTTATAATATATTTATCTATAAAAAGTTATAGTAAAAAAGTATGGACATAACTTATTTATGTGTCAATGCTATATATTATAAAAATAATATATTTATTCATAAAAAGATGTTATAGATGTTTTTATCATAACTTATTTATAAAAAATAACTTTCTAAAATTATAACAAAAAGTATATTATTTATAGGAAGGTTATGAAAGGTTTGGAAACTTTATAAAATATTATTTTTTATTTAATTTATGTATTATAAAAGAGATATAATCTAGCATAAGTCTTTCTTCAAATTAAGTTTATATAAATTTTTATAATTAAAGTTATAAACTATTTAGATTATGAACCCAAATATTAAAACGTCGATGCTAATTATGTAAATAGAAAATAAATTTTTGCACCATATCATGAGATATAATACTATTTGAGAGAATGATGCCAAACACAAGCACTATAGATCGCTCACAGACTCTTTACTTTGAGATATTTAAGGTTTTGAAATGTGATTGAGAAGACGTTTGTTGTTTTAAAAAAAAAAATTCTCATATTAGCACCACCACCTTGGTATAATATTAAAAAAAATAAGGTTGGATCTTATTAATATGTTGCATATTCTGTAACTTCAATCATAGGTGGAATTAAAATGATCCATAATTCGAAGAGTATATGGAAGAATGAGATTTTAATAATCCTAATGATGCATATTCAAATTCAAATGATGATGAACTTGGTCAAAGACCAACAAATGATGATGATAAGAAATATATGTTAAATATTAAAGAGGGAATAACATATAAATATGCATTAGAATAATTAGATTGTTTATTTTTCTTATTATTTTTAATAGTAATCGTATTATCAACTACTTTTTTAGACTAACATGATTTGATATTAATTTTTGTTATTTGTTTAGAAATTATTTTTATCATACTGATTTTTTATAATAATTAATCCTTTTTTAAAAAAAATATGAATTATGTAACTTTTTAATTACAATTTGTACTACCAAACATGACATTGGGAATTACGACGTAATTTTACTCTGTCAGTCAAATACGTCTTGGCTCTTGGGAATTTCTATTCTTTGTAATTACAAGAAAGTGTAATTACTATCATTCAATTACTTTGTTTTGTCCAAACAGACCCTTAAGAATTTAGAATTTTTTTGAACAATCTCATTATAAGTTTTAATCATATTTGCTCTTTTTGACACCATACCTATAACTACTTATAGACCCTCCTCAACTCATAAATAAGAGGATAATGCATTTCAATATACTCGAACCCACGTCCTCTTGCATTGGCCAAGATAAAACTCAATAAAATTTCTTATAATTACAAGAAAATATAATTACTACATTAATAATTACATTTTCATCTAATTACAGTAAAGGAAAGCAAGAAAAACCATAAAACCTTTTTCTTGTTTTAAGTACACTTTTTTAAGGGAAAGTGAGGAAAGATGAGAATATGTTACTTTCCCTCTAAATACTCAATTTATTTCATACAACAGTTTGAAGTAAACCGAAAAGAAAGTCAAATTTTTATATCTTGATACAATTTAAAATTTAGTTTATAAAATTTAAGTTTTCTTAATTTTATGATTTTAAAATACTATTCATTAATTTTATTAGTATTTTTCATCAAAATTTATTAATATGACATGCTGATTAAAGACCATTCATATGAGTCGGCAAAAAATTAAAAATACAAAATTGAAAAATTTTGAAAAAAAAAATCTAGCAATTTTAATTATTGGTAAGACTTTTAAATTGAAAATGTAAGGGATTTAATTTTATAATTTTTTAAGTATAAGATTAAATCTCAAATTTTATCAAAGTAGAAGGACTAACAGCATAATTTCTAGAGGTTCATAAAAACAAGAAAAGTTGCAATGAGAAAGAAATTATAATCAACAAGTTTCCCAATGTTAGATAAAGGTAGGAAGGAAATACAGAACCAAAATCCCAACTCCCTATTGTCACTTTCTGAACTATTTTAACCACTCTACTATCCAATCGAATCATATTCAAACTGCTGATTCATTCTTTAATCCTTTTTGTCTTTTGAAAAACCAGCTACATATGTTGTCTGAAACCCAACATAAGAAGTAAAAAACCAGCTTCAACATCCAAATTTCCATATGGAATCATGGGTTCAACCTTGAAACCAATGTCTCTTCTTCCTCAAACACTAACCCTTTTAGCCTTTTCACATATAGTAATAATCCTATCAAATGCAGAAACCACTTCAGATTATAGTACCTTTATATTCAAAAACTGCACCACCAATACATTTGCAGATTCGACCAAGTTCCATTCCGAATCCCTTTCGACCTTTTTCGAAGAACTTGTATCCAAATCTTCCCAAGAAAAGTTCTACAAAACTACCACGGGAGATGAAAACAATGGCATTTCAGGCTTCTTTCAATGCAGGGGTGATCTAAACAACAATGACTGCTACAAATGCATAACATCTCTTCCTGAAATGTTGAACACTTTGTGTAATAAAGCTGTTTCGGCTCGGATTCAGCTCCATGGCTGCAATGTTCACTATGAAGCTGATGAGTTCATTGAGGAAAGGTCTAAATTCGAGTTGCTTCACAAGGTTTGCGACGAGAAAAAGGCGGTGGTTTTGGAGTTCGAAGAGGTGAGGGATGCAGCATTTGCAGGTGTGGAAAGTGGGGTGATAGATGGAGATGGATATTGTAAAGAAAATTATGGACTGATGCAGGTCATTGCACAGTGTGAAGGGGATTTGGGGCCTTGTGATTGTGGTGAATGTGTGACCGCTGCACTTCAGATTGCTGAAGAAGAGTGTGGTAACTCACTTTCAGGACAAGTTTATTTGGACAGTTGCTTTATTAGCTATGGTTACTACCCAGATGGAATACCAGACAAATTCAAACATGGTAATGATGATGTGAAATTGAGAAAATTTTCTATTATTTGATTTTTATTTGAGTAATTATGGATTTGTGTGACAGAAAGAGAAGGTGGGAATAATAACAATGGGAAATTGGTAGCAATTGTATTGGGAGGGGCAGCAGCTTTATTCATTGGCTACATATTATTCTTGTCTCTCAAGAACTTGGGGAAGAAAGAGGATGGTATGTATAATTTTTAAAAAAACATTGCAAGATTACTCTCACGTTTGCCTGAATTGTTTTGTAATAATTTAATTGAATATTATATTAACACTTGAATTGATTTGTTTGTAGATTGTTGAAGAAACATGCCTTAAATTTGATCTATGAAGATGGTGAGAGCATTGTTGTTTTAGGTAGGAAAGATCGAATTTTCTTCAGCTGGTTGTTTAAATTTGGTGAAAGAAGAGTGGAAATTGCAAAAAAAAAAAAAAAAAAAGGCAAATTGATCATGATTTCTCCTTATTATTTCATAACCTTTGAAATTTATTATATATAAAATTTTAGTTATATAGTCAACTCTCTTTATAATAGCCACTCATTATAACAGTCAAGTTTTTTGTAAAATTGATTTTTTATGTTTTATTTTAACCTTCTATAATAGCTTTTTACTTGTAACAACAATATCCATAATTATGAAGTATATTCTTTATTAAAAATATTTGCTCATAGAGGTGAAAGCATAGGCCAAGTCCTTGAAAAATATCTTCGAGGTTGGAGGATTGAGAGGGTCTTCACTATTACAGTTGATAATGCATCTGCCAATAATGTTGCCATTGAATATTTGAGAAAGAAATTGAATAATCGAAATGCTTCTGTTGCAAATGAGAAATTTATGCATATGAGGTGTGTTGCACATATTATTAATCTCATTGTGCAATATGGTATTAAGGATGTTTCTGTGCCTGTGGATCGAGGTAGATGTGTTGTTAGGTATATAAGAGCATCACTATCAAGGTTGACAAAATTCAACCAACGGGCAAAAGAAGAAAAGATAGATAGTAAGGCTTAACTATGTTTAGATGTACTTATGTAAAAACTTTTGAGAGAAAAATGACTTCCTTCCTCTATATTAATAGGCTAGAAAGAGCCATATATATACATGATAAGCATGGAAAATAAATCACCCAATAAATCTATGTAAATCTCTAACTTCTCTCCTAAACATATTATTTACATAACTAAATATAGTATTTACATATTTAATAGATATTTACATATCTTAATATGTTCATTGATTTCTTTCCTAATACCCCTCAAGTTGGTGCGTGAAGATTACAAACCCTCAACTTGCGTAGAAGATACCCAAATTGTTATGTCCCCAACACCTTAGTGAAGATATTAGCTAGTTGTTTAGAGCTGCAAACATAAGCGGTTTGAACATGTCCATGTTGAATCTCATCACGAATAAAATGGCAATCAATTTCAACGTGCTTTGTTCACTCATGAAACACGGGATTTGCACTAATATGTAAGGCTGCTTGACTATCACAATGCAACAACATATGATCAGGGTGAACAACACCAAGAGACAATAAGAGACCCTTTAACCATTTCAATTCACACACAATTGTAGCCATAGAACGATACTCTACTTCAGCAGAAGATCTCGATACTGTATGTTGCTTTTTAGTCTTCTAGGAAATAGGAGAGGTGCCGAGCATAACAAAATACCCAGTGAGGGGTTGTCACGTTAAAGGACAACTTCCCTAATCAGAGTCATAATAAATGTATAGTCGTAGATCACAATCAGCTCGTAGAAGTATTCCTTGTCCAGGACTTCCTTTCAAATAACAAACCACGTGTAAAGTTGCTTCCTAATGAGCTTCCTTTGGTTGACACATAAATTGTGCCAAGATATGGACGTTGTAAGACAACTCAGGTCGAGTGAGAGTCAAGTAAATCAATCTTCCCACTAATCTTCGATACTTCTCCGAATCTGCCAACAACACACTCTCTGCCAAGGCTAACTGATGATTTTGTTCGATGGGAAAACCAGATGGTTTAACACCCAATAGTCTAGCTTCACTAATATTGTCCAAAGCATATTTGTGTTGGCAAAGAAAAATCCTTTCATGATTCCGTGCCACCTCTACACCCAAAAAATATTTCAATGTCCCCAAATCTTTCATGTGGAAATAGTGGCATAAATAATCTTTAAACTTTTGAATGGCAACACTATTATTTCCCGCAATAACAATACCATACACTAGTATACTCAATTGTATCTTGTCCTTGTGACGGCCCTAATTAGACCCTAGTCAGAATGTGGTTTCGGGACCACAAAACCGAGTCACAAAAATTTATTTTTGTTTTAATTGCATATATTTATGTGTGATAGAGTATGTGTGAAAAAAATTAAATGCTTAAAATTAGCCTTAGGCATGTGAATTTTCTTGAAAGGACTTAGTTTAGAAATTTAGAAAAGATGATAGGTAAATTGTAAGGATTAAATAACAATAAGGTGAGAAGGCATGGATTTGCATGTCAAAATGCCCATTTTTGCACTTAGTGGCCGGCCAAGTAATGATGCCTTTCACTAATTTAAATTAAATTAGTATATTAAATTGGTAAAAGAATAAAATATTCATAACATAAAGATTAATAAAAATAAAAGATGAATAAAAGAAAAAGAAGTGTTCATCTTCTTCCTTGGAAGAAAACTGAAACAAAAGAGGAAGAAAAGAGAAGAGGGAAATTTCATTAGGGCAATTCAGCACCTTCTTGGTTAGTTAAAGGTAAGATTTGAAGTGTTTTTAGAAATTCCCCTTTAAATGTTTAAGTTAATTGAAAATGCACCTTTTGGCCATGTCAAAGGAAATCAAGTTCTATGGTAGTTTGGGCACTAAGCCGTTTATCAATGTAGTAGAATTGGAGGTTGTTTTTCATGTTGTTTTATGCTTTTAGATGAAAGAATGAAGTTGAATTTGTTGAATTATTAGATGGGTAGCACATTGTGCATTCGGCCATATGTGGATTTGAATGAAATATTCATTTTGTTTGCTATTTTATTGTATGAGAAATGGTTCAATGCAAGCCGAATGAATCAAAATAGATAAGTTAAAAAAATGCAAAATTCAAGATTATGGGATAACATGAGTAGTTGACCGAAATATGAAAGAAGGAAATAGATTGTTATTTTTATGTTTTGGGAGTGAAAAGCATAATGAAAACATAGTAGTTTAATTGCATATTTAGTTTAAGTGATAAGTAGAATTTAGCTAAAATAGCTTGATATGATATATGTGTGTGTTTGCTGATTTTAAATTTGGATAGATTGAGTAATTACAATGGGCATTAAGGTGTTGAGTTTATGAAATTAAAGAAATATAAGTTTGATAGATTTGAAATGAATATTAACCGAAAACGAACTTAGCTAGTAAAAAGTTTGAAATGTGAATTGCCGAAATTGATTTTGTAGTGTATTGAATTATTGGAGTAGATGAAAAGTACGTTGGTTATGCATTAAGCTTGAAGATTAAATTTAAAGTCTATGTTTAAGCAAATACCGAATCTTGGTGTGTGTGCATATGAGGTAGAAGTATAAATTAGGGCTACGATGATTAAATTATTTTATTTGTTTAGCCGGAGTTGGAGCTCAAGATCAAAGGGAGCCAAGTTCAGCAAAAGGGAAAACAAAAGCAGTGGAGTAGCCGATCGAAGTTGTTCATCCAATAAAAAGGTAAGTCCTTAGGTAATTGAAGTTATAGTAAACTTTGAACATAGAGGACATAAATTAACGTAGATAAGATATTATGGTATATATATGAGTTCTTGGACATCAAAGGTGAAATTATTGATAAATCTATGATAATGTGATGATTAAAGATAAGAAAATATTGCACTATGTGTGCGAGGCTATGTGGCACTATGTGTGCGAGAAAACATTGCACTATGTGTGCGAATAAGTAAGAGCACTATGTGTGTAGACTTTCAAATTGAGCACTAAGTGTGCAATGTCGATTATGGAGTATTATTTGTGGCAATTAAGGATGCAACTAAACAATAAATTGGAGATTGATTGATAAATGAAGTGGCTAGGTTTATGTTTTAAATTTATTTTTGGCTTCGTATATTGTATATACATATATACATATATACGTCAATGGTTATATATGATATTGCAATGGTATTTTAGTTATGAATATTCAGAGTAGGAGTACATGGTGTATTCGGGTAAGTATGTATCAAATGCATATGGTACGTTCGTGATATAGTATATCCTTGTGGTATTATGGTTGAATTCGAATAGTATTGAATTTATTATTTAAACTGAATATAAATCATTATTATAATATTGAAATTTCTTAGGACTTACTGAGTTAATAACTCACTCGGTGTGTTTTGGTTTTGGTATAGATCATCTTACCGAGGAAAGCTTGGAACCATCACGAAGTCATCACAACTTTTGTCAAACTTTTTGGTACTTTTGTTTAAAACTTTAGTAAACATTATGGCATGTATAGGAGAGTAATTTTGGGAGGTTTGCTATTCCGATATAATTGTATATAAAGCCATACGAATATGGCTAAAGTTTTATATATGAATTTGGAAATGTTTTGTTTATAAATCCTATAAAGTTAATCAACTTGAATTAGAATTTCATATTGTGATATGCTTGAATTGTACATCTTACGTATGTGTACTCGGTTAATAGGGGTTAAATCACTACACGAATAGAAGGGTTTTAATCGGGTAATGATATTCGTTAAGCTTGAGATTTCACTTTTAAATTTCTTTTGAATCTTAAGTGTTCTATTGAAGAATTGAGTAGATTATGTTATTTGAACCTACTTTAGTAATCGACACGGATGTTTGGGTGTTACATTTTATTGGTATCAGAGCTACGGTTTAGTCGGTTCTAGGACTACCGCAGCACGTATGAGTCTAGCTATACATGTCATAATGTTAGTATATGATAGTGTGATGACTTCTGACGGTTGAAATTATTGTTTTGATCAGTAAATGGAACCCAATTTAGAGAGAGCCTTAACGGATGACGTCGAGAGTGTAGCGGCTGCTCCTGCGCAAGGGACACCGCTTGTTGAACCTCAATCATCTGCAAATCATCAAAATGATGGGGCAAAACAAGCCTTCTTTACCATGATGAACGAGTGGGTCGTATAATATGCCCAAACTAACCCGGCTGCTCAACCATTCTCGAATTTAAATAATCCGCCTCAGGTGCCCATAATACCAGCAAATACTAATCCGTTGAGGCCGAGTAAACCTCCTGTGGATTTGATTAGAAAGCGCGGGGCTGAAGAATTTCGAGCTACAGCTACTGATGATGCCGAAAGAGCCGAGTTTTGGCTTGATAAAACCATCCGTGTTTTTGAAGAGCTGTCTTGCACACCTGATAAGTGTCTAAAGTGTGCCATATCCTTATTGCGGGACTCGGCCTACTATTGGTGGAGAACCTTAATTTCTATTGTTCCGAGGGAACGAGTTACTTGGGATTTCTTTCAGGCGGGGTTTCGTAAGAAGTATATTAGTCAACGATTCATTAATCAAAAGCGTAAGGAATTTTTGGAGCTCAAACAAGGTCGTTTGACAGTATCTGAATATGAACGTGAGTTTGTAAGACTCAGTAGATATGCCCGAGAGTGTGTAGCTGATGAAGTCGCCATGTTTAAAAGATTCGAAGAAGGATTGAATGAAGATTTAAAGCTATTGGTGGGTATTTTAGAAATAAAAGAATTCGTAATTTTAGTGGAACGGGCTTGCAAGGCTGAAGAGCTTGGAAAGGAGAAAAAGAAAGCTGAAGCTGAAGCCAGAGACTTTCGTAAAAGATTGGCGGGTAAAACTCCTTTCTGGGTTGGAAAGAAATTCAGAGACGACAGTAATAAATCGAAGACGACTGCAGGAATTTCTATTAGGGAGCGACCATCAACGGACTCTCGAGCTACTTCGGTTGCTAGTGTTGGTAACGATCGGCAAGAAAAACCTGAATGTCCACAATGTGGAAGACGACATGTAGGTGAATGCTGGGGTAAGTCTATTAACAGAGCCTGTTATAGATGCGGTTCGAGAGATCATTTCATTCGAGATTGCGTGGAACCTGACGAGAGAAATAAGATACAAAGTGCAAGATCGAGTGGTACAGCGACTAGAGGCAGACCATCGAGAAACACAGGAGGTAGGGGTGGTAGTCAGAGAGGGACTTCTGATACGGCTGTTCGATCTGAAACTCGTGCTCCTGCCAGAGCTTATGCCATCCGTGCGCGAGAGGAGGCATCCTCCCTTGATGTTATCACTGGTACTTTCACTCTTTTTAATACTGATGTGATTGTATTGATTGACCCTGGCTCTACTCATTCTTATGTATGTGAGACTTTAGCATCCAGTAAGACTCTACTTGTTGAGTCTACTGAGTTCATAATTCGAATGTCAAATCCCCTGGGTCGATTTGTACTGGTCGACAAAGTGTGTAAGAAATGCCCTCTGATAATCCGAGATTCCTGTTTTCCAGCCAATTTGATGCTTTTACCTTTCGATGAATTCGATATTATCCTCGGTATGGATTGGTTAACCGTACATGATGCAGTTGTGAATTGCAAAAGAAAAACCATTGATTTGAGAGGTGCAACTAATAAGATAGTCCGAGTTGAGTCTACTAACTTGAACAGAATGACAGCAGTAATATCCTCGATGATTGCTCAGAAATATGTGAGAAAGGGGTGTGAAGCATATCTTGCGTACGTACTTGATAGCAAGGAGTCAGAAAAGAAAATTGAATCAGTACCAGTGGTTTGTGAATATTCAGATGTTTTTCCTGACGAGTTACCGGGATTACCACCTGTTCGAGAAGTAGAATTCGGCATCGAGCTTGTACCTGGTACCACACCAATTTCGATAGCTCCATATCGTATGGCACCAACGGAATTGAAGGAATTGAAAACTCAGTTGCAAGAGTTGACGGATAGAGGTTTCGCTCGACCGAGTTTCTCACCTTAGGGTGCACCAGTATTGTTTGTGAAAAAGAAAGACGGAACCATGAGAATGTGTATCGACTATCGCCAATTGAACAAAGTGACAATAAATAATAAATACCTGTTACCACGTATTGATGATTTGTTCGATCAGCTAAAGGGAGCCTCAGTCTTTTCAAAGATAGATTTGAGATCGGGTTACTACGGTTACGTGTTCGAGAATCAGACATACCTAAAACTGCCTTCAGAACGAGGTATGGTCACTACGAGTTTTTAGTGATGCCGTTTGGGCTCACTAATGCCCCTGCGGTATTTATGGACTTGATGAATCGAATCTTTAGGCAATATTTGGATCGGTTTGTAGTGGTGTTTATAGATGACATCTTGATTTATTCGCACGATGAATCTGAACATGCTGAGCACCTGAAATTGGTATTACAGATTTTACGAGACAAGCAGTTATATGCGAAATTTAGTAAATCTGAGTTTTGGTTGAAAGAAGTTAGCTTTTTGGGTCATGTGATATCCGCATCGGGTATTCGAGTTAATATGAACAAAATTTCGGCCATAATTGATTGGAAGCCTCCGAGGAATGTTACTGAAGTTAGGAGCTTTTTGGGACTTACCGGTTATTACCGACAGTTTGCAAAGGGTTTCTCGATGATAGCCACACCGATAACTAAACTACTTCAAAAAGATGTTAAGTTTGAATGGTCAGAAAAATGTCAGAAAAGTTTCGACCGATTGAAAACATGTTTAACTGAAGCTCCAGTGCTAGTACAGCCAGAGTCCGGTAAAGAGTTTGTTATTTATAGTGATGCGTCATTACTTGGGCTAGGTTGTGTGTTAATGCAAGAAGGTCGAGTTGTGGCTTACGCATAAAGGCAATTAAAACCGCATGAGAAAAACTATCCGACCCATGATCTTGAATTAGCGGCCATTGTTTTCGCTTTGAAAATATGGAGACACTATTTGTTTGGAGAAAGGTGTCATGTTTATTCGAACCACAAAAGCCTCAAATATTTGATGACTCAAAAAGATTTGAATCTGCGACAAAGACGTTGGCTTGAGTTGTTGAAAGATTACAAGCTTGTCATTGATTATCACCCGGGAAAGGCTAACGTAGTTGCCGATGCTTTAAGTCGCAAGTCACTGTTTGTCTTACGAGCAATGAATGTACACCTGTCCGTTTCATTGAATAGTGTGTTAGTAGCAGAATTGAAAGCCAAACCATTATTGCTTCATCAAATACGTGAATCTCAGAAAGTCGACGATGAATTGGTTGCTAAATGAGCTGAATGTGTTTCTAATGTGGAATCTGAATTTCAAATAGACGACAACGATTGTTTGAGGTTTAGAAGCCGATTGTGTGTTCCAAGAAATTCAAAACTTATTTTGATGATTTTGAGCGAGGCAGATAGTAGCTGAATGTCAATCCACCCGGGTAGTACGAAAATGTACAACGATCTGAAACGTCATTTTTGGTGGCCTGGTATGAAACGAGACATTTCTGACTTTGTTTCGAAGTGTTTGATATGTCAACAAGTGAAAGCGGAACATCAAGTGCCTTGTGGTTGCCACCGATCATGATACCCGAATGGAAATGGGATCGTGTCACGATGGATTTTGTATCTGGATTGCCATTGTCGTCAAACAAAAAGGATGCGATATGGGTCGTCGTGGATAGATTGACAAAGTCAGCTCATTTTATTTCCGTACATACGGATTATTCACTTGACAAGCTAGCTGAATTATATGTCTCCCAGATTGTAAGATTACACGGGGTACCTATTTCTATTGTGTCGGATAGAGATCCGAGATTCACATCATGATTTTGGAAGAAATTACAAGAAGCATTGGGTACCAGGTTACACTTTAGCACTGCTTTTCATCCCCATACGGATGGTCAATCCGAGCGAATAATTCAGATACTCGAGGACATGTTGAGATGTTGTATCCTAGAGTTTTGTGGTTCATGGGAGAGATATTTGCCTTTGGTTGAATTCGCTTACAACAATAGTTTTCAATCAAGCATTAAGATGGCACCTTATGAGGCTTTGTACGGTCGTAAATGCCATACACCGTTGTTTTGGACCGAACTCAGTGAAAGTAAAATCTTCGGGGTTGATTTGATTAAGAATGCTGAGCAGAAAGTTCAAGTGATTCGTGAAAGTTTGAAAGCAGCTTCGGATCGTCAGAAGTCGTATGCAGATTTAAAAAGAAAAGACATTGAATATGAGGTTGGAGACAAAGTGTTTCTTAAAGTCTCACTGTAACGCCCCCACGCCCGAGACCGTCGCCGGAGTCGAGTATGAGGTGTTACTAAGCTTAATTTAACATTTTTAGAACTTTGGATTATTTGTTTCTACATTCACAGCTTTTAAACTACTTGCGTCACAGTCACAATAAAAATCATATCTCGAGTTACAAAACTCGAAATTAAGATCCGTAAATTTTCCTTGAATCTAGACTCATATACCTATCTACTAATTTTTTTCTAGAATTTTTGGTTGAGCCAATTAGTACAGTTTATTAGTTAAAGTTACCCCTGTTTCAGGACTTGACTGGTTTGACCTCTTTTTACTACGAACCAGATTTCTCTCTGTAAAAAATTCATATGACTATGAGGTTTGTTTCTACTAAAACTAGACTCAATAAGGATTCTGAGGATATAAAATACACCACTTAATTATATCTTTAAAATTTATAGTGAATTTCTAAAGTTGGAACAGGATTTAGAAACTGTTACGACCCTGTTTCACTAAAATTCAAATATCTTTTAACATATAATTCTTTTACCTGTTTCATTTGTTTCATGTGAAACTAGACATAATAAGCTTCAATTTGATATATATTCCATCACCAGATTCAATTTCTATGATTTTTAGTAAATTTTTAAACTCGGGTCAGTGTTGCTGCAGTATTCTGTTTATGGCAAATTTCATCCCTTTTATGAGTTTTTATGCACTAAGTATCTTAATAATTTTCCTTAACATCAAACATAATCTAAACTAACCATTTTCATAATTTATCATTGTCAAACATTTTCTCAACCATTCCATCACCATATCATAAGATCATTTGCACAAAATAGGTATATTGCTATACATGCCATACTTAAATTTACAAGCCATTTACCAAAAGTCTTCAGAGATAGTGTGGTGAGCCTTCGACCTATCCCGACTCTGAGTGGCTTGTCCAAAACTACAATGAGTAAGAAGGAGGGAGTAAGCATAAATGCTTAGTAAGTTCATATGCAAATAATAAGTAACATAACAAAGCAGATCATACCAATCAACATTAGCATGCATCACTAAAACACATATCACATTTCTAATCATTTTTCATCATCTTATTACCTTATCGTGATTGTATCAATACTCAACCCGAGGGTTAAATACATACCTGTCCAAAATATCCATTTCACATCACTTACCAATACGTCTCTTTACATCTCGAATGTTCCTCCATTTGAGTAAAACTTTACCCGTTGAACACATCGGAATATAATTCGGATACATGGATAACTTGCACATAAGTGCCATATATGCAATCAAGCAATCATGTAACCCGCCCATAAGCGAACTCGGACTCAACTCAACGAGCTCGGGCGTTCGCATCCATAAGTGAACTCGGACTCAACTCAACGAGCTCGGATGCCTAGTTACATCTCTCGAACTCGGACTCAACTCAACGAGTTCGAACATTCGCATCCATAAGTGAACTCGGACTCAACTCAACGAGTCGGATGCACAACCATCCTAGTGACATGTCACTTGTATCCTAATCTATTCCTAAGGTTCAAGCGGGATTTTCCTCGAACACATATCCTTGCTGCGTCTTAGTAGAATGCGAATTCAATACTCGGTAACAATTATATTTAACAAGTAGCTCACATAATTTACATATTATTTGAAATTAACCACAAAGCATACATTTCATAATAAAATTCAGCATCACATATATTTAACATCACTAACTTAAAAATAACAATTATGCTACATTATTTACACATGAACTTACCTTGGTACCAAAATACAAAGATTTTGCAATTTAGTCCACAATCTTTTCTTTTCCTCGATTGAGGTCGATTCCACGTCTTTCTTGATCTAAAATAACACATTTAGCTTATTTAATACTCACATTATCAAATTAATCCTTAACCCAAATTTTGGCAAAATTACAATTTTACCCCTAAACTTTTACATATTTACATTTTTGCCCCTAGGCTCGGGATTAAACTTTATTCCTTATTCTTATGTTTTACAACATGCTGATCACTTTTCTCTTCTATGGAAACATCAAATTCTCACTCTAACAAGCACTTATGACTATTAGGTATTTTTCTAGATTAAGTCCTTTTACTCGTTTTTACCTAAAACCGAGTAGCACAAGTTGTCTAACATAATTTAAAACCTCATATTCTATCATAAAACACCAAAATACACAAATTTCACCTATGGGTATTTTTCCAAATATGAACCCTAACTTAAATTATTGCTAGCATAAGCTTTATCGAGCTACAGGGACTCAGAAAGCGTAAAGAACATTAAAAGCGGGGCTTGGAATCACTTACTATGGAGCTTGAAAGCTTGAAACAAACCCTAGCTATGGAGAACCCTTGAAATTTCGGCCTAATGAAGAAGATGGACTGAAAATTGGCTTTTAATTTTGTTTTTAATTCATTTTAATAACTAAATGACCAAAATGCCCTTACTACTAAACTTTCCAAAAATTCCTTCCATGTCCTAATTTTGTCCATGAACTTAAAATTGGTCAAATTGCTATTTAAGACCTCTTAATTAATATTTCAATGCAATTTCATACTAAAAACTTCTAGAATGCAAGTTTTGCAACTTATTCGATTTAGTCCCTACTTTCAAATTAAGTATTTTATGCATAGAATTTCTTTACTGAAATTTTCACACAATCATGTAATCATATCATAAACCTCAAAATAATTATAAAATAATTATTTCTATCTCGAATTTGTGGTCACGAAACCACTATTCCGATTAGGCCCCTAATTCGGGATATTACAACTCTCCCCCTTTAAGGATTTTAGTCCTCGAAAATCTTCTGGAAATAAGCAGATGTGGATATTGATTTCTCATAGTTTCTTGGATTCCCATGTAGCTTCTTCTATTCCATGCCTTTGCCACAACACCTTCACAAGTGCAACATTTTTATTCCTTAGTTGTTTGACCTCTCGAGCTAAAATCTTAATCGGTTCTTCTTCGTAGGTCATATCGGTTTGTAGTTCAATTTACATCGGTGAAACTACATGTGAAGGATCGAGCGATACCGGCGTAACATAGATACGTGGAACACATCATGAATCTTCTCTAATTCGGTGGTAATGCTAGCCGATATGCTCTGGGTCCAACTTTTTCAATTACTTCATACGGCCCAATAAAGCGCGGACTTAATTTGCCCTTAGTCCAAATCTAAGGACTTTCTTCCACGGAGACACCTTTAAAAATACTTTGTCACCAACTTGAAATTCAATGTCTTTTCGTTTTAGATCGCATAAGATTTTTCTATCTAAAGCGACTTTCAAACAATCTCGAATTACTTTCACTTTTCTTGATTTCTTTTATTAGATCAACTCCATAAATCGATTTTCAGTGAGTTGAGTCCAATACAAAGGCGTTCGACACTTACGACCATACAATGCTTCATAAGGTGCCATTTTCAAGCTCGTCGATAACTATTGTTGTAAGCAAATTCTACCAGCGGCAAATATCTTTCCCAACTTCCTTGAAATTCCAATACACAACATCGAGCATGTCTTCAAGAATCTGAATTACTCTCTCGATTGTCCATCGGTTTGTGGATGAAAGCGATCTTGAAATTTAACTTTGTACCTAACGCGTCTTGCAATTTTTGCCAAACCGCGAGGTAAACCTTGGATCTCTATCTGAAATAATCGACAATGGTATTCCATGTAATCTAACAATTTCTCTAATATCTGGTTCGACCAACTTGTTAAGAGAATAATCCGTGCGTCTTAGGAATAAAATGGTGACTTAGTTAATCATCAACTATTACCCGGATGGCATCTTTCTTTCACGGAGTCAATGGCAATCTGAAACAAAATCCATAGTAATCGATCCATTTCCATTCGGGAACCATAATAGGTGAAGTAATCCAGAAGGCACTTGGTGTTGACTTTCACTGTTGACAAATTAAGCATTTGGACACAAACTACGATATATCTCTTTTCATTCCATTCCACCAATACATTTTCTTCAAGTCATTATACATTTTCGTACTACCGGATGATCGAGAAATAACTACTATGTGCTTCTTGTAGGATCTTTTGAATCAATTCCTCATTCTTTGGTACACAAATCCGATCTTTAAACATTAAGCACCCATCAGAACCAATTACGAAAAATCGACTCTGTATCAACTTCACACTTTATTTTCTCTCTGGCTTGCAAATCTTGATCATCTTTTTGAGCTTGAGAAATCTCTTGTAAAAACTTCGATTTTACTCTTAGCTCTGCTAGAATCGAACCATCATCGACACTTCAAGCTGAGTGTTCATAACTCTCAAAGCAAACAACAACTTTACTGCTCAAAGCATCGGCAACCACATTCGCTTTTCCGGATGATAATCAATAACAAGCTCGTAATCTTTCAATAACTCCAACCATCTTATTTGTCTTAAATTCAAGTCTTTTTGTGACATCAGTACTTAAGACTTTTATGGTCGATATATACCCGGCACTTTTCACCATACAAATAATGTCGCCAAATTTTCAAAGCAAACACCACTGACCAATTCCAAATCGTGAGTAGGATAATTCCTTTCATGAGGTTTTAAGCGTCTCGAAGCATATGCCACCACTTTTCCTTCTTGCATGAGCACACACCCCAAACCATTTAGAGAAGCATCACTATACACCACAAATTCTTTACGATTAAATTTGTACTAACTTTGGTGCCTCTGTTAATAACTTTTCAATTCTTCAAAACTCTGTTGACATTCTTCCGTCCATTCAAATTTAACATCCTTTTAGATAATTTAGTTATAGGAGCGACAATTATTGAAAATCCATTTACAAACCGCCGATAATACCCAGCTAGCCCCAAGAAACTTCTAACTTGATTTACATTTTTGGTGGTTTCCAATCAACAATGGCTGAAATTTTACTAGGATCAACCCGTATACCATCACACGAAACAATATGACCCAAAAATCCAACTTACTGTAGCCAAAATTCACTTTTACTAAACTTAGCATACAAGCTGCTTATCTCTCAAAGTTTGCAAAACTATCCTCAAATGCTCGGCATGCTCTGTATCATCTTTTGAATAAATTAAAATATCATCTATAAACACCACAACAAATTTGTCCAAGTATGGTGGAATATGCGATTCATTAAATCCATAAACACAATGAGGAGCATTTGTCAACCGAATGGCATAACTAAAAATTCATAATGACCATACCTTGTTCTAAAAGCGGTTTTAGGCACATCAGAGCTCTTTTACTCATGATTGGTAATACCCGGATCTCAAGTCAATCTTTGAAAACCATGTCGCTCCTTTTAGTGATCAAACAAATCATCAATTCTTGGCAGCGGATATTTGTTTTGATTGTCACCTTGTTTAAGCGGCGATAATCAACACACAACCTCATAGAACCATCCTTCTTTTTCACAAATAACAGGAGCACCCCAAGGTGAAAAACTTCGGTCTCACAAAACCTTTATCAGTCAACTCTTGCAAGCTGCGACTTTAATTCCTTCAACTCTCTTTGGTGCCATTCTATACGAACAATCGAAATCGGATTTGTTCGGTATCAAATCAATACCAAATTCTACTTCACTGATGGAGGCAAACGGCAATTCTTGGAAATACATCCGCAAATCACACACTGGCAAGCTTGATTCAACTTTCTTTTCAACTTCTTTTGTATTAATTACATCGCCAAATAAGCTTCATAACCCTTTCTCAAATATCTACGAGCGACATCAAAGAAATCACACTAGACAATACTTACGATTTATACGATTCAACCCGCAAAGTTTCACCGTTTTCACACTTTAATTCTATAACCTTTTCTTTACAATTTACTATAGCATCATGCAATATCAACCAATCCATACCCAAAATAACATCAAATTCATCAAAGCGGCAACATCAAGTCGGTAGGAAAGTAATGATCGAATCATTAAAGGACATTTCTTACATACTTTATCATGATCACACATTTGCCTAACGGATTCGACACTTTAATCATAAATTACGTGTTCTCAACGGTATATTCATACTAGACACCAATTTCATGCACACATATGAATGAGTAGAAGCGGGATCAATCAAAGCAATAACATTAACATTATAGAGAAAAATGTACGGTAATCACATCGGTGAGAAGCATCTTCACGCGCTTTAATAGCATAAGTTCTAGCGGAGCCCTTCCTTGAGTCTAAGCGGTGCATCCTGGCTACATTCTTCTTTGCTTGCTTCGCTCCAGCTTTTCTTGGATATCTTCCTCTCGAATCCGCCCCACTTATTTTTGTATTACGAAATTTTTCTTTTTGAGCTCTCTCTGGCGATCTCTAATAAAATGATCAGGAGAACCACATCGAAAACATTCATTTGCTCTACGGACCAAAATGATTTCTACCACACCACTGGCTTTCGGGTTTAACAAATCTCGAGTTCCCTACCTATTTGCTGAAGTAGTGCGAGATTTAGGACCCACATTTTGCTTCTTATAATTCCCATACGATTGCCCAGTGAAGCTTGGGAGCGAGATTCATATTTCTTGACTTTCGGAGTTCTTTGTGAAAATGAAGCGCTCATCGGTCTTTTCTTCCAATTTCTAGTCTCGGCCTCTACCTTTTCTTTTCTTTAAGCAATTCTTGACCTTACAAGCTCGATCAACCAATACTACCATTTCTTTTAATTCAAGAATTCCAACAAATACCTTGATGTCTTCGTTGAGCCGTCTTCAAATCGTCGGCACATCTTGGCCTCTGTAGGAACATACTCTACGGCATACTTACTTAATCGAACAAACTCTCTTTCATATACACATGTAGTCATATTACCTTGCTTGACTCAAGAAATTCTTTACGCTTACGATCAATAAATCTTTCACTAATATATTTCTTCGAAACTCTTCTTGAAAAAATTCCCAAGTTATTTTCTCTTTCGGTACCACCATAGAAATCAAAGTCTTCCACCAATTATAATTTGAATCCCTCAACAAAGATATAGCGCATTTCAAACATTCTTGGTGTACAAGATAATTCGTCAAATACCGGATAGAATTTTCAAGCGAACTCTGCTTTCTCGGCATCATCATCAATATTTGCTTTAAATTCTTGACCCCTTGCTTGCGAATTCTATCAGCTGGAGTTACTGTGAAATTTCATCAGATCCATACCTTGAGGCGTCGGGAGTGCAGGTTTGGAATTGGGGAGGTGGGGAGGTTGTACATTTGGGTTCGTCTGAGCGAACTCGGTGTACCATGCACTCATCATTTGGAGAAAGGCTTCGACCCCTTTCTCCTCCTCCACGACCAACGATAGGAGGTGGATTTTCGATCGTAGCTGCTCCTTCAGCGGGCTGGCGCATTACTCTCTACTTCATCTGCCCACGGCTGGATCGGGATCCATTTACTATAAAAAAATCATTTAAAAGGTCGGAAGTCGTCACACTATCACAATTTATACATATGGCATGTATAGCAAAATCCGTACATACAACACGTAGTCGAGAACCGACTAAACCTGCTCGATACCATTAAAAATGCGCCCCACGCTTGAGACCGTCGCGGAGTCGAGTATGAGGTGTTACTAAGCTTAATTTAACATTTTTAGAACTTTGGATTATTTGTTTCTACATTCACAGCTTTTAAACTACTTGCGTCACAGTCACAATAAAAATCATATCTCGAGTTACAAAACTCGAAATTAAGATCCGTAAATTTTCATTGAATCTAGACTCATATACCTATCTACAAATTTTTTTCTAGAATTTTTGGTTGAGCCAATTAGTACAGTTTATTAGTTAAATTTACCCCTGTTTCAGGACTTGACTGGTTTGACCTCTTTTTACTACGAACCACATTTCTCTCTGTAAAAAATTCATATGACTATGAGGTTTGTTTCTACTAAAACTAGACTCAATAAGGATTCTGAGGATATAAAATACACCACCTAATTATATCTTTAAAATTTATAGTGAATTTCTAAAGTTGGAACAGGGGATTTAGAAACTGTTACGACCCTGTTTCACTAAAATTCAAATATCTTTTAACATATAATTCTTTTACCTGTTTCATTTGTTTCATGTGAAACTAGACATAATAAGCTTCAATTTGATATATATTCCATCACCAGATTCAATTTCTATGATTTTTAGTAAATTTTTAAACTCACGTCAGTGTTGCTGCAGTATTCTGTTTATGGCAAATTTCATCCCTTTTATGAGTTTTTATGCACTAAGTATCTTAATAATTTTCCTTAACATCAAACATAATCTAAACTAACCATTTTCATAATTTATCATTGTCAAACATTTTCTCAACCATTCCATCACCATATCATAAGATCATTTGCACAAAATAGGTATATTGCTATACATGCCATACTTAAATTTACAAGCCATTTACCAAAAGTCTTCCGGATAGTGTGATTGAGCCTTCGACCTATCCAGACTCTCCGAGCTGGCTTGTCCAAAACTACAATGAGTAAGAAGGAGGAGTAAGCATAAATGCTTAGTAAGTTCATATGCAAATAATAAGTAACATAACAAGCAGTCATACCAATCAACATTAGCATGCATCACTAAAACACATATCACATTTCTAATCATTTTCATCATCTTATTACCTTATCGTGATTGTATCAATACTCAACCCGAGGGTTAAATACATACCTGTCCAAAATATCCATTTCACATCACTTACCAATACGTCTCTTTACATCTCGAATGTTCCTCCATTTGAGTAAAACTTTACCCGTTGAACACATCGGAATATAATTCGGATACATGGATAACTTGCACATAAGTGCCATATATGCAATCAAGCAATCATGTAACCCGCCCATAAGCGAACTCGGACTCAACTCAACGAGCTCGGGCGTTCGCATCCATAAGTGAACTCGGACTCAACTCAACGAGCTCGGATGCCTAGTTACATCTCTCGAACTCGGACTCAACTCAAGCGAGTTCGAACATTCGCATCCATAAGTGAACTCGGACTCAACTCAGCGAGTTCGGATGCACAACCATCCTAGTGACATGTCACTTGTATCCTAATCTATTCCTAAGGTTCAAGCGGGATTTTCCTCGAACACATATCCTTGCCGTCTTTAGTAGAATGCCGAATTCAATACTCGGTAACAATTATATTTAACAAATAGCTCACATAATTTACATATTATTTGAAATTAACCACAAAGCATACATTTCATAATAAAATTCAGCATCACATATATTTAACATCACTAACTTAAAAATAACAATTATGCTACATTATTTACACATGAACTTACCTTGGTACCAAAATACAAAGATTTTGCAATTTAGTCCACAATCTTTTCTTTTCCTCGATTGAAAGTCGATTCCACGTCTTTCTTGATCTAAAATAACACATTTAGCTTATTTAATACTCACATTATCAAATTAATCCTTAACCCAAATTTTGGCAAAATTACAATTTTACCCCTAAACTTTTACATATTTACATTTTTGCCCCTAGGCTCAAGGATTAAACTTTATTCCTTATTCTTATGTTTTACAACATGCTGATCACTTTTCTCTTCTATGGAAACATCAAATTCTCACTCTAACAAGCACTTATGACTATTAGGTATTTTCTGGAGATTAAGTCCTTTTACTCGTTTTTACCTAAAACCGAGTAGCACAAGTTGTCTAACATAATTTAAAACCTCATATTCTATCATAAAACACCAAAATACACAAATTTCACCTATGGGTATTTTTCCAAATATGAACCCTAACTTAAATTATTGCTAGCATAAGCTTTATCGAGAACTCTGGGGACTCAGCGCGTAAAGAACATTAAAAGCGGGGCTTGGAATCACTTACTATGGAGCTTGAAAGCTTGAAACAAACCCTAGCTATGGAGAACCCTTGAAATTTCGGCCTAATGAAGAAGATGGACGAAAATTGGCTTTTAATTTTGTTTTTAATTCATTTTAATAACTAAATGACCAAAATGCCCTTACTACTAAACTTTCCAAAAATTCCTTCCATGTCCTAATTTTGTCCATGAACTTAAAATTGGTCAAATTGCTATTTAAGACCTCTTAATTAATATTTCAATGCAATTTCATACTAAAAACTTCTAGAATGCAAGTTTTGCAACTTATTCGATTTAGTCCCTACTTTCAAATTAAGTATTTTATGCATAGAATTTCTTTACGAAATTTTCACACAATCATGTAATCATATCATAAACCTCAAAATAATTATAAAATAATTATTTCTATCTCGAATTTGTGGTCACGAAACCACTATTCCGATTAGGCCCTAATTCGGGATATTACACTCACCTTGGAAAAAAGTGCTGAGATTTGGCCGTAAAGGCAAATTGAGTCCGAGGTTCATCGGGCCGTATGAAATATCTGAACGAATTGGGCCAGTTGCATACCGATTGATTTTGCCCCCTGAACTTGAAAAGATTCACAACGTTTTTCATGTTTCGATGCTTCGACGTTATAGATCCAATCCATCGCATATTATTAATCCATCAGAGGTTGAAATTCAATCTGATTTGAGTTATGAAGAAGAATCGGTTCGTATTTTGGCTCGTGAAGTAAAAGAATTATGAAATAAGAAAATTTTATTAGTGAAGATACTATGGCTTAAACATGGGGTCGAAGAAGCTACTTGGGAACTTGAAGACACTATGAAGGATCGATATCCTAACTTATTCACTGGTAAGATTTTCAGGGACGAAAATTCCTTAGGTGGGGAGAGTTGTGACGGCCCTAATTAGACCCTAGTCGGAATGTGGTTTCGGGACCACAAAACCGAGTCACAAAAATTTATTTTTGTTTTAATTGCATATATTTATGTGTGATAGAGTATGTGTGAAAAAAATTAAATGCTTAAAATTAGCCTTAGGCATGTGAATTTTCTTAAAAAGACTTAGTTGAGAAATTTAGAAAAGATGATAGGTAAATTTTAAGGATTAAATAACAATAAGGTGAGAAGGCATGGATTTGCATGTCAAAATGCCCATTTTTGCACTTAATGGCCGGCCAAGTAATGATGCCTTCCACTAATTTAAATTAAATTAGTATATTAAATTGGTAAAAGAATAAAATATTCATAACATAAAGATTAATAAAAATAAAAGATGAATAAAAGAAAAAGAAGTGTTCATCTTCTTCCTTGGAAGAAAACCGAAACAAAAGAGGAAGAAAAGAGAAGAGGGAAATTTCATTAGGGCAATTCGGCACCTTCTTGGTTAGTTAAAGGTAAGATTTGAAGTGTTTTTGGAAATTCCCCTTTAAATGTTTAAGTTAATTGAAAATGCACCTCTTGGCCATGTCAAAGGAAATCAAGTTCTATGGTAGTTTGGGCACTAAGCCGTTTATCAATGTAGTAGAATTGGAGGTTGTGTTTCATGTTGTTTTATGCTTTTAGATGAAAGAATGAAGTTGAATTTGTTGAATTATTAGATGGGTAGCACATTGTGCATTCGACCATATGTGGATTTGAATGAAATATTCATTTTGTTTGTTATTTTATTGTATGAGAAATGGTTCAATGCAAGCCGAATGAATCAAAATAGATAAGTTAAAAAAATACAAAATTCAAGATTATGGGATAACATGAGTAGTTGACCGAAATATGAAAGAAAGAAATAGATTGTTATTTTTATGTTTTGGGAGTGAAAAGCATAATGAAAACATAGTAGTTTAAGTGCATATTTAGTTTAAGTGATAAGTAGAATTTAGCTAAAATAGCTTGATATGATATATGTGTGTGTTTGCCGATTTTAAATTTGGATAGATTGAGTAATTACAATGGGCATTAAGGTGTTGAGTTTATGAAATTAAAGAAATATAAGTTTGATAGATTTGAAATGAATATTAACCGAAAACGAACTTAGCTAGTAAAAAGTTTGAAATGTGAATTGCCGAAATTGATTTTGTAGTGTATTGAATTATTGGAGTAGATGAAAAGTACGTTGGTTATGCATTAAGCTTGAAGATTAAATTTAAAGTCTATGTTTAAGCAAATACCGAATCTTGGTGTCTCTGTATATGAGGTAGAAGTATAAATTAGGGCTACGATGATTAAATTATTTTATTTGTTTAGCCGGAGTTGGAGCTCAAGATCAAAGGGAGCCAAGTTCAGCAAAAGGGAAAACAAAAGCAGTGGAGTAGCCGATCGAAGTTGTTCATCCGATAAAAAGGTAAGTCCTTAGGTAATTGAAGTTATAGTAAACTTTGAACATAGAGGACATAAATTAACGTAGATAAGATATTATGGTATATATATGAGTTCTTGGACATCAAAGGTGAAATTATTGATAAATCTATGATAATGTGATGATTAAAGATAAGAAAATATTGCACTATGTGTGCGAGGCTATGTGGCACTATGTGTGCGAGAAAACATTGCACTATGTGTGCGAATAAGTGAGAGCACTATGTGTGCAGACTTTCAAATCGAGCACTAAGTATGCAATGTCGATTATGGAGTATTATTTGTGGCAATTAAGGATGCAACTAAACAATAAATTAGAGATTGATTGATAAATGAAGTAGCTAGGTTTATGCTTTAAATTTATTTTTGGCTTCGTATATTGTATATACATGTATACATATATACGTCAATGGTTATATATGATATTGCAATGGTATTTTAGTTATGAATATTCAGAGTAGGAGTACATGGTGTAGTTGGGTAAGTATGTATCAAATGCATATGGTACGTTCGTGATATAATATATCCTTGTGGTATTATGGTTGAATTCGAATAGTATTGAATTTATTATTTAAACTGAATATAAATCATTATTAGAATATTGAAATTTCTTAGGACTTACTGAGTTAATAACTCACTCGGTGTGTTTTGGTTTTGGTATAGATCATCTTACCGAGGAAAGCTTGGAACCATCACGAAGTCATCACAACTTTTGTCAAACTTTTTGGTACTTTTGTTTAAAACTTTAGTAGACATTATGGCATGTATAGGAGAGTAATTTTGGGAGGTTTGCTATTCCGATATATTTGTATATAAAGCCATACGAATATGGCTAAAGTTTTATATATGAATTTGGTAATGTTTTGTTTATAAATCCTATAAAGTTAATCAACTTGAATTAGAATTTCATATTGTGATATGCTTGAATTGTACATCTTACGTATGTGTACTCGGTTAATAGGGGTTAAATCACTATACGAATAGAAGGGTTTTAATCGGGTAATGATATTCATTAAGCTTGAGATTTCACTTTTAAATTTCTTTTGAATCTTAAGTGTTCTATTGAAGAATTGAGTAGATTATGTTATTTGAACCTATTTTAGTAATCGACACGGGTGGTTGGGTGTTACAGTCCTGATTTAAGTAAACAATCAATAGTCATACTGAGATTAAAGAAACCCATACCACATTAATGCAGTTGTCAACTTCGCAAACCAACACAGAGGGTCTTGTTGTAAACCATAAAGTGATTTACGTAATCTACAGACTTTGGTAGCTTGTTGAGTGACGAAACCAGGAGGCATCTTCATGTACACCTCTTCTTTTAAATCTCTATGCAAGAATGCATTATGAACATCCATCTAATGAAGTTACCATGTCTTTGTTACTGCCACAGAAAGAAAAGTACAAATGGTCACCATTTGAATCTGATTATTGTCAAGTGTCACCAATCGAGCTTTATAACATTCAATCGACTCATCTGAATTTTATTTGATTTTATAAACCTATTTACTCCCTATAGCTCATTTTTTTGGTGGTAAATCTTTCAAAGTCCATGTCCCATTAGCCTCAAGAGCCTCAATTTCTTTCATCATAGCTTCCTTCCAATGAATATCTTTTATGGCTTGAACATACGAGGTAGGCTCCCTTTTGACTATCATAGCTGTTAAGAAAGAACGATGTTTTGGAGAAAATTTATCTTAATTTACATAATGTGCTATAGGATAAGAGATACCTGAGGACATGGTTGGTTTGGATGAACGTGCAGAGGGGCTTATTTGTTGTATAGTATATGTCACAAAATCTCGTAGTCGAGTAGAAACTTCTTTTGTTCTATGACTGCGCCCAAGTTATTCTTGAACAAATTCACCCGAGGCTTTACTAACACCCCGTATCATCGTTATCACATTGAGTTACAGTTGAATTCTCAAGCACCTCACTTTCTTCGTCCTCATTCAAGTCACCATCAGCATGATTGGTGATACTGAAATGAGCATTCTGTAATAGATCTGGCCGTGCACCCTCCTTACTAACACCAACAAATGAAAATTCATATTCAGAGAACACAACATCTCTTGATACAAAAAATTTCCTGTATCAAGATCATAAACTCTCTACCCTTTTTTTCTAAAGGGATATCCTATAAAAACACAATGTTGACTTCTACTAGCAAATTTGTCCTTTTCCTTATTCAAATTTCGAGCATAACAAAAACATCCAAAAGTTTGAATATGATTATAACTAGAAGGATTACCAAATAAGATCTAATAAGGAGTCTTTCCTCCTAATAGCTTAGAAGGTGTCCAACTGATCAAATATCCAACCATCAAAACACATTCTCCCCAAAACTTGATGGAAAGGTTGCCCTAAAATCTTAAAGCTCTAGCTACATTTAATATATGGCGATGCTTCCTTTCAACATGACCATTCTATTGAGGTGTTCCTACACATAAAGTCTGATATAAAATTCTATTTTCAATAAAATAGTATTTCAAATACGCAAGTTCAGTCCCATTATTAGTTCTAACTACTTTCACATCATTATGAAATTTTCTTTTAGTCATAGCAAATAAATTACTCATAACAGGGTCTACTTCTCTTTTTTCAGTCAACAAATATATCCATACATCCTTAGAAAAATTGTCAACAACGATAAAAAATACGAAGCACCACAAGAAGCATTAACATGATAAGGTCCCCACAAATCTCAATGAATTAATTCAAAATTTTCATTCGCTTTATCGTCACTAGAAATAAAAACTTACCTTGTTTACTTAGCTCTCAAACAAATGTCACATGGTTTATTCTTCACCAAACTATTACAAAGTGTAAACTAAGGAAGAGATTCAACTATTTTTGCAGACGGACGCCCCATTCTCCTATGCCATAATTCAAAGAATCTATATGACTAGCCTTGCATGCTTGGACTGATGGTGCTGACTTCAAACAGTAAAGCCCCTTGCGTTGTTCTCCCGCTCTAATCACCATCCTTGATGTGCAGTCTTGTATAACACAAATTTTATTAGTAAATTGAACGTCACAATTAGATCCATTAACCAATTATGACATAGATAATAAATTGCAATTTAAATTTGGAACATAAAGAACATTGTCCAGTTTGATATGTTTTCCCAAGCAAATAAATCTGTAACACCCCTAACTCGTATCCATTGCCGGAATAGGGTTACAGAGCATTACTATAAAATCGTAACTTAAAACATTCATTTCCAAACATTAGATAAATCATAGCATAATTTATTCAAACACATGCATATCGTCCCTTATTCGAGTCCTCGAGGCCTTAGAAATACTTTAAAGACGATTCGGGACTAAATTGGGAACATAAGAGAACTTAAGGAAAAAGTTAGAAAAATTCACATGGCTGAGACACACGCCCGTGTTTATGGCCATGTAGCATTCGAAATAGGGACACACGGCCGTGTCCCAACTCGTTTTCGTGCCTATGTAACGCTCTCAGTTAGGTCACACGGCTAAGCCACACGCCCATGTGCTAGGCTGTGTAACTCTCGAAATAGCCTCACACGCCCTTGTACCAGTTCGTGTGCTAAGCCGTGTAACTGCCTGACTTGTAACTCTATTAAACCTTTAGGGGATACACGGTCATGTCGCATGGCCGTATTTCACACACGACTGAGACACACATCCGTATCTTAGGCCGTGTGGACAAGAAATTGGCCAAAATGAAGCCATTTCTTTCACCCATTTCCAACAATTACCTACAAGCCAAATGCACATATGATTAAGGCACCAAAACATGCCAAAACATACATAATATAATCATTTCAATATACAAACAATTTATTCAACCAAAATGCCAATAAGGCACCTCAAACATAATTCATCTAATCTGCTTAAACATATGCATATTTTGGCGATTCATCAACCATTCACATTTAATCTATTTTCATACCAAACTTACCACAATGACCACATACCAAATCACATCCTAACATACCAATTTGGTTATTCAAAACATACATTCACTTAGCCATATCAACACCAACCATCAAAGCACCAAAGTGCTAAAAGCACACCAACCAAAAATACCATATATACATGCCAAACATATCAACTAGATCAATAAACACTAGTCCACCTATACATGCCATTATAACCATGACTAAAACATCAAAGTCTGCCGATATAATCTCTAGATAGTGTGATAGGTCTTCGATGAGCTTCCAAATCGATCGAGCTTTTGATAATTTATAAAATATAGGAAAGAGAACTACGTAAGCATATAATGCTTAGTAAGTTCGTAATTCATGAACATAGCTTACCATTTTAATACAAAAACGTTATAAAATCAATCCAACATAAGCTTGGCACAAGCCTAAGCATCATCAACAACCTAAGTTAGTGCTTTAAAATATAACTCATCAACATCATCACATGGTAAGGTATAATACATGAGCATAGCATCATTTAACTCATGCTTTCCATCAAACTTCAAAAATCACACAAACACATTCAAGGAAAAACCCTAACCCTTTAACAGTTTTGCAAATTAGTCTCTGGGCTAACTAGATTAAGTTACAACCATCCCGAAAACATAAAAAACTTTAAAAACGGGACAAAACAACACTTACATTGTAACACCCCTATCCTGTATCAATCGCCGGACTAGGGTTAAAGGCATTACCGGACCATTCAGAACATTTAATACTTATTTCATAACATCATAGTATCATAATTTAAACATCAATATTAAGTCCCTTATGTAGGCCATCGAAACCTTAAACATGTATTAGAAAGGGGTCGGGACTAAACCGAACTCATACAAATTTTTCTAAAACTTAAACATTTTCAAAGGAGTACAGGTCACACGCTCGTGTGAATAGACCGTGTGCCTTACACGGTATTAGACACGTCCGTGTGTCTAGGCCATATCAAAACAGGGCATACATACTGACTAGCTCACACGGCCACAAGACGTGCTGTGGTCGAGCCTGACTTACAATTGTAGAGTACCCTAGGGGACACATGGCCGTGTAACATGACCGTGCGTCGCACACGGTTGAGACACACGGCCGTGTCTCTGCTCGTGTAGACAAAAATAGGTCATTTGAATAGCCAACTTGCCACCCCAATTGGGTCAAACCTATAAGTACCAAACCAAGCATATTTACACAACAATATCAACCAATTTATATACCAAATCATACACCATTCATGCCCTACCACAAACAACTAAATCCATGCTCATAAACATACCAAAATCGCATGCCAATTTCATTCACTCATACTTCAATATCATTTATCATTTCTATACATAATTGCAACTCAAACATACTAATTCCATGTACCAACTCATACCATGAACACATGATTCATAACATAATAATAACCATTTCAAGATCATAATAGCTTCACCAAATAGACCATTTCACTAGGCCACAAAAATGCACAACATTAACATCATTAACAAGCCATTTTCGCATGGCTACATATATACAAATCACAATGAATCATATCAAAACTAGCCTATAAATGCCACATAATCCAAAACTCAAAGTTTTTATTTACTGAAGAGATAACCGGATAGTGTGATGAGGTCTCCCACAACTTCCAACCCGAGTAAGTCACAGAAACTCTATAAACAAAGGAAAAACACATAGAGTAAGCTTTTAAGCTTAGTAAGCTCATATCTTAATAAACTTAACATAACAATATTTTCATTATAATGCCATAAGCATGATATACTATCTCACACAACTTTTCTAAATTTCATAACATGTTCTTATATCTAATTATCATCATTCAATGTTATACTTACTCACTCAACCAACTTTAATTTTCACAAGCTTATTCAATTCATTTTTCATACATCATTCAATTAACACTTTCATATAACCAAATGAGCACAATATCGGAAATAACACATTTAATCATATAACTTTATCATATGAATCTCATATGATCATTTATATTCAAATTCACTTTTCATTCATATAACATCTGACAATTTTCACATTTTCAACTTTACAAATCACATCTTATTCATTCATTTATGTTTCAATGGCACATAATCATATTTCATTTCTACATACATCATATAACATTCTTTGCACAGATACTTACCTTTCATCTTCAAACAGTGTATATAATTCAACGTACCTGAATCGGAATATCATTCATTTAATCATTTATTTCTCGAAATGCCTGTTAAACCGTTCAGAATCAATAAGGATACTCAGATAGCTCGAAAAGCTCGTACAATGCCAACGTCTCAGACGTGGTCTTACATGTAATCAAATATCGATGCTACTATCCCAGACAGGGTCTTACACGAAATCACATATCGGATCCTATGTCATGACATATGTATCCTAACTATTCTTATGGTTCGTACAGGGCTTTTCGGACATCAAAACTTGTCGATACTTTCTCGGATTCATATAATCTGCTACTCGAACAATTCAATATCATGATAACATATATAACTTATTCAAAATACATATATATACCTTTCCATTCGGCATTGAATTCAATCACATAAATCATATGCATTTATAACATGATTTCGTAATGTCTATTAAAATACGAACTTACCTCATTCGCAGAAACGACAAATTAAGTCAACTAATCCGATACTATGACTTTCCCTTTATCTAAATCTGAATTTTGCTTTTGGCAATCTAGTTAATATCAAAATTAAATTAAAAATTCAATAATTGATTCAAAACAATTCATAAACACATATTTAGGGTTTTTGCACTTTAGCCCCTAACATTTTACATTTTCACAATTTAGACCTTATTCACAAAAATCACAAAATATACAAATTTCCATATACATATGCTAGGCCAAATTTCCCTTTAATCTATATAATCCATATATTTCATTTATTCACAGTTTTAACCACTCAATTTACACTTTTGACAAATTAATCCTTTTTATACAATTTCACTAAAAATCATTTTACAAAATATGATAATCTATCAACAAGCTTTCATAATTCATCATCAAACTTCATAAAGCTCACAATTTCATCAATGGCATATTTCAAAATCAGAAATTTAGGCATGGGCTTTATAGAACACTAAGCAACGGTCATAAAAACGTAAAAATTATCAAAAACGGATTAAAAATGAACCTTTAATCAAGCTTTAACATGGTCGAACCCTAAAAGCTTTTATTTCTCTCTTTTTCTTTGATACATTCGAAAATGGTGATGAATATCACACCAAATTCATGTTTTCTTTTATTTAATAAAACATTAATAATCAATTTCTCATTTTTCCCTTAATGAATAACCTTTAAAAACTTATAATGGATGTCCATAAATGTCCATTAACCTTATCAAAGGTCTAATTACAATATAAGGACCTCTCATTTAAAAAGACATAGCAAATAGGTACTTTAAGAATTAGAAGGCCACTTTTACATTTTACGCAATTAGGTCCTTTTATCAAATTAAGCACAGAAATGATAAAATTTTCATACGAAACTTTCATACATGCTAATTCACATATTATCAACACGAAAAATATTATTAAAATATTTTTTTGACTTGAATTTGTGGTCCCAAAACCATTATTCTGACTAGGGTCTAAACCGGGTTGTTACATACATACAAGGAGAATATCTAGCTGAACGTTCAAGCTCCTTCAATGGAGGTTTTGACCCTTATTTTCAGTGGAAAAGATGACCAACCAAGATGATGTTTTTGTTGTCATTAATTTACTAACATATATTTATTAAATTACATATATAACCTTATTATTTAACATTAAAATCACTTAGTTCATGTCCATGAATGTCCACTATATAATTTAATGGTCTAATTACTACTTAAATCCTTTAACAATTTAATTTCATAGCTAATAGACACCTTTAACTAATGGAACTATACTTTTGCACCTTTTAAGATTTAGTCATTTTTACTTAATTACTATACGATACTACTAACATGCCGTAGATGTTAAAAATAATAATAAAATAAATATTTTTATATTAGATTTGTGGTCCCTAAACTATTGTTTTGATTTCACTGAAAACGGGTTGTTACATGATCCTTCCTTCAACGTCATTACCTCCTCACTGTTAGGCAAACCAATTGGACATGCCTCAATTTCTTTCAAATTTTTTAAACGTTATAAAGTACCTGTCATATGTTGGGAAGCGCTTAAATTAATGATCCAACTTAGATTACTTTTACTATTCAACTTTTTGTTAGTACCCGATTTGCACGAGTTCAAGAAATTGTGAAAAAGTTTCCATTGTTTAGCTGTCAAGGCCCCAGAAGTTATATTTTCTCATGTTATTGCCACTGATGATGATGGTTGCCCAATTACATAAGCTGTATTAACCTTTGGCGTATTACTACATCCTTGCCCTGTACTCTATCCCCTTTGTCCATGTCTAGTCCTTTTGGATCAGTCACCCCACCATTATGGATATCCAATGAGTTGGAAACATGTTTCAGAATCATGTCCCTTTCTTTTGCAATGTGATCAAACAATTGATTTGTCTCTTGTTTTTGTTTTATACTTTTGGCCTCCTATCTTGGCTTGCACTGCAAAACTCACAACTTGTATATGTTCCTCCTTCCTTCGTGAAATTTTTATGCGTTCTTCTTGGCATACCAACGAGTATGCCTTGTTTAAGTTTGGAAGGATCTGTACTTAAAATATTGGAATGAATAGTTTCATATAAATCATCTTCCAACCCCATAAAAAAATTGATGAAGCCTATTTTCTTCTCGTTTCTTGTTGAGTTCAGCTACAATATTACAATTGCATTTTCCACAACAACAGATGGAAATCTGCTCATAATTCGTGAGTTCTTCCCATAGTTGTTTCACTTTCCCATAAAAAGTCATTATCGAAAAACCTCTCTGTTTGCAGTTGGCAAGTTTTGCCTTGATCTGCTGAACACGAGGTCCATTAGCAATAGAGAATCGTTCATTGATACCATCCCATAAATCCTTTGCAATCTCCATATAAGTTATAGTAGATTACAGGGTTGGCTTCATTGTGTTCAGCATCCATGAAACCAACATAGAATTTACAATCCACCAATCCTCTAATTCAGAGGAATCATCATCGGGTATTCCATCAATAAATCTAAATTTCTTCTTGGCCTTCAACACAGTTTGTATCAGTCGAGCCCATGCATCATAGTTGTCTCATTTCAATTGCACTTGAATAATTATATTTCTAGGATTATCGCTCAAAGTCAACATGTAGGTGGAAACAAGTTTCTTTCCCTTGCTATTCATGTTCTTTGGCTTTTGATACCATGTAAAAATTTTGAGAGAAAAATGACTTCCTTCCTTTGTATTCACAGGCCAAAAAGAGCCATATATACATGATAATCATGGAAAATAAATCACCTACTAAATCTATGTAAATCCCTAACTTCTCTCATAAATATGTTATTTACATAACTAAATATATTATTTACATATTGAACATATATTTGCGTATCTTATTATATTCCTCTATTTGTAACAGCCCCGTTTAGACCCTAATTGGAACAGTAGTTTTGAGACCACAATCCAACATTAAAATATTTATTTTATCATTTTATTAAGGTTTACAGTAAGATAGAATGTTCATGTGAAAATTTTGTGAAGAAATTTTATTGTTTAAGTGTTTAATTCGGTAAAAAGGACTAAATCGCGTAAAACGTAAAAGTTGTGTTCTATAAGCTAAAGGTGTCAAATAGCTATAGAACTTAAAATTTAAGGTCCTTAAGTAGTAAATATACCATTAGTTGGTTAGTGGCTGTTAATGGATGATAGTGGAGTGGCATATGGTGTAATTACTAATGTTTTTAATGGTTAATAAGGTAATTAATTAAATAAATGATAAGTTAATAAAATAAAAACATAAAGTCATCATATTTTCACCATTTCTCCATAGAAAATGAAAAAGATGAACAGCCATAGAAGCTTGAACATTCGGCCAAGCTTTGGAGCTTGATAGGTGAGTGGTTTTTGCCCAGTTTTTAATAAATTATACGTTTTTGAGCTCGTTGCAGTTTAATTTAGCTAGTCCGTATCTCCATTTTTGAAAATTTTATAGATTTTTTAAGATGCCATTGATGAATACTCATGCTTTTTGATGATTGATGATGAAATATGGAAGTTAGATGATAGTTTTACATATTTAACAAAGTGATTTTGAGTAAAAATGCAAATTATGGACTAATTTGTGAAATTATGAAATTAGTGGTTAAATGTATGAATAAATTGAATTAATGGGCTACTAGGGACACAAGGTGAATTTGGCCTAACATGGGCACAGTGAAATTTTGAGTATTTTGTGTTGTTTTGAAATAAGGACTAAATTATGAAGAATGTGAAATGTCAGGGGAAAAAGTATAATTAGCCCATTTATGTATTTTTGGATGAATTTGATTGAATATATGATTAAATACGCCAAATTTGTATTGAATTAGATCAAGAAATGAGGAAATTGGATTTGGATCGGAGAATTGTTAAATTGAAATGTCTGTGCATTATATGTGCTGAATTGAGATGTAAAGAAATATATATATATGTGACTATGGTTTAAGTACGATGATAAATTGACTATGTCTGGCACTAAGTGTGCGTTTCAAAATAGTTTCGGCTATAAATAGCACTAAGTGTGCGAATTGAAATAGCTTCGGCTATATGAGGCACTAAGTGTGCGATACCGAGATAGTTTCGGTTTATTGAGATGGCAGTAAGTGTGCGAGATCGATTTGGCTTTGGCTAATCATTGATGCACTAAGTGTGCGAATTCTTAGAGAATTGAAAGGCTCCCTAATGAATTAATGTATTGAACAAAGAGGTGAGAAAGAAATGAATAAATATAGGAAAGTTCAGGTATGTACGATACTTATTTGGTAGTTGATACTATGTGTATGAAGCTTGATGAAATTGTATATACATGATAAATGGTCAAGGATTAGAATTGAATGATGTGTTATATATGCTCGTTATATGAAATTGTGGTCCTATGTTTCCGACATGGGATTTATGAAACATGAAACATGGCTTTGATGTATGATTGCTTGGTTCGAAAACTTGAACTGATAATGAATTTAAAATGGTTGAGTTGGTTATATAATTCATGTATGCGAATTTGGTTTATGTGAAGGGAATTGTGGATATTTGAGTTTGAAAGTATTTATAAAAAAGTTAATATAACTTTATGTATAATTTGTAATAAATGACCATTGTTTGATTGGTGATGAAATGAATATGTGTGTGCTTGATTTATATGAATGATCTAACGGTTGTTAGTCGAATTTGAAAGCATGGTTATACGTTCATTAATAAATAAGTTAAGTGAATTATTTAATGTGGTTACATGAATTTAAAAGTACAATGAAGGCATATATGATGGGGATTTGTTAATTTCAGTTTAGTGATATTGGTTTATAAATATCATTGAAATGATTTATTTGCTTATGGCTTACTAAGCTTTCAAAGCTTACTCCGTGTACTATCCTATGTCTATAGAGTTTCAGAGACTTGCTCGGGTTGGAAGTTGGAGGAGGCGTCATCACACTATCCGGTTATCGCTTCGGTAAATAAAAGCTTTAAGATTTGGTAATATGGCATGTATAGGCTAGTTTTGAGATGGTTCGTTATGATTTGTGTATATATATAGCCATGCGAAAATGGCTTAATTATGATGCTAATATAGTATATATTTGGTTATGTATTTAGCTCATTTTGGATAGTATGATTCATGGTTTATATGTATGGTGTAATTGGTTATATGATTTGGCTGGAGCATTGAGGTGAAATATTGGATGTATTTTCGATTTATGGTTCATATTTCTATAGGTAAAATGATGAACATTGATGATGCATTAGTTATTTGAATACGGTTTGAAAAGGCAAATAATGTGATATGTTTAGATATACATATATATATATGTATATGACCAAGTGAAATGGTCATTTTGGTATGTTCATAGTTGGGAATTTGGTAATGTTTAGCATGTGATTTTAATATGCTTTGATATAGAGAATGAACATGAAATTGGTTGATGATATTATGGATTGATTGATACATGTTTGGAGTTGAATTTGGCTGAAAATTTTGCATATATGATGCTTGATTTTGGAATTGTAAGGAGGACCCTAATAGGTGGCATATTGGCCTTGTAAATGGCCTATATTTGCCCACACGAGCAGGGACACGGGCGTGTGTCTCTGCCGTGTTGCTCGAGGGCCATTTCGAAATGAGCCTGAGCAGACCACATGGTTAAGGACACACGGGCGTATGCCAAGCCGTGTGGCCAAGTCAATTTTGACCACGAGTTAGACACACGGGCGTGTCTTGTGGCCGTGTGGATAAGTCAGTATGTATGCCCTGTTTCGCCACGGCCTAGACACACGGGCGTGTCTAATATCGTGTGAGGCACACGGCCTGTTCACACGGGCATGTGACCTTTATAACTTAGAAAAATTGTTAAGTTTTGGAAAAAAATTGTATATGTTCGGTTTAATCCCGGCATCGTCCTAATGTATGTTTATGGTCTCATTGACTTAAGAAATGGACTTAATGTTAATGTTTGACTATGATATGACGATGCATGACTTTTAATTGTGAAATGATTGTGAAATGTTCTGGTACGTCCGATACTGCCTCTTAACCCTAGTCCGGCGATAGATACGGGTTAGGGGTGTTACATTTATTGGTATCAGAGCTATGGTTTAGTCAGTTTTAGGATTACCATGGCGTATGTAAGTCTAGCTATACATGCCACATTTAACCTGCGATAGTGTGATATCTCCCGACTCTGACGAAAATTATTTTGATGAGACAGATAAGTTTTCCAATCGAGCTAATTCTGATAGTACGGAATGTGTACTCAAATGTTTGAATGGAAATGTGTTGATTATGAGTTAAAACTCATAAAAGTATAGGTCAAAAAGTATGACATTTTGTTATTGATAAATGTTATAATTGTATGAGCATATGAGATATAGTATTTGAGTTATGATTGTTATCTGAAATGCTTTGATTGTGATTTAGTAATTTGAGTTGGCATATGAACAGTGTGTTAAGAATAAAAGTGATTAAAAGCAGAAGTTTATTAAATGATTTGAGAATGTGAAATTAGTAATGAACTGACTATTTGTGATAGTATGTGTTATGTGCATTTATGTGTAAGTTAAATTTGAGGCTTTACTAACCTCACCCCCCTTATCAATGAAATGTTAAAATGAAATCTGTAAGATTTGGTTGAATAAGTTCACGAGTGTGGAGTTACAGAAGTCCGTGTTTGGAAGATTAATAATATGGTCAGAAAAGTGAATGAATCAGCAAATAAAGACAGTATTAAAAGAGAAATTGGATAGTTCTAGAGACTATTCAGATTATGCAAAGACACTGTTACAGAAGAAGTTAACTCTGATTAAATGATCTATTCAAATTTGTTTTCTAAAGAAAATATTAGCTAGAAGCTTTTCTGAATTAACTTTTATTAGTGAAGGGATAATGTGAAAATTTTTTATGACAGAATTAAACAGTTGAATAATGATTGAATTGTATTGATGGCTGAATGCAGTGGTTATAGTTGAGCAGTTACTATGATTTCTTCTGGGCATTCTATGGGTACATTTATCCTCAGAAGTTTATGCAATTGTTTAGTTTCGGAAGGAATTCTTATCGTATGAGAATATTTGTTAAACATACTAATGATGAAAGTATCGTTGGTCTGTTTGAGTTATGTTCGACTTTACTATATCTTTCTCTGGTAATTATTCCATTGTGTGGATATGAAAGTCGATGGTAAAATCTATATGATGCTAATAATTTGTTTCTACTGGCTATTGTTCTGTTGAAATATGTGAAGATTACATTGCTTCTGTTACTATGAATTCCCGTATTTATGAGTGATATTATTCTTTCTGGACATTTTCTAGGATATCATCGAAGTTGATATCATTCTATATGGGTTGTAATTTTCTAATATTCTATGTAGCTTCAGATGTTGAAAATTTCGCTATTCTGGTTTTCTTATGATTCTACGTGATAATCTACAAGAGATATCTATTTGACGGAAATGGTTATATCTGTTATAATCATAATTTCTGTTCTGAAATTTGGGAGGTATTGTAGTACCATTATCAGAGTTATAAAAGTTGTGCTTCTGCATTTGCTGCTGTTCAAATCATATTTGATTTTCTTCTGGGATATTATCTATTGTTACGTTTATTATGACATTATGATTTCTATTTGATGATTGTGGCATCTATATAATGATATGTCTGGTTTATCCTTTTTAACGAGAAGGAAAGATTTTTTCGAAAAGACTGATTCAGTAGTTTAATTTGATCTGAAATTATTTGATTGAAGAGTTAATTGGGTTATATGTGTTTGAATTTATCCACCGGATTGGAAATAAACTTTGAACGCTCATGTGTGAATTGAGGGATAGTTTGGAGGAAGAATTCGAATTCTTGAAGACTTAATATAGAATTATATCTATCGGAACAATTCTATCTGAGAAATGTTGTTGTAAATTAAAGTTAGTTCGACTGATGAACTTTTTCTTTTTGCACAAAGATATTGTCAATCAAAACATCAGTACTTGCGTCAATGAACGGTTTAAAGTGTGTTCTAATAATAGAGTGTACAAAGATATCTTGTGATTCCATACAGTTAAAGCTGCATGAAAAGAGTTAAGTGACATATTTGATGATTACAAGAGTTAAAAATGTTTGACATTGTAGAGTGAGATCCGAACTTAGCATAGCAAAGCTAGCTCAAATCGTCGAAAAAATTTTGAGTCTGTAAGAAAATATTATTATTCGAGAGAAATGATTATAGTTTCGAATGATTTGAATAAGAAACTTTTGTATGCTTTATGATCGATGAATACGTGATTGATCTTATCAGATGATGATTATATGTTAGCTAGATTAGAAGTTAAATTGATGTTTACTAAGTGAATTCGTGAAATTTAGAAATGTGTTATCAAATTATAAGTTAAAAAGGGGTTCAACATAAATTGATTTCTGATTCAGAACTTCAAATGTGGAATCAATGATTGCTTGTTGCTTTGAAATAGACTGTGTATACCACGAAACTCTGAGATTGTGTAACCATTGTTGCAAGAGGCTCATAGTGTCAGTTAGACTGTTCATACAGGAGTAACAAGATGCATAATAATCTGAGAAAGTGGTATTGATAAATGGGTATAAAACATAATATTTCTGACCTCGCGTTAGATGTCTGAGCTTCCAACAAGTTAAAGTTAATTATTAAGCGTCTTCAGGACTATTTCAGCATGTTTTGATATCTAAGTAATGATGAAATAGAATTTTGATAAATTTTGTATCGGGATTATCTCTTATCATTGGAAAAGATAGATGTTATCTGAATTACTGTTAATTGTCTGAATAAGTCTTTCTGCACGTATAGATTTCTCTTTTGATAAATCAGCTGGGTTATTCGTACAGAGACTGTCAGTTTGTATATGGTGTCAGTTATCATAAATTCATATGGTAATTCTGGGAGAAATTACAATAAGCTATGAGTACGAGGTTGTTTTGAAAATTCTCGAAATATTTATTCGTCACTGTGAGTATAAAAGTAACATTGTATAAGTTATTGTATGTGGCAGTTACCTAACTCCGTTTTTTCAGGATCGAGCTTTCTAAGAAAAAGGATTCACAAGTTTTAATTCATCAATGAAATTGAGCAGAAAACGAAAGTAATCTAATACAATTATAAATAGTTTCAGCTTCATATGATATATAGTGGAAAACATATCAGAATCTTAGTTGTGAGATTAAATAGATATGAAAATTGAATTCATGCGTGAATTTGAAATGTACTATGTGGAAGCAAATCCTTAATCTACTTTCTGGTAAGATTTTCGAGGACGAAAATACCTAAGGGGGGAGAGTTATAACTGCCCGGTTTAAACCCTAATCGGAACAGTAGTTTTGAGACCACAATTTAGAGTCCAAATATTTGTTTTATTATTTATTAAGGTTTACAGTATGATAGAATGTTCGTGTGAAAATTTCGTGAAGAAATTTTATTGTTTAAGTGTTTAATTTGGTAAAAAGGACTAAATCGCGTAAAGCGTAAAAGTTGTGTTCTATAAGCTAAAGGTGTCAAATAGCTATAGAAATTAAAATTTAAGGTCCTTAAGTGGTAAATATAATATTAGTTGGTTATGGATATTAATGGATGATAGTGGAGTGGCATATGGTGTAATTACTAATTTTTTTAATGGTTAATTAGGTAATTAATTAAATAAATGATAAGTTAATAAAATAAAAACATAAAGTCATCATATTTTCACCATTTCTCCACTGAAAATGAAAAAGATGAACAGCCATGGAAGCTTGAACATTCGGCCAAGCTTTGGAGCTTGATAGGTGAGTGGTTTTTGCCCGATTTTTAATAATTTATACATTTTTGAGCTCATTGAAGCTTAATCTAGCTAGCCCGTATCTCTATTTCCAAAAATGTTATAGATTTTGTCAGATTCCATTGATGAATATTCATGCTTTTTGATGATTGATGATGAAATATGAAAGTTAGATGATAGTTTTACATATTTTACAAAGTGATTTTGAGTAAAAATGTAAATTATGGACTAATTTGTGAAATTATGAAATTATGTGGTTAAATGTATGAATAAATTAAATTAATGGGCTGCTAGGGACCCAAGGTGAATTCGGCCTAACATGGACATAGTGAATTTTTGAGTATTTTGTGTTGTTTTGAAATAAGGACTCATTGTGAAGAATGTGAAATGTCAGAGGCAAAAGTGTAATTAGCCCATTTAAGTATTTTTAGATGAATTTGATTGAATATATGATTAAATAAGCCAAATTTGTATTGAATTAGATCAAGAAATGAGGAAATTAGATTTGGATCGAGGAAAGTCGAAAATTATCGAATAGTCATTCCGGTCCATTTGTGTTAGTACGATGTAAGTTCATAAGTAAATAAATGTTGTTAAATTGAAATGTATGTGCATTATATGTGCTGAATTGAGTTGTAAAGAAACATATATGTGACTGTGGTTTAAGTACGATGATAAATCGATTATGTTTGGCACTAAGTGTGCGTTTCAAAATAGCTTCGGCTATAAATAGCACTAAGTGTGCGAATTGAAATAGCTTCGGCTATATGAGGCACTAAGTGTGCGATACTGAGATAGCTTCGGTTTATTGAGATGGCACTAAGTATGTGAGATCGATTTGGCTTTGGCTAATCATTGATGCACTAAGTGTGCGAATTTTTAGAGAATTGAAAGGCTCCCGAACGAATTAATGTATTGAACTAAGAGGTGAGAAAGAAATGAATAAATATAGGAAAGTTCAGGTATGTACGATACTTATGTGGTAGTTGATAATATGTGTATGGAGCTTGATGAATTTGTATATACATGATTAATGGTCAATGATTAGAATTGAATGATGTGTTATATACGCTCGTTATATGAAATTGTGGTCCTATGTTTCAGACATGGGATTTATGAAACATGAAACATGAAACATGGCTTTGATGTATGATTGCTTGGTTCGAAAACTTGAACTAATAATGAATTTAAAATGGTTGAGTTGGCTATATAATTCATGTATGCGAATTTGGTTTATGTGAATAAGGGAATTGTGGATATTTGAGTTTGAAAGTGTTTATAAAGAAGTTAATATAACTTTATGTATAATTTGTAATAAATGACCATGGTTTGATTGGCGATAAAATGAATATGTGTGAGCTTGATTTATATGAATAAGCTAACGGTTGTTAGTCGAATTTGAAAGCATGGTTATACTTTCATTAATAAATAAGTTAAGTGAATTATTTAATGTGGTTACATGAAATTACGAGTACAATGAAGGTATATGTGATGGGGATTTGTTAATTTCAGTTTAGTGATATTGGTTTATAAATATCATTGAAATGATTTATTTGCTTATGGCTTACTATGCTTTCAAAGCTTACTCCGTGTACTATCCTATGTCTATAGAGTTTCAGAGACTTGCTCGGGTTGGAAGTTGGAGGAGACGTCATCACACTATCTGGTTATCGCTTCGATAAACAAAAACTTTAAAATTTGGTAATGTGGCATGTATAGGCTAGTTTGAGATGGTTCGTTATAATTTGTGTATATATATATAGCCATGAGAAAATGGCTTAATTATGATGCTAATATAGTGTATATTTGGTTATGTATTTAGCTCATTTTGGAAAGTATGATTCATGGTTTATATGTATGGTGTAATTGGTTATATGATTTGGCTAGAGCATTGAGGTGAAATATTGGATGAATTTTCGATTTATGGTTCATATTTCTATAGGTAAAATGATGAGTATAACATTGATGATGCATTAGTTATTTGAATACGGTTTGAAAAAGGCAAATAATGTGATATGTTTAGATATATATGTATATGACCAAGTGAAATGGTCATTTTGGTATGTTTATAGTTGGGAATTTGGTAATGTTTAGCATGTAATTTTAATATCCTTTGATATAGAGAATGAACATGAAATTGGTTGATGATATTATGGATTGATTGATACATGTTTGGAGTTGAATTTGGCTAAAAATGTTGCATATATGATGCTTGATTTTGGAATTGTAGGTAGGACCCAAATGGGTAGCATATTGGCCTTGTAAATGGCCTATATTTGCCCACACGGGCAGGGATAGGGGCATGTGTCTCTGCCGTGTTACTCGAGGTCCGTCTCTGCCGTGTTACTCGAGGGCCATTTCGAAATGAGCCTGGGCAGACCACACGGTCGAGCACACACGGGCGTGTGCCAAGCCGTGTGGCCAAGTCAGTTTTGACCACGGGTTAGACACACGGGCGTGTTTTGTGGCCGTGTGGATAAGTCAGTTTGTATGCCCTGTTTCGCCACTGCCTAGACACACGGGCGTGTCTAATGCTGTGTGAGGCACACGGGCGTATGACCTTTATAACTTAGAAAAATTGTTAAGTTTTAGAAAAATTTTGTATGTGTTCAGTTTAGTCCCGACCTCTTCCTAATGCATGTTTATGGTCTCATTGACTTAAGAAAGGGACTTAATATCATCAACCATGATATGACGATATTAAGTATGATATGACGATGCATGACTTTTGATTGTGAAATTATTGCGAAATGTTCTGATATGTCCGGTAATGCCTTTTAACCCTAATTCGGTGATGGATACGGGTTAGGGATGTTACACTATTTCTTTCCTAATAACTTACAAGATGGAACTCAACATATATAATGTTAAAGGTGGTAAAAAAATATGAACGTGCATTTGAAACATATTTACATGATGATCATAACTTTTTTTCTTGACCTCTTTGCTGGAGTTCCTACATTTGATGATTGAGAAATTGTTCAAAGAGTTATAAAAGTGTTGGAGCATTTTTATCATCTTACAATAAAGGTGTTCGGATATTTGCATGCTATCTCTTATTCACTTTTTAAAGCATTGACGAATGTGCTTTATCTTTTTGATGGGTGGCAAGATTGTGGAGATTTATACATAATTTCTATGGCTTCCAAAATGAGGGATAAGTATAATAAGTATTGGGGTAAAGGAAATAAGATCAACATACTAGTTTGAAGGCAAATCTACTTCTGTGACAAATATTTTCAATTCAATGGAAATAGATCGTTAGAAATGCAAACAGGCTTGGCCAAGCAAAAATACCTTAAGAAGAAGAAACAAATTAGACTATAAATTAAATATGAGTTGGATAAGTATTTGGGTGAGGAGGACGAAGTAGACAATTCAAGTTCATTTGATTTATTATTATGGTGGGAAATGAACAATCCTAGATTCTCTATTCTTGCAAAAATGGCTCAAGATAGTCTTGCTATTCCTATATCAACAATTGCCTTGGAAAGTGCATTTAGGTCAACTGGAAGTGTTCTTGATAGTTATAGAAGTTCTCTAACTCCTCTCATGGTCAAAGTTTTGGTTTGCACACAGGATTGGCTTCGAAAATCTAAGGATCTCATCAATCTTGAAAACTATGTTGATGAACTTCAAACCGTAGAAGATGGTAATATATTAATTTTGATTAATAAGATAAGCTTTTATGTTATTTATATTAGTAAGCATTCTCATAATTTAGCTAACACTTTTGTTTTTAAATTTACTAGACTTATCCAAAATACTCGAAGATCAAGAAGGTAATATACTTAGCATTAGTTTATAAAGATAAATGTTTGTTTAATTTATTTTTGCAAATATTTTTTTATTATTTAACTAACTCATTCAACACTTTTACTAAATGTTCCAAGTTTACAGATAGTGTTTGAAGCAAAAGAAGAAGCTTAAGCTATTTTATAACGTTTTTTGAACTGATGTGTTATTGTTACCAGTTTGTTGTGTTATTGCTGCTGGTTTATTGGAATTTTATTGTGTTGCTTTTATTTTTTGTTGTGTTGTTTGGACTGGTGTAATTTTCTACTATATTTTGGACTTTTGCTTATGTTTTCTATATAATCTTGTTGTGTTGTTGTTGTTGTTTACTTGGATTCATGTTGTGTTGCTTTTATTTGTTCGCTTGTTGACTTCAATTTTCCTTTGTATGGTCATGTTTAAAAACTTTTATAGAAGAATATTTTCAAAAAAATATTACATAAAAATAAATAACACCAAATTCATTTTTTTAATTCAACTCGAACAAATATATTTGATTCAAATTTTATCTCACTCGAACCGATTTGAGAAAATTTCAAATCAAGTTAGGATGATAAAATAGGATTTGTCAACTCGATTAACTTGAAATTTTTTCATTTGATTCGATTGAACGCTCACCCCTATTGTCAACGAGAAAGCTATCATCGAAAATCCTTTAACAAATCACCAATAATATCTAATTAGTCTTAGAAATTTCGCACCTCTGTGATATTCTTTAATGGTCTTCAGTTCACAATTACTGAGATTTTATTCGGATCAACTCGTGTGCCTTCAGTCGATATCACATAACTCAGAAAGCCTTCTCGTAATTAGAACTAACATTGTCTGTAAGATAGTTTTCAAATTCTGATCATGTTTATTTTCGGGACATATGGTTCTATGTCTCGAGACTTGTATACCAAAGTACTTTAAAAACATTTTAAACACCTTAGAACACTTTGGTATTGTCCCAAGAACATTTAGATAAATTAAAACACAATTAAAACATGTTTTTGTGTATTTGCAAGCATTTTAAAATATTTGATAAAATTTTCAACTATATTTTCACCAAATGATTTAGGAAATATAATGCATATAAAATTTGGTTTGAATGTTGTTATATCAAAGCTAATAAAATATAAGGGATTAACTTGAAAAAAAATGTTCAAGCCCCAATTTAAGAACAATTGCTAAGTTCAGGGACTAACTTGGATAAAAAATAGTTCAAGCCCCTAGGCAGGAACACTTGTCAAGTTTAGGCTCCAAATAGTGCATTAACCTTATTATATAAGTATGGAATCAGTTTGCCATGACAAAGAAGAATTTATAAAAAATTAAAATTGAAATTAGAAATATGAGCAAAACTCTAGTTATGGCCTATTGCCAGGTATTCTCCTTTATAAGTAAAAAAAAAAAAAAAATTCATTGCTCTTTGCTCAAAAAAAGTCTTAAAATGAACCTCAAGTTATAACCGGGTATTTTCCGTTCCAAGAAATAGCTTGGGTTAAATTTTCTTGGTTAAATTCAATTAATGTTATGTATTATGCATTGTAGATTTAATTAATATTTTTTAATTAGATTATTCTAAATTCTTATATATATTTTTTTAATTTTAAAAAATCAATCTACACTAATATGATCAATTTCAATGTAAAATCTAATCAATACATCACATAACAGTGGCAGATCAAGGGGTAGGGTCTCGGTCCTCTCTAAAATAGAAAATTTTTTATTTATAAAATTTTAAATTAATAATGATAAAATTATTCTTTAACCTTAAAAATGATAAAATTTTAATTTAATTTATTAAAAATTATAAAAAAATAAACTACTAAAACAATGAAATTATAATTTTACTATCTCAAAATATATAATTTAATCAGTCTAAAAATAATTTTTTGGATCCGCCGATGTCACATGATGAATGAATCGATAAAAACTCACCTCTATGTCCACACGTAACAGTTACAATAGATGAAACTTATACTCGAGATGTCATCATCAACCATGCCAATCCCTCGTTGTTGGCTTTTAATTTTAAAATATGCAAGGGCTTTAAATGGTCAGTAACCTGATTCTACCTACACAGACCTGCTTTTAAACATCCAAAGTATCTTTGCTCTCGTCTCAAACCCTCCAAAACTCCAACCTTTCTTGCTCTTTCACGGTTGCAACAAAAAAAAAAGCTTCAGCTTTTCAACAAATTCTCCAATGTTTCCAAGTTTCCAACAACTATTTCGTAAATGCTGTATAAACTGTTGCTACTTCTTTACTTCAATTACTTGTTTTAGATTTTCTCTTGCTCGTGTGCCATTGTGGTAGAATTTGTAGGATTTTTTAGCTAACAAGTAGTGGTTTTATGCTTTATTATAGGTGAGTTGTTAAACTTAGAGAACGTGTGGGCATTGAGGAAATTGGGAAATGAAATTTGGATGTGGTTATAATTTTGAGTTATGGCTTGAATATCTCTGCTAGACAATCTTGAAATTATATTTCTGTGGGTTAAATTGTTTATCACAGTTTCATACAAATTACTCTTGAGATTTCCTACTCAAATTTCTCTATTGTGGATTTTGTTTGTGCTAGAAAATTTTAGGCTTTTAGAAATTAAATATTGACCATATGGCTAATATTAGCTGATAGTGATGAGTTGGTTGAGATTTCGTTTCATAATTCCAAAAATATAATGCATAGTGAGAAATGGAGCATTTAGTGCATTCTTGGTTAGTAGTTCAGGAGTAACTTTGTTGATTGCTTTGTGATATTTGGGAAACATATAATTCTTGTGTATCTTGAGTGTGTTTTAATTGTGCGAAAAATTTCATCATTGTTGGTTGTGAGTAGAAGATTATGGCACCCAAAAGTTGAAAGATGGTGGCTTTGAGTTCTCAACCATTTGACAACTCAAAGTTTGTTTTAGACACTAAGGAATGGTATGACCATTTCCTTCTTAAGAAAAATCTGGTACCCTATCGTGGATTTGTGCAAAATAGTATGGAGTTAACTGAGATTTAATGCACACATTAAGAATCGCAATTGGGAAGTGTTTTTGCACATCCCCAAGCGGCGGTCCTCCAGGTCGTACAGGAATTTTATGCTATTTTACTAGATTCAGGTGGAAAATCTGTGTTTGTCGAAGGGAAGCAAGTTCCCTTTGACGCTGCACTAAACTCTTGCCCACCCTAAAACATGACTGCCACGATTACATTCTCAATTGAGGTTTCGGGAAGGATTTCTGTTGGGAACCTTGTGGCAAGCATTGTGGTGCTGCTAGTGTTTAGCTATGTGTGCAGTGTGATTTTAGTTTCCATCCTAAATGTGTTAAACCATCTTCAGCTAAACATGGATATCACAGACACCTGCTTATCTGTATGGAATCGATTAAAGAAGACAATCTTGGAGAATATCATTGTGATGTTTGTGAGAATGGAAGGAATCCAAAGCATCTTGTGTATTTTTGTCTAAGTTGGAGGTATATGGCTCATGTTGAATGTGCACTTGCTGATATAATAATTCTTTTTCACCCTTCAATTTAATTTTTGCAATCAAAGGGCAAATTATAAGATTTACTATTGTCTTTGCTATTTTTAATTTTTTTTTTAACCTTTCGCTGTCTTTAATTTTTTTCCAAAAATAAATAAAGTAAATAGAAAAATTATCAACAAAATTTGTCAAGCTCTTTGCTTTGATCAGTCTAGATGTATTAATGATTAATATTTGTTTGATCTATAGGATAAAATTCATCCGGAAAGGTCTCATCCTTATTTCCCCTGTCCATAGAAAACAAAGCTTTGGCATTTGAACGAAATGGAGCAGAATGAAGGGACCAATGTAATCCGCACTTTGGTTTGCAACTATATTTTGAATACATTAACTTACTTTTATTCAAACTAGCCAAAGTTTAGATGCTTCCTCAATTAGATTATAGTATATAACTTGATTTAGATTCAACTTTCGTTTGCTATTTGTAATGAGATTGATATGTTAGAATATAAGTTGCTTTACCTATGCAAATTATAGTATATAACTTTGATTCCTTTTTGTTTCTTTGTAAATGCAGATTCAACCTATCAACCACAATCATCGGATGTATGAGGTTCATCCGATGTATGAGGTAACTAAAGTGTTAAAAGGAAAAGGAAAAGGAAAAAATATTGCAACGGTTGTCGTCTGGTACTTAGTGGTCCTAGCTACCGCTGTGAAATGTGTTTTGACCTTCTTAAATCTGCAGGAGAAAAAGAGTTTTACCTACATAAACGATGTGCTAACTTGCCAAATAAGATACAACACCCATCCCATTCTATCCATCCTCTTAACCTCTATACTTCACATCACCCTCAGATTGGTCGAACCATTTCATGTGATGAGTGTAGAGACATTTGTCTTGGCTTCATATATCTTTGCGAGCAGTGTGATTTCAAGCTTGATGTGAAATGCGCTGCTCTAAGAACTCATAAAACTGGGGTCTCTCAAGAAAAAGAGATGGCTAGAGTAACCGAGTCACAGCATTTCAACCACCACCATAAGCTTGTACTTGGCTATTGTAATGACCCCATAGATGAAACCAAATGCACAATTTGTGAATTGCCAATCATAGGTCCAACCTATTTTTGCCGTGAGTACAACTGTGATTATATTCTTCATGAATCTTGACTTAGGTTACCACAAAAGATAGAAGTGCCATTTCAATGGAATGAAGTCCCATTTCAAATGCATCAAATCCCATTTCATCGGGAACATGTGTCTGTTAGTTGCGTCTTCCCCCATGAAGATTCAAAGCCACAGTGTTATGCTTGCCCTTTTGCGTTAAAGTCACTCATGTTTGCATATAATTGTGAACATTGTCCCATCAACCTCCATCCTACATGTGCTAGTTCCTTAAGGCGACCCTTGAAAAGTGAGGCCCACGGTCACATGCATGACCTTTACTATTTTGGGACATATTTTCAGTTACTCAATGCCAAGTATCCGCCACCGGCAGCAAGTTTTCTTTGTGTTGAATGTGGAAAACGTATTAAAAGAGAACCCTTTTATCGTTGTCCACAATGTCTTTTCAATTTTCATGTGAAATGTGTTCCCATTCCTAGTATGGTTAAATCCACATATCATGATCATGTTTTAACTCTGAAAGGTTCTTTTGTTGAAGATGATTCTAGAGATCATCGTTGTGAATTTTGTGAGGAAGATAGAAATCCAAATGATCACGCATATTATTGTGAAGACAGTAACGGTCAAGTGATCGCTCATGTAGAATGCGTATTTGCTGGAGTAAGTCAATTACATCTATAACCTTTTAAATCTAAAGATAAAATACTTTTTGCTCCGGAAAATCTCTAACATGATATGCTTGTTGTCAGGCAGTGGACGCACTATTTTAAATTCTACATTTGGGGCGAAAAGAGTCGCTTATTCTTCATGAAATGCCGGGAAGATCTGAAGATTTTAACCCAGCTATAATTGATAAGTAGTAAGAGCCTTGGTGCTAATTAATTTGAAAGGTTGGTGATTATTTTTGTTGTGTGGAATTGGGAATCTTGATATTGCTTTCTAAGTTAAAAGTTCATCCATGACTCTTTGCTTATTAACAATTTCTTGCTAGGGTCCTTGTTTTTGTGAGATAATAGTTGTTATGACACTTGTTATCACCAGCCCAAAACCCAAATGGGTTTGGATCGGATTACACCGAGCTCGCAGGCTGAGTTCGTGGACCAAGCTCGCTCACATAATAACGAGTGCTCGCAGGAGGGTACTTATATTCTTCTGTTATAAACACATGTTAAGTCTAGAATGGGATACGTGTCTATATGCATGGCACCCACCTAATATGTCATATCAGTAAATAGTACCCATATAATATAAATAGACAAACATCATCATTTAAAGGAGACAGAGAAAAACACTCAACAATAATATATTAGTATTGTTAACAGTTTTCAACTAAAATTAACTAATATAATGTCTATATACATATTAAATTCTAAGGATAATTCTTGTAGTTATCGATTTATGCAAATTTAATCTTTATTTTTATTAGTTCAAAATGGGTCCTACTTTTGAAATGGTAAATGGTTCACTTTCAGTCGGTTGAGTAAAAAAATTAAGCATAATCATAAACTTACTTCTCAAACCTTTATAACTTTGGAAAATTTGACCCCTACTATTTTTTCCTCATACTCATATTCATTCCCTTTCCCATCATTTTGAGGTGGGATGCCATGCCCAGGGTTGGCTTTCCTGATTTGTTCTTCTCCAAACATTATCATCTTTTAAACGATTATTTTACTAAAAAATGTGAATGATTTTTTTTTAATGAGTAATTTTTTGAATAAAAATATTCAAAATAACGACTAAATTTTTACCTTTTTTTTTTTTTTTTGTTACTTAAGAGATATTGAAATAGTAAAAAATAAAAATATTTACATAATTTTCTTTATAAAAATAATTTAAAATTAGATTGTATAATCCAAATTATAATAAGTTGAACTCAATATTGACTAGAGGGGATCATAGGCTGGTTGAGCCCAAGCAAACATTTAGGTTCGTTTGCTAAGTTTGGGCTTGGCCTAACTCAAAAAATGGGTCTAAAAATTTACCCAAGCTTGGGCTGGATAAAATGCTAAAATTTAGACTTGATTTAGCCCGCCCATATTAATTTTTTTATATTATGTTATTTTTTTTACATATTTTTTAAATATATATAATACATTAAAAATACTAAAAATATTAAAATAAATATTTCCGAATAAATTAAAAATAAATTTTAAAAAATATGTATACTTAAATAATACAAAAATAGATGCAACTTAACAAGAAAATATCTCTAAAATAATAACAAGATTAACAATAAAACAAGTGTTACACAATATCAAAATAATAACAAAATAGTAACAATATAATAGTGAAATTGTAGCAAAATAGGGAGAAAACAATAAGAAAATATCATTAAAATAATAAAAAAATAGCAAATTTTTTTGTCATTTAGTGAATTCGAGCCAGGCTGGGCTCAAGGGTCAAATTGTATTATCTGAGGACTGGTCCATTTTTAAAAAGGGCATTATTTTTTTATCCAAGCTCATTTTTCAAGTCTATATTTTTACCTAAATCCTCCCACATTTCGAGCGGACCTTCGAGTCGGATCAGATGACTCGATCCATGAGCAAGTCTAATATAGACTAATAAGTGATAATTGCAACCTAACACATTCACCTACAACATTAGAGGCATGATCAAATCATGTGAAATTGAAAAAAAAAAAAAACTATTGCAAACAAATTCATATTCCTATTTATCATAAATTAAGAAAGAAAAAAAAGGAAAACAAAAATTCTTTTAAGGGCTTTGTGTCTTTTTTCTCTTATAGATGATACAATTATTGATATTTTTATATCATTATAGATAATTAATTTTTTATTTTTTATTTTTAAATTATTTAATGATGTGGCATATAAAATAAAATAATATTATACTAGAAATGAAATATAGGTGAACTATCATGTAAGTTGTCATATTAGTATTTGGTGTAATTTCTAATGATCTCGTTAAATTATAACAAAATTTATCCCATTTGACAAAAAATAAAGGTTGAGATTAAAGCAAAGGCAAAAAGGATAGAGACTAAATTGAAAAATAATTGTAAAAGTTGAGAATTAAATTTATAATCGTAATTATTATTACCTAGAAAACTGAAAATGAACAATTTGAAAAATAAAGGGATTAGTTTTAAGCTTTAAAATTGAGAGTTTTAATGCTCAAGTTTAAAAATAAGACCGTCTTGATAATGGATTAAGATGAGGTCATATGATGAAATTGTGATCGAAAGTGAATAAAAGATCCTGCAATTCACTTTTCTTATATATTATGTTAAGTGGAAGTGCTATTGTCAAATCTATTAAGAAAGTAGAGTTCTGGACTCAAAGTTAGACATGAAATGTAAATAAAGCATCACTTGTATGGTATTGATTTCTTGATAAAGAGAGAAAAATATCATAGTATGTGTTTCATACCACATGTGCATTATACGACCAATATGAGTAATTGAAAAATTGATCTTTGCTTCAAAATTGTATAAGACCCATGAAATCAAATAGGACCTATATTTTGTACCCCTACAACGCTTGACTGATCCTTAAAGTTTTAGTTCAATGAATGATTTGATCTAACAAGACATATCTATATAGCAGTTTAATTGAAATGAAGAGATCCAAGAAAAAGGAAAAATCAATTTAGTGTTGCATTCAATTGTATTTACCGGTCGACCAATTGTATTTTATATTGTAGATACAATTGTGAATACAAAAAAATATATATATATTATTGATATAAAACGAGATCATTAAAAACTTGGAATGTGACCAAATGAATTTAGAGTGCTTCATGCTTACTCAACTTAATCAACAAATTTTGGGCGCAATGATAAGGCACATTGTTATGCCACTTTATCAGTTTAAAATGGCATTATGGAAAAAAATAGCATTTTGCCATTGGAATGAAAATGGCATTTTTCCATTGTTATTTAATTTTAAATGATTTTCATATTAGAAGATCTGCACTTAATGAAATTAATGACACTCAAATATAAAGGAAAATAATTTTTTTAGACAATGGATATCTATATTAAGAAAATTTTAAGCTGTAAAATTGTAGACAATTTTCATCATGTGATCTTGTCTCTAACTAATAAATCAAGACCAGTGTTATATCAAACGATTACATAAATTCACTAAATTTTAGATCCTTATTTATTTTTGAGTAATAATTTTCATATAAAATATCATATTCATGGATACTTTTACTAGATTTACTTTTGTATCTCGTAAATCATGGAGAAGTTAAACATTGATGCTATTACTGGTGTTACCATAAGTTTTTGTTTACAGAGAAAATCAAGTGTAAGTTTTTGATTTTCAATGAAATCTAAAACTGAGTGTAGGAGAACAAAATGCAGTCTCAGTGTTCTTTATATAACATACTATCTTTTGATTATGATTTGTAATTTTATCCTTACCTATAACTCCATTTAAATATAGGTTTATATTTGTGATAGAAGGCTGTATTAGTCTTGCTACTATGCTTACCAACTTGCTTAGAAATTCAAGAAATTGCAGCATTGATAATTCAAGAATAGACTGGAATTTAAACATTTTTAGGGGTCAGCAATGGCGGGGCAAGGACAAGACTTCTATACGTGTTTGCTACTCATGCTTGACTAACTGAATGAAAAGGCGAATAGATAAGAAGTAATCCACTTCCACAGGGAGAAGACTCTTAATGCTAGGCTGTTATTAGTTTGAACTTTCAACCTGTGGAATTAAAGTATATGCATATGGTTATATTTGCTACTTAAGTGTGCAAATTTCTAGGCTTCTTTCTTGTCTACACACAGTGGAGAGTCCTCAGCTTCAGCTATGTCTAAGAAGAACCAAAACACGGTCAGGAGCCGAATGCCCTCTATGTTTGGTATGTTGTCTTTCTGCAGTTTCTTATTTATAACACATAATAATAGTTTGGTGGCTATCTCTGTTGAGGTAGCATCTTCTTATGAGCCCACAGATATCTTAATCCTAGATTGTTCCTCATCTGATCTACCATTCCTTATAGACAGAGATGATATTGGTTCCCTTCACGTTCCTAGAACTAATTTCTCTGTCGTCTCGAAATATTATGCCCTGGCACCTGTTTATCGTCGAAAACCGCAACCTTGCATCCACAAAAAACCATTCACATACACCTTTCTTGTATCTTCAGGTCCCAAGTTCATTCGCCTTCACTTCAATCCATTCTCATTTTCAGGCTTTCATATGTCCAAAGCATTGTTCTCTGTCAGTGCTGCTCACTTCACTCTTCTCAAAACATCCAATGCTTCATATTCTAAACTTCAGTTACATGATAGTTACACTGTGAAGGAATTTTGTATCGACGTCGGTGTTGGGGTGCTAAATGTAACATTCACCCCATCACCGGATGTTTCTGATGCATTCGCATTTGTGAACAAGATTGAGGTTGTCTCGATGCCTTCAAATCTTTACATCCAAGAAGCTGTTTTGCTGCCCTTGATTGGACAAGCTTCTTCGTACTATATCAAGAATTCGAAAGCCCTTGAGATGATGCACCGATTGAACATAGGTGGAGAGTTCATTCCTGCACTGGAAGATACTGGCATGTTTCGCAAATGGATACCCGATGCAAGTTTTTTGACAACTGATGGAAGTAACTCGGGTATCGTCATCTCAGATGTTCAAATAAAGCAAAGTTCCAGAATACCAGCATATGTTGGTCCTAAGCAAGTTTATGCTTCCGCCAGGACAGTCGTTGCTGATGGAAGTAATCAAAGTAAAGCTACATGGTTACTGCCAGTTGACTCTGGTTTCTATTACCTTGTTAGACTCCATTTTTGTGAGATCTCAAATGAGGCTAAAGGTGTTGGTTACAGAGTTTTCCATGTCTATATTAAGGATCAAACTGCTGAAGATCAGGCAGATATATTTCTCTGGAGCCATGGAGCAGGTATTCCTGTTTATAGAGATTACATCGTAAATTTTTCAGAACATACCAAAAGGAGAAAAAATCTGTCACTTTCAATACATAATGGAAATGGTTCAATCAGGACATTCAAGCCAGCGATCTTAAACGGGTTAGAAATTTTCAAGTTGTCCGATTCCAACAACAGTCTTGCCGGACCATTTTCATTTGGAATGGCAAAGTACTCAAATCCATGGAGAAAAGAAGGTGCAAGTTATAAAGCTCTCAAAATTTGCGCCCAAATCATGATTTGCATTCTTTTCCTATTTTATCTACCTACTCTTTGGCAAATAGTAGCTGCAATTGATTGGAAAGGGCAGAGAAAAGCTTTCATGCAGTCTCAATCATCTGACCATTGCCAGAACTTCACATTTGATGAGGTAAAGGTAGCCACCAACAACTTCTCTGATGCTTTACTTCTTGGAGCTGGAGGTTATGGGAAAGTTTACAAGGGATCCATTAATAGTGGCACCAATCTTGTTGCAATAAAACGAGCCAATCCATATTCTCACCAAGGACTAAATGAGTTCCAGACAGAAATTTTTCTGCTATCACAGCTCCGTCACCGCCACATAGTCTCTTTGATCGGCTGCTGCAAGGAAAGAAAAGAAATGATTCTCGTTTACGATTATATGGCAAACGGCACTTTACGTGATCATCTATATAAGATGACGAGGCCTCCACTTTCGTGGACGCGAAGGCTCACAATCTGTATTGGTGCAGCTCGAGGGTTGCATTACCTTCATACAGGTTCGAAGCATAGCATTATACACCGTGATGTGAAGAGTACTAATATCCTGTTAGATCAGAATTGGGTGGCCAAGGTTTCAGATTTTGGACTTTCAAAAATTGGCCCCAACATGCTAACCCAGTCGAACACGCATGTTACTACAATGGTGAAGGGAAGCTTTGGGTACTTAGATCCAGAGTATTACAAGCGTCAGAAATTAACTGAGAAATCAGATGTGTACTCCTTTGGGGTAGTGCTGTTTGAAGTATTGTGTGCCAGACCTGCTGTTCTACAACTGACAGAAAACATGGAGGAAGAGCAGGAGAAGGTAAATTTGGCTGAGTGGGTCATGCATTGTTACCAATCAGGGAGGGTTGATCAAATCATTGACCCGTATCTACAAGGAAAAATAGATCCAACAAGTCTGAGAACATTCACAGACATAGCAAGGAAATGTTTGGGTGAGAAGGGCAGTGAAAGGCCAACGATGGGTGAGGTGTTGTGGAATTTGGAGCAGGCATGGCTGCAGCAGCAGGAGAGTGATTGTTTCCAAAATGATGGCAACTACGGTGTAGCTGACAGGACAACAGCTAATGGATTATCTGTAATCGTAGACGTTGATGGAGTACCTCTGCATGGTGCTTCAGATCCCACCCCAGGAGTAGAGTTCTCCGAGATCATAGCCCCGATCGGGCGCTGAAGAATCCCAAGTTTTCGGCAGTAAGGTCTGATTTGTCTTCCTAGTCCTAGGACTTAATTAGTAAATTAATGGCTTTTAGATTCAGTGGAACTTCAATTACAAGTGACAATTCAACAGAGAAGGCTAGTGAATGCATTGATACTTAATATTTAAATAATTAAAATTTAAAAACTTTATGAAAGAATAAATAATATTATTTAAAATTTTATGAATGGATAAATAACATTTTATCCTTAAAATTATAACAATCAAAATATTTAAAATATTATTTATCTTTAATATTTTAAAATTTTATGAAAGGATAAATAACATTTTATTCTTAAATTTAAACAGTTAAAATATTTAAAATATTATTTATCCTTAAATTTTTTTTTCTCTTATCGCAAGTGAAATTAGTTGTTTATTTAAATCCATCTATATCCAGAATTTCTCATTTGTATTATTCACAATTCATCATTCTTTTAATCATTAGTTAATAAGTAAGCAGCTTGGATAAATAATATATAAATTTTAATTGCCTTAATGATGAATTTGACCACTAACGTTTGTATGTGTTCTTAAAATGATTCTAATTGTATTTTTGAGTTTTTTTTGGCCATTAACCTTTATTATTTTTTTCAATATGTTTTTCTAACAAATTTAATGAATAAATTTAAGGTTCCAAATTTTCTTTTCTTTCAAAATATTTCAATCTTCCACCCGTTTGTTTACTGAGAAGTTTTTCTACCGAATTATTATTTTTAGATAATTATGTTTATTTTCTTTAAATTAAGAGTTATTTTTTAATTTAATTTAATGTATTATTTATTTATTTTATTATTTTTCACATGTAATTATCTTAGTAATAAATTATATCTCATTAAAAATATTTTACATTTGAAATTTCACATCATCCGTATTAACTTTTTTAACGGTACTTTTTTTAAATCTATTAAATAAAACATATTGAAAAAAAGAACAAAGGTTGATGGCCAAAAAAAGTTTAAAAATATAATTAGGGTCATTTTGACAAAACATGCAAACGTTAGTGGTCAAATTTGTTATTAAGGCTTTTTAATTTTATGAAAGAATAAATAATATTTTTAAAAATCTTATGAAAGGATAAATAATATTTATCCTTAAATTTATAACAGTCAAAATATTTAAAATATTATTTATCCTTAATATTTAAGCAATTAAAATTTTATGAATGGATAAATAATATTTGATTTTTAAATTTAAACTGTTAAAATATTTAAAATACTATTTATCCTTAAAAATTTTTTTTCTCATATCGCAATTGAAATTAGTCACTTATATAAATCTATCTGTATCCAGAATTTCTCATTTGTATTATTTACATTTCATCATTCTTTTATTCATTAGCTAGTAAGTAAGTAATTTAGATTCCTTGGATAAAAATATATTTTTTTGAAAGAATAAATAATATTTTTTAAAATTTTATATTCTCTTTTTGGCTCTTACCGCCGGTGAAATTAATTGCTATGTAAATCCATCTGTATCCGGAATTTTCTCATTTGTATCATTCATAATTCATTATTCTTTCGTTAATCATATCATTTAAATTTAATTTTTTTTTGCTCTTATCGCAAGTGAAATTAATTGAATTTTATCATTTGTATTGTCTTCAGTTAATCATTACTTAGTAAATAAACATTTTAGCTTCCTTAGATAAATAATATATATTTTAAAATTTTCTGAAATAATAAATAATATTTTATTCATTTAAACATGATTAGCAAGTACAGAGCAGTTGCAAAATGTTGAAGTTGTTAGCTTAACCGGTTATGATTCTGTTACAATTAGTTACAGTTTCTTGAGCCTCTGTTGCTTCTGTTATCTCAGTGTATAAATGCTGACCTGATGTATTGAGCAAATTATGAATGAATTCTATATTTTCTCTCATTTTCTAATAATCATTTTAGCTTCCTTGATTCTCCTTTGAGTGTTTCAGGTTGATTTAGCAAAACTTGAAAGCCAATCACCGTCAAATGTCGATTCCCTGAAGGAGAAGAAACAGCAACTGGGTTGTTTATTATCATCCTTCATCACTTTCTCGAGAAAATCTTCAAAAGCAAAAGGTTCTTGAAATATTGATGGAGTCTTCCAGAAATGCCATTGAGGCATCATCCCCTGCTACCTCTTCTCCGGAAAAAGAATCAACTCATGCTACCTCTCCTCCGGAAAAGGTAACGACTCCTGCTACCTCTCCTCCGGAAAAAGAAACGACTCCTGCTACCTCTCCTCCGGGAAAAGAAACGACTCCTGTTACCTTTCCTCCGGAAAAGGTAACGACTCCTTCTACCTCTCCTCTGGAAAAAGTAACGACTACTGCTACTGCTACCTCTCCTCCGGAAAAAGTAACGACTCCTGCTACTGCCACCTCTCCTCCGGCAAAAGAAACGATCCCTGCTACCTCTCCTTCGGAAAAAGTAACGACTTCTGAAAAAGTAACAATTTGGCTTGTATATTTTCCTTTTTTATTTTCCCCAAACTTCTATACCTGAAAGTATAGAAATGAATAAACACATAATTGGTAAAACCTTTGTTTTTATTGTAGAAATCTCCAGTTTCCGAATTTCTCAATGGTCTCTCTCCTATAATGCCATCCAGAGCGAGAGCATCACTGCGTAATCAAAGGCTTTCTGAGTTCAGTTTTACATCGATTTCTTCATTGGTTAACTCACCACCTCTAAATGTACACCAACGACCAATATGCTTAAGCTTCGTTGAAAGGTGTTTTTTTTTTTTTTTTTTCACTGATAATATTTTTGGAAGTCAACTAATCACTTTGCTCATAACTAAAGATTGTTTTGTCTATGCTGATAGAGATGAAATTGGTGGGTCAAGTTCAAATGGTCACAACCAAGAGGATTCTATGATAAAAAATGGTGAATACTGGGCTCCACATGATGAAACACGTGGTGCTTGTTTCAATGCTTCAGAAGTGACGACTGAAAAAACTAAGGATAACGCAAATGATGGCGTGGTTGAGATTTCCGGTGATGAAAGGTGGCGTAGGATGTTGGATTTTTCATCTAAAAACATCTCGGAACATGTTGAATCTGATGAATTTTTGGAACATGTGAGCCAAGGTTTCGATTCTCAGCCCACTTTCCTTGGGGGAAACCAGGGCATGTCGATTCCGCTCCCATCTTATATTCTACCATTAAACCATCATCCTTTCATTTCACCAGCTGAGGGAGTCGTACCATTAAACCATCATCCCTTGATTTCACCAGCTGGGAGAGTCAGTGATCATGTTGATAGTGATCACCATGGAGGTCGTGTACCAGAAAAAATGGAGGATTCTCAGGAAATGTCATTTCTTCACCTGCTTAGAAGTAAACAATTTGCTGACAGGGTTGACCAACAATCCAAATCCCAAGTTAGCCCAAAAGGGGAGAGGCAAGTTTACATAATATTTTTTACTTGAATGATTTTCACATTGCTTTTTAGCTGTGGGATTTGTTGAATTCAGGAATAGAGAAACATTCCCAGTGAAGAGTCAAGCCTGGAAACACTGCAACTGCATAAGATCCAGATGTGTGAAACTGTAAGTTCACATGCTAGATAGAACATTTCACTTGAGTACTATGTTACTCGGACTAAGTTTAAGCATATACCCAAGATCGGTATGTTTAGTTTTCTTCATGTATTTAGAAGAAGTTTGGAACATCATACCCCCAACGTCCAGAGGGTGCTGAAAAAAGAAAAGAGTTTAGAGTACATCTGTTGAGTTTTGTTGTTTATTGTGATTGGCAGTTATTGTGAGTGCTTTGCAGCAGGGATTTACTGCGAGAATTGTGCATGCCAGAACTGTTTGAACAATCCTAATTATGACGATACTGTTCTTGATACTCGACAACAAATTGAATTGCGTAACCCTCTTGCATTTGCTTCACCTGTTGTTTTCCCATCCAATGATTCTCCTAATGTTACTGTAATTATAACTTCTATAATCTTACACCTTTTTCCCTTTAAATTTGTGTAATCCCGTAAGTGTTTGACATGAGAAACTATGCGCCAGGGTCATGGAAACTTGATGAACGCTGGATCACCCAGGCACAGAAGGGGATGCAAATGCAAGAGGATAAAATGCCTAAAAAAGTACTGCGATTGCTATCGAGTATGTTTTAACTTTGTAGCTCCATGTTACTTATGTTGCTCCTAATTTCTCTTTTTTAAAGTACTTATATTCGAGATCCATGTGTAATATACACCTTGACATAGATATGTTATATGACTCTAAGTATATGAAAAAGAACTCCTTAAAATATTGAACAAATCGGTGTTAGACATAAAACCGACAACGCTCGAGTTTGTGTTTAATAAATTATTGTAATTACCTCTAATCAATCCGACTGCACAAATATTCTTCATTTATTTTTAGGCTGAAGTCGGATGCTCTGCCATATGCAACTGTGACGATTGTGACAATTCTTTTGGCAAGAAGCCAGGTAATTTCTAAACTTGAAAATGATTGAACATATCTAAGGACACATTTCTGGATCCTAGGTTGAAACAAGATATTTTTTTGAGATGGAGATTTAATCACACATTTTTGTTTGAGCTAAAATGTAATTTCATAATTACATTAGTTTATATCTTCATACTTCTTAGAATGATTAAATCAAAATTTCATTATTTTGAGGGTCAAACTATAATTTGACCATGCATTAACATATAATTTTATAGATTTCGGGATCTAAAGAATAATTATCCCATTTTTGTGGGTGGGGGGAGCAGTGCCCTGCCTCCCCTCCCTTCTCTCGTGCTGAATCCGATGCTCACACCCGATCATTAGTAACAAGGACCATTAAGTATTTATTTTTCCTGACTTGAATGATGAATGCTTAAACCCTTGCTGTGATGCTTACATACAACTATTATTTACCCAATTATTAGTGACTAACTAACTTCACCAGGGAGATACAAAATCAATGTTCCGCTCTCATGAGATGTTGAATACAACGCAAGTTATGTCTGACAGCACCTTGGTCGGGACTGCAAATCAGTTTTCATCAGTGTGGGAAAAACTTGCTGATAAGAACCATCTCACCGTATCAGCCCATCCTCGTTCAAGAGCACATGAAATGAGGGACTGTCAAAATGTCTCACAGGCTGAATCAGAAAAGGGAACTAACCTTCATTCTCCTCTGCCTTGAGTCCTAAGCAACCATGGCGGAGTAAGGAGATTGATATCTGTTAGATCATGGTAGATAGTTTTCTTGACTACTTCATGGAAACTTCCAACCCCATCAAAACAGTGAAATCTGGCTCGGGTTTGGGGCTCTATAATGATGAATGACTTTGGTTTAATTTTGTCTGTTGTGCCTAATAAAATTGGTGAATGCATATCCCTCCAATTATGTTATCTCCATATTTTTCCTTTACATGAACAGAGGCTACGATGCATTTGACGTTTGTGTTTGTGTGTATTTTGATGTTGTAAGTGCCATCCGTTTTCTTTTAAATATATGTCTCACTTTTGCACTTTAATTTTGACGTAGACTCATTTTTCTAAAGGGACATTTAGTACGATTTAGTTTCATTTGTTATAAGAGAGGGATTTAAGCTCATTATATAGGATGTTGGGATAGCACTTTTCTTAGCTGTATTCATGCTTACCTTTCTCCTACATTGTGAGCTAAATATATAGCGAGTGCTCTTGTAGGATAAAGTATTTCACATCTCTATATTTTGGGGCTTTTTGCTTATTTAGTAATTTAAAAATCCAATTTGCTTAAGCCCTGATCGGATTTCTAAATTGGACTATTTTTTAGAGTTCAGATGACTTAATTGAGTCATTACTTTTGCTTTTTAGCATTGCATAAATTTTGCTAAAAGACCGCCATAGCAGGAAGGTAGTTTGGTCACATTTGAAAGGTTCACATTGTCCCAATTTTTGCATCTACATATATTCTGATTATATTAGAACTTAAATATTATCGTAGTTAGTGACTTCTGCTTTTAATGGTCGGTGACAGTTTTAAAACAGCAAAGGCAATTGCCTTAGAGAGATGTGGACATGTTGGAGCCTAATCTTATTGGAAAAGTTTTGAGTTTGCTATCTGATTCGCAAAGAGGAAAATTTGTTTAGAAAATATTTGTATGCTTTGCTTCTCCATTCATTTTCTTAACCTTTTTGCAGTTTAAAAACAATAAAAGAGTATTTAAATTAATCATGTTGTTATACACTGTGATGTGAAGAGTACTAATATCCTGTTAGATCCGAATTGGGTGGCCAAGGTTTCAGATTTTGGACTATCAAAAATTGGCCCCAATGTTGTTGCAATAAAACGAGCCAATCCATGTTCTCACCAAGGACTAAATGGGTTCCAGACAGAAATTTTTCTGCCATCACAGCTCCGACACCGCCACATAGTCTCTTTGATTGGGTGCTGCAAGGAAAGAAAAGAAATGATACTCGTTTACGATTATATGGCAAACGGCACCTTGCATGATCATCTATACAAGATGAAGAAGCCTTCACTTTCATGGACGCAAAGGCCCACAATCTGTATTGGTGCAGCTCGAGGGTTGCATTACCTTCATACAGGTTCGAAGCATAGCATTATACACCATGATGTGAAGAGTACCACTATCCTGTCAGAAATTGACTGAGAAATCAGATGTGTACTCCTTTGGGGTAGTATTGTTTGAGGTATTGTGTGCCAGACCTGCTGTTCTACAACTGACATGCATTGCATTGTTTCCAATCAGGGAGGGTTGATCAATTCATTGACCCGTATCTACAAGGAAAAATAGATCCAACAAGTCTGAGAACATTCACAGACATAGCAAGGAAATGTTTGGGTGAGAAGGGCAGTGAAAGGCCAATGATGGGTGAGGTGTTGTGGAATTTGGAGCAGGCATGGCTGCAGCAGCAGGAGAGTGATTTTTTCCAAAATGATGGCAACTACGGTGTAGCTGACAAGAAAACAGCTGATGGATTATCTGTAATCGTAGACGTTGATGGAGTACCTCTGCATGGTGCTTCAGATCCCACCCCAGGAGTAGAGTTCTGAAGAATCCCAAGTTTGCGGCAGTAAGGTCTGATTTGTCTTCCTAGTCCTAGGACTTGATTAGTAAACTAATGGCTTTTAGATTCAGTGGAACTTCAATTACAAGTGATAATTCAACTGCCTATATATTCATCCAATTCTTTTGACAACAATACTAAAATTCAATTCCTAATTCTTAGTTCAATCTAAGCAAACCTAGTTGGCAATTTCTAAGCCATAATCTCACAATTCCCCCCCCCAAAAAAAAAAAAAAAAAAAAAAAAAAACCTAAGACCTGTGTTCCTAATCCCAAACCTCCAACATAGAATGAACAGAGTCAAAGCTATTTATATAGCAAAAGAACAAAAATGATCAATTCAATCATATTTCCAAATTGCACAAGAGATATCATATTTCTAATTCCCAAAATGATGAGAAAAAGAAAAAGGAAACAATTCATAAAACCTTCAACTCATAGACTCTTTTTTTGTTATTAATCAGAAACAACGAAAGTGTAATCACAACTTGAAATTGAAGTAAAAAAAGATAGAAGATTACTGGGTTTTGGAAGCTTCAAGCCATGGCATCCATTGCAAGGGGAGGTCTGTTCTTTCGGGGGGGTAAGAAACAGATCTTGTATTCATTATACCACGTTTTAATTGTTTAAATACAAATATATAATTTATCATTTTCATATAATTGTTTTAGAAAATCCAGATTCCCGGAATTTTCATCTCCACAAGTTAAACAGAACTTCTTTGGCAAGCGGTACCTTTAATTTGACCAAATTCCAAAATAAACTAATCGACAAATCTTATCTTAAGTGGATTTGCATCCATTAGCAAAAAAAACCACTAATTTATGTCCTCAGCCTCTCATAACAACACACGCCAACAAACCAAAATGATAAATTATGCTTAAACCCCTTCGATTTATTATTCTTTGAAATAAAACATAATGAAATTTGATTCCCTTGTTATAAAGCTCACAATCATAATTCACAATAATAGTTTCGTATGTAACATTCAGAAAGAAATATATTTCTAAGTAGTTAGAATTGTAAGGGGAACGAAATTCCATTGTTAATTTGACTTGTCAATAGAATCGTAGGGTGTCATTTGTAAAATGTGAAAAAGTAAGGGACGAAAAAGGTGCTTTCCCCCCAAAAGAAAAACATGAAGTACATCTTTTTTTTCCTAGTTGCAATAAAATTCGTGACCATGTTGAAACCGAGAAGAAACAAAACCAAAGCCACCACGTGTGTTAATCAAAAACGAATATTTTATTCCTATGCTGCTCTTCCCTTTCCTTGTTTTGGTAATTCCATTTTTTGGGTCTCCAAAACATCAGCCCTTTCTATCCAATCATCGACTTCCCACTGATTCATTCACCCTTGATTTCACACCGTTTCCAAGTAAGATTCTTTAATATTTCTTCTTCTTCTTCTTCTTCTTCTTCTTCTTCTTCAATCTACTTTTATATGTTGACCTCAACTAAGATTAACCTTCAATACCCAATTCTTAAAAGTGTTCCTTGTCTGAATTTTGATTTTTCTTGGCTTGTTATAAAATGGGTTGTTTCTGTTTTTGCTTAGTGACCAGGTTTATTTGCTGATTTTTGTTGGTTTATTTTGTGTTATTGACTGTTTGCTTCGTGGATTGATTTTCAGGTTTTTGCCTAGAAATTTATTGATTGAAACTTGAATAGGTACACTTTTTGTATGTGTGTGCATGTAGTTTACTTTCTTGTTAACTTTGGAGACAGCTAATGATTATGCTGGTGAGTGGTGACTAATCTGATATTCGTGCTTTATTTGGCTGTAAATAAATTGTCCTTTTTATTATGGAGATTTTCTTCCATTTTTAGATATATCAACTTGTTGGTCAACATGTTGGGAGCTTTTGGTGAAAAATCACTCAAGTTGTTCTTGTTGATTCTTTGCTTATACGACAAAAGTAAAATGAGTGTATTTCTTGCCCCCTTATGGTTTCCTTTTGTGGCTTTGACTTATTGGTACTGAATTGATAGGCCAGTTGCAAATACTATAAAAATTCATCTTTATAAGGAAAATCGATGTTATGGTTTTGATTTAGGTTGTGCTGTTGTGGTGTTGGTATCCTAGTTTTTTTTTAATCTCTTTCCAACACATTCAACATCACTGTTCATATGTGTAGGATTCATCCATGAATAGAGAAGGTCATACTTGTCAATAGTGACTAGAATTGTATTGAAAAATGGACGGGAACCAAACCCAAGTGAAGTGAAATTACCGTGATGGTCGCAATGTGCTTTTTCCCGGTAATTTTCTATGTACTAGAAATTGTTTTGTAATCATCATGTCTGCTTTATATGTTTTGTTTCTAGAGATATTTTAGTCATTTATTTGTTTGGCTGTCTATGTTATCAAAGCAAAAACTTGTCTGCACGAAACTAAGAGTATAGCAATGATTTGTTTGATGAATAAATGTGTAAAACATGTTAGAGCCGCTGAAGCAAAGATTGTTGAGTTTCTCGATATCTGGTATTAACAGGCATCTTGCTTTGCTTATTCAGGTTGTTGATATTTAGATATAAAACAGCTGAGAATCAAGAACTTAGGTCTTGCTGCTATGCCTTCATCTTTTCTGGCTCTTACTTCTTTTAAAGACAAGTATTCTACTTCGCCGAGTTCTTTTCAGGTTTCCTCAGGAAGGGAAGCAATGGAGAATTCTGTATCGCTTCAAGAATCTTCGTTAGCTCCCAGCAATGGTACCCTTGGGAATTCGTCTTTGTCCCCTTCCATAGTCACCGACCATATGTGTGCCTCAGCTCTACCACATGTTCAACATTCTCACAATCCCGCATTTATTTCCCAGTCATCAAGGGATTTAGCATCTTTGCCGCCACTAGATGCTTCTTTTTCACAGTCCACAGCTTCACTTATTCACACGCAAGGAAATAAGGATGTTTCTTGGAGTTTAGACCGGCTTCAAATGTTTCTTGATTTGCCTGAAAATACTCCAGCTCCAAATCAACTGGTGGAAAGCAGCACCAGTGTCTTGGCATCCGAGGATCACAACAAGAAAACTAATTGGCAGGAATGGGTGGATGATTTGATCAATGTTGTGGATCCAGACTGGAGTAAGATTCTTGATAATACCAATGTCTTAAACCCCAGAGTGGAGGTATGTTCCTAGATTCTATTAGAAGCAGTAGGTGCAGAAATACCTCAAGCGGCTTTTGATTTTCATTCTTTAATTTCTTTCACATAGCTTCAGTTTATTCCTTGTAATATACTAGTTTTGTGATTCTTGAGGTGATACAATTTCGCCACTGCTGCTATAATGTCAACTAATGGATTTTTTTTTTTTTTTTTACTATTTTGGAATTAGCTACCAAGGCCAAAACTTGTTCATGGCTGAAAACCCTGTTACCTTAGCCTTTGGCTTACGTAGATGATATGATCTATCTACCTTATCGATGTACTTTTTCTAGTTTTTCCTATCTTTTGGTTAATGAGAAAACTAAAAAATGTATCAGGTGACGAAACCTTCTGGAGATATCTCAAAGCAACAGCCTCAGTTTCATCAGAATCAACTTGTGCCACATGGAGAATTTTCTAGCCATGCTTACCCATCATCCACTGCTCCTCCTACAAAGCCTCGTATGCGTTGGACACCTGAGCTTCATGAGGCCTTTTTGGAAGCTGTTAATCAGCTGGGTGGCTGCGAACGTGTGTATTTTCATCTCATTAGCATGTAGGCAAATTATCTGTTTACATCATTTGCTAATTTCATTGAGTAATTTAAACTTACAGGAGCTACTCCGAAAGGCATCTTAAAACTAATGAATGTTGAAGGCCTAACAATCTATCATGTTAAAAGTCATCTGCAGGTCTGTATGTAATCTCGTTTTATGGATCCTTTTTACTTTCTCAAACAATCTTATAAGTTTACTGGAACATTTTCCTGTTCGGAATCCAGAAATATAGAACGGCCAGATACATGCCAGAAACATCAGAAGGTAAGACAGCTATAATACTTTCAACAACATTTCACTGTATTTTCATAGTATCATTTTGATTTTTCTTGTTCGTTAAGATGTATAATTTGCTACTCATCGCAGGAACATCAGAGAAAAGACTCACTTCAATTGAGGAAATGAAATCGATAGACTTGAAGACGTAAGTAACCTTCTCTTTCCTTGTATCTTGAAGTAAAGTTTACCTACCATTTTTAAATTCTATTGAAGTCTCAATTATCTCTGTCTTGAGCTTCGAGCTATGATCTGCAAATTTATCAGAATGTGTGGTTTTAGCATAGTGAGCTTTGGCACTAACCTCACTTTCCTGTAAGAAAGTTTGAGTATATCTGTATGATTCTGGCCTTGTAATTTCTCGTCACAGGAGTATAGGAATTACTGAAGCACTGCGATTGCAGGTGGAAGTTCAGAAGCAGCTCCATGAACAACTTGAGGTATGCTACTGGTAACGAAGCATTTATTTGTTTCGGTCACAAACTATGCAGGTTAACTCAAAGCACGGCTATGGCTTCTTGCTTATATTATAATAACTTCTTTTCCAAGATTTCACCATGTTAGGGTCTCGGATCTTTTTATAATTTGCTACTTTAACATTGTTATGTGGAATTCTAATTTTCCCAGCATACCCTATTTTTAATTTTCCAAAAAGAGTCATGTTGAACCCTTTTTTATTGAGTTGCTGCAGATAGTTTGCACCCCATGCATCGTTAAAAGCATGGATGTATGTGCTATATAGATGCACATATATTTTCTAATGCCGGTGACATTTTTTCTCCAGATTCAGAGAAATTTGCAGCTACGAATCGAAGAACAAGGGAGGTATCTGCAAATGATGTTTGAGAAACAAAAAAAGGTGGAGGACGAAAAAGGTGGGGCTCCCTCTTCTGCCTCGGATGACCTTCTTGCACCATTACCAGGCTCAAAGCATCCACCTTGCAACAACGGTAAATCAGATTCAGAAGCTTTGGAGCAAGATCACTCAAGAACCGGGATTGGTCCAGGAAATGCTGGCACTAACGAGGACAAAAGCTCCTCAGGTGTAAGCACGAAGCAGAAGATGCCGGAAACAGAATCGACTGTCCATGATGAGTCCGGTTTCTCAGTCTCAAAACGTGCAAGAACAGAGAAATAGCAGGATTCTTAGACTTTTTAACATCTGATAAATAGTCTCTTGTAGACAACATATCTCTGCTCCTGGCGATGATGTTGTTAATACAGATAAATATGCTGATAGAAACCAGGAGTTGTTGAAACATTACATCATACATTCATCTTTATGTGTATTTCTCTAACATTTGACCACATGCAATATATTCTTTCATTTTGAAAGAATTATAAGCTATATGTTGTACGGGCCCAATTCTGCCCGGCCTTTCAAAGAACCCAGCAACAAGGCCCAATTACAAGAACGGCCCAATTCCTACCCATTTTACAAACAAACCCTAACTCAAACCTGGATAGCACAATAGGCTTGACTTAAACCCAAACCTCAGCCAAAGTCTAACCCTAGCTCAGCCTTGCGCCGTACCCCTTCCCATGTGCTCCCTCGGCATGCACAGACAATAGTAATTTAGTCACTTATATTTTCGGCTATATAAGGCCCAAGACCGATTTTTGTAATTTGGACACGGAGAAGTTGTATAACACGAACAGACGATTAAGCAATCAAAAAACACGAAAAGGTTGAACCTCGTTTTTACTTTTCAGTTTCTCTATTTTCATTTCTGTTCCCATTTTTTCGTTTTCTTTTTCTTTCCTTTTTCTTTGTTAAAACACAAATATATAAAAGAAAGGAAAAGCCTGGAGTCGGCCGTTGGGACCCTTGCTCCGCCGTTTAGACCGATTCCCGAAAGGAAAATTAGGCCTCCATCCTCGGGTCCTCAAGCTATGGAAAGCACCATATTCGGTGCTCCAAACCGGGGTTAAAAAGAACCCCTCACACGGTTTCAACCACGGCTCCGGTGGCATTGTGCGATGACGGCGATGATGGGTTTCCTTGGAAACCCTAGCAGAGCACAAATGGGGGCTATTCTTTTTCAGAAAAAAAAAAAGCAAAAAATAAAAAAATAAAAAAGGGGTCTGAAACTGGTTCTAAATGGAGCAGCAAAACGGTACCGTTTTGCCTTAGGGTTCCCAGAGTCTAAACGGCGCCGTCTGGATGAGACCCGAGTGACCCGACCCAATGGAAGCCAGGATCCGCGTGTCTTCACGCCTTATGGGTTATTTATGAATCCGGTCCCTCCGCTTTGGCGGTCTGTCACAATTCAGTCTCATTTCTTTTCCTATCTTTCGATTTTTACCCTATAATTTTCAAAATGTTCAGATTCGGTCTCTATTTAAATTATGCGTTTTGGGGGGACGGGGATATTGCCTCATTTGGTCCCCCATCTTATTCGCATATCATAATATAGGCCCGACATTTTTTATTTTATTCCGCCTCTTCCTTTAATTTTGTCTTGATTTCAATTAAGTCTTAATTCTTTAATTTCATTACTTATTTATTTTATATGCTTGGATTTAATAATAATATTGTTTATTTATTTATCTGCCCATTTCTCGTTTACTTTTGAAATTTATATTCATGCTTATTTTATTTTTTTAACATTTTTGCTATTTTCTCTAATTCTATTTATTTATTTATGTTTCTATTATATTTCCATTCATTATAATTCCATTTATATTCATGTATTAATATATGTTACTTTCGTTTTTCGCATATATGTATGTTTAAACTTCAGTTTTCTTTTATTAGTTTTTTTCTATTAATTAATGTTATTTTTATTTGTTCTTTTAAATAAGCTTTATTTATTTTCACCATTTCCTATTGCTATCATTTTACTCTTTACTTATTTATTTTATATCGTTACCTAAGTGTCTTCTATTTTTAAATCATTTTGTATGTATATATAGTACATTTTGAAATCTCCTAGGTGTTATTTAGTTACATTAATTTAGGTATTAATCGTTTCTAAATTCTTTTTTATTATCGTTCGTTGGGAAATTTTCTTTTATATGCATCTTTGTATTCTAAATTATATACATATACACACGTACTCTTTACTTAAACGATTTTTATACATTATATTATTTCAAATTTCTCTTTTCACCTCATTCATTCTAAATATTTTATACATTATTTATATTAAACCATTTACATACTTCTTAAATATTATGTATTTTATATATATATATTTAAATGGTTTTTACTTATTAATTATTTCAAATGTTTCACATAATTTATCTTGAATCTTTGCGTATTTTATCTATTTTAAAGTTACATAAGTATTACTTGGTTTACATTATTTTATATGTTATTTCCTTTAAAATCTCTTATACATTATTTATTCTACATATCATCATTTTAAGCCTCTCAATATTTATTCTAAATTCCTTTATATATGTTATTTCGGATTTGTCTCATTCTTATTTAAATTTATCCTATACAACTTATTTGTTTGTTTTAAATTGTATTATTATTATTCATTTCAGATTTTTTTATATAGTATTATTACATATATATGTTACCTATTTTGATACTTTAATATATAGACATACATCCTCTCTTTAAATTGTTTTACGTATTATTAATTTCAAATCTCCTTTTCCACATTATTTTAACCTCATCATCATCTTAAAATTGTCGTATATCTTATCCATTTTTATTTGCTTGACACCTTTTAAATTATTATTAAATCCATTTGTCTTTAATTGTTAATGTTAATATCTAAATGATGTACCTTATGTGGTTATTGACATTGCTTGTATTATGATTTGTTTATTTATATTTTCATATTATTGTCATTTATTTGTGTAATACTTTTATTTCATATCATCGCCCCATGAATTGAGCCCCGTTACGTTCGTCCAATAATTTTTTTTTAATACACTTTATTAAACATTATATACGCTATATTTCAAAAATGAAATTTCAAAATAAGGCAATGTTTCGCATTTTGGAATATCGAAAAATTGTGCCCTAACTTGCGGGGTTTCGGTTCCTTCGTTAATTCTAAGAAGTTAAACATCCTTTTGAGCCTTAAAATGCATGGATTTCTAATTAAAATTGAAGATAATCTTGTGCTCGAAAGTTCGTAGTATTGTGTCTTAATTTACGGGATGTGATGCTACGATATCTCAAGACAAAGGAATCGTTACAATATTTTGATCTAATTCAAGCATTTTTTTATCAACGTCAATAAAAACGGGATCGTATTTTAAATCCGTTACCAATTTTCGACTTTCAACTCTAGGACAATAACTAATTAATTGGGTACCAATTTTGGGCGTGACGAGGTGCTAATCCTTCCTCGCACGTAACCGACTCCCGAACCCATTCTCTTGAGTTTCGTGGGCCAAAAACACCGTTTTAATAAGTTAATATATTATATTAAAGCAAAGGTGATCCGATCACACCTAATAAAGATCGGTGGCGACTCCCTTTTTCGTTTTCATTTCCAAACCAAAGTCGACCCCATTTTTTAAAAAAAAGGGTTTCGACATATGTGATGATCATAAAAAGGTCTAATGGGTGGAAGCAGATAAATGACATTTGGTAATAAAATCTTATGAGCAATTTGCCTTTCACAACTGGTTTCTTTTCATATGAACAAAAATGTAATTGCAGAAAATGCTGAGACCAAACTGTTTTTCTCTTCGATTTTTTTTAAAAAAAAAAAACAAGGAAACCCAAAAAGGAAAAAGAATAAAAAGGTCATCACAGTGAAACCTAAATGTAAATTTAAAATTATGACGAAGAAATACCCAAATTAATCTAATAATTAAAGGGTTAATGTTATCAACCGTCCCTAAACTATCACCAGATTTTAAATTTGTCCTTAAACTTCAAAATATTTTAATTAACCTGGTATTGAACACCCAAGTTAATGGATATGCTGAGAGAATGATCTAAATTAATTTGATATTGATACCTTGAGTCTGCAATTAGAACATTTTAAAGTTTGGGACTAATTTATAATCCAGGTCATAGTTGAGGATGTCTAATGCAATTAACCCATACTAAAATGTAAAATTGTTGTCATCCTAACAAGCTGAACCAAAGACCCTTGAAAATCGAAAACTCTGTCATCTGAAGACAACTGAAACAAAAAGAAAAAGAAACTAAATTAATATTCTAGAAACCAAATTGAAAAAAAAAAAAAAAGAAACCTGGTCGAACCCGAAATCAAGTTAGCCGAAGCTGGAAAGTTTCAGGAGAAGAGAAAGAAGCGGCGGAACAAGAAGAAGATGTTGTTTCAAGTGGGAGGACAAGGGGCTCGTCCCACCTTCTTTGAAATGGCTGCTGCTCAGCAACTCCCGGCTAGTCTCCGTGGAGCTCTCACTTACTCAATTGGGGTCACCCTCTATCTGTCTCTCTTTGCCTTTTTTTTATTATTAAAAAAGCTCTTTTTTTATGTATTTATGGAATACCCATTTTAGTTTTCCTTATTTATTTCTCAAAATTGTTCAGTTTTTCTATAAATTTTGCCTAGAGGGTCAAATCTTGGTTTTTGTGTATATTCTTGTCTCTGAAACTTTTAGAATGAAATAAATTGATTGTTTAAATTAAGTACCTGGGAAACAAGTTTCAGTTTGTTTCAAATTAGCTTCTTTTCTTATTGTTTAGTGGCATTTTTAGATTTATTACAATTTCTATTTTCAGATTGTTGCATTAATTACAATTTTTTTTGGCTGCAATTATTGTTATTATAATCGAAGTTTAAATACTTTGAGTTTTATTTGTGAATTTATAGGTATTGGCATTGAGAAGGCCGTTCCTTCATAAGGTGTTAGACTATGAAGATGAATTCTTTGCTTTGCTGATGTTGGTTCTTGAGACTCATAGTCTTCGAAATACAGGTTTCCTTCTGCTTTCATTTTCTTTTAGTTTCTTTATTACTTAAATTTCCTTTTTAGGTATTTTTTGCTCAGCATGTATTTGAATCTTCCTATTTTCGCATTCTAGACAGTTCTTTATGTATCCTAGTTTTAGGTTTCTTCCAAATTACATTTTTTTCTTTTTTTAAACTTTAATGCTCATTCTGATTTCACTACCATGCTTTCATTGTACATATAGAATAATAATCAGTTTTCCATTTTGCGTCTCTGTGAACTGTGGATTTGTTTTTGTTGCTTCGTGTGATATATGTTGTAATCTATGATAGAAACAGTCATCAAAAATGTCTGATGTGTTATATATGATTGTTCTTCCATTCACCCATTGAAATTTATTCCCTTATGAAGATGTGAGTGTTAAGGTTGTAGGGTGTAGGAGAAATAAGTGGAGTCTGAGCCATGTATAGGATCTTGTGATAATGTATTTCATTCTGGTTGTTCTAATGTGATATGGAAAGCTTCTTAAATTTCAAGGCATGGCTGAACTCCATGATCTCACTTGTTCAAAATGAGTTATGTAAGATCATCTCACATAGAACAAGCTTTCCTCGTTACTTTTTAAACATCAATGAACCTTAGCCAGAAGCCTAGAACTGACCAGCTTGTTTGTGGAAGGAAGTTGTAGTACAAGGGCTTTTCCTTTTTTGAGAAAACTTAATTATTTGATGCATATGCAAAACTATCACTATCAGCCCTTAATGGAATTCAACATCTTTCTAACAAGTTTGTTACATTGGAACCTTATAACAATGCCCATTATATGTTGTTTGCACTGTTGGTGTAAATATTACCTAAGTTTTGTTTGTTGTTGTTGGAAGATGCATGTTTGTTTCAATTGATGAGATTCATTTTTCTAATATACTGTTCTTAGACAGATGCTTCTTTTTCTGAGTCTCTATATGGTTTGCGGAGGAGAGCAGCAAAAATAAGAACAAAACAGGCTGATATCCGATCAAAGTCTAGTGATGGGATCCAACACTCTAGTCTAGAAAAGCGCCAGAGAGTTCTTTCAGTTGTATTTTTGGTAGAATTCTACATCTTTTTTTTCCTCTTTTTTCTTATTAAGATGTTTTATGAAGCTTATAATCAAGAAATCTACTGAAGTTCTTCTGTATAAGCGATTATATTTTGTCATAGAAAATTACTTTGTGTAATTACAGCGTGAGCTCATTTACATGCTGTATGACCAACAACCTTTACTAGAGCAGTAGTAACCTCCGATTTGCTATGTGTTTCTAGGTTGTTTTGCCCTACCTTAAGTCAAAATTGCATTCAATTTATAACAAAGAAAGGGAAGCCAGGCTTCAAGCTAGTTTATGGGGTCCTGGTGATGAGAGATTTGAAGATGTTGACTACTTTGATGAAGCTGAGGCTTCTATTGCTTCAAGAACATCCACAGAAACTGAAGCTACAATAAGAACACGATTGGCAAAGAATATTCAGAAAATTATAGGTGTATGTTATCCATGGCTTCATGCTACCACTGAAGGTGTGTTCAGATCTAAGTTATCATTTTGTACCCCTGTTCTCAAGAATGAAAGTAATTTATTAATCCAATCATTGTTCATGGACTGCCGTGACCTAAAGTGGTGACCAGTTAATAGTTAAATTGTGGTTGCTGAGCATGGGGCTTTCTAATATTTATATTTGTAATGATTTACAACATATCTAGTATAAATCTCCATGATGTAGGTTTTCTGATATTTATATTTGTAATGATTTCTTGAAAGAGCTTTGAGTGTCCATTAGCTGTTTTTGACCGTGCATTGGTTGGATCTTAAGTTACATGCTTTAATCTAATCTGGACTATTGTGGTGCAGGACTAACATTTACTTATCAACTTTTATATCTGCTGGATGCTACTGGGTTCTATTCTGTTGGATTACATGCACTTGGGATTCATGTTTGTCGAGCAACGGGACAAGAATTGGTATTAGATTCAACAATAACTTCTGTTCTGTCTGCATGTATTACATTAATATCCATGGAGCAGTATTTGTGTTGCTTCATGCTTTTTCCAAGCCCTATAGACATGCATAGAGATACATGCTTGGTTACACAAGACCTAAGTGTTAATGATAATTTTATTTATTGTGCATTTTGTTTTTATTTATATTATATATATGCACACATACTCAGTATACTCATTTTGATGTCAAGGTAGATGGATACGTCTTCTAGAATATCCAAAATTCGAAATCGTGAGCGTGAGAGGCTTCCAGGTCCTCCATGGTTAAAGGTATTTTTCTATAAATATTTTAGTTAGGACTATTGAGATTGTTTTCAAAGATATTCCATCTAACTTTAACTAATGTTATGTTAAATTTAGCATATTGATTAGACAATATAATTCCTTCAGGCAGTACAAGGAGCTTTGCTTAAATGCACGTATGCGGTGTTGGACTATGCACAGACCGGTTTAATTGCTGCAGTATTTATCTTTAAAGTAAGTGTGGTTCACTGGTTATTAAATTTACCATCTTTTGTGGTTTAGCCGTTTAGGGGTAATATATATCATGGCTATCTAATAACTTCATCTGAAAAACATAATTTATGCAAAATATATGATATTACATTTTCCAAAGCAAAAATCTGTAATAGTTGGACCAAAGGAAACTAAACCAATCAATTGCTTATTTGTTTTAGTCCAAACCTCTGAGCTCTACAATTAAGTTATTGCCATGATGACTTGTAATATTCCTCGATAGATGCTTTTTTAAACTCATATGAGTTTTTTCTTTAACTTCATTCACTTTCCTTAAACCCATGCAATCACTGAGATTTGTTATTGATATTAATTAAATCTGACAATTCTTAAAAGTGTCATCCTTTCCGGAGATAATAATTGTGTGTTAACTATTCCATGCCACTTTTTGTTTCTTGAACCTTTATTTTTATGTAACATTCATGCTTTTCTGGAAATAGTAATGGAATTTGCTATGATTTCATTTTCACTATGGATAACCATTGTTTGTGTACAATAATCATAGATGATGGAATGGTGGTATCAATCTGCCGAGGAGAGAATGTCAGCTCCAACTGTGTATCCTCCACCGCCACCACCACCACCCCCAAAGGTGAAAAATTCACCTCTCTATCTTCTCACACATGGCCATGCATACAAATGCAAACAAAACCGGTCCTCATTCTTTTGTGGACCATTTTCTTTTAGTAAAATGAAGAATTATGTAGGAGCATGTTTCTACATATGTTTCATTGTATGCATTGTTGGATATTAAACCTGGGATATGTCACCTAGGATATAATGGCATTTGTTTCTTTTATTGTATTTTTCATAAACTATGCAACTATTTGAGGATTTTGGCAGCAGTTTCTATTTATCAAATATCAGTCTGAACATAGAAGGAATACGGAGGAGCAAGCTTTTATCACTCTGGTACTCAAAAACCAAATAACTCACTTATCATCTATGCAGGTTGCCAAAGATGGGATCCCCTTGCCACCCGATAGAACAATCTGTCCATTGTGCTCACAGAAGCGTGCGAATCCATCAGTAGTTACAGTTTCAGGGTTTGTCTTCTGTTATGCTTGCATACACAAGTATGTTTCTCAGGTAAGGCCTTCAAACACTATTTGGTGAACCAAATAAATTCTTTCACAGTTCGCATATGATGATATAGGGGAACTTGCCAAAATGGCTTCATTGATTCATACTTTCTATGAATTCTTTTTGAACGGCTCCCTTTTGTAGTCTAGTAATATTGAATATATCTTCTTAAATCACCTTGAATACATGGCTTTTCTAAGCAAATGAATATGCTTTGTCTTGTTGATTGAGAAGCAATTTCTCTCTTATCCAACTTCAAGGAGACCCACTTCTTAAAACCAAAGTGTCCCAGCACAGCTATGAAAAGATCTAAAGATTTATTTCATGCATTTACAGATTTAATTGTTTTTACGAGTTTACAGTGAAATGTACCTTGTATGCATAAATTTAGATCATCCATGTGGATCTTCATCGTTATTTCTGGTTAACTTCGAGTATATTTGTTTTACATGGAAGAACTTATATGGTTTGTTCTGCATTTCTTTGCCACAGTATAAGCGCTGCCCTGTCACATTAATGCCAGCAGACATTGACCAGATAAGGCGACTCTTTCACGACATGTGACGTCCTTGCTGGATACTGTGGATGTAAATTAATTCATTTTTATACATTTTCAACAGCCAAATCATCGATAAAAGTAAAGCTGCCAATGCGCAATAAGGGCCAAGACGAACACAACAAGATAATGTAGGGAATTCCTGTTGCCATTATTTCTGGCGTTCTCAAAAGTTACTTTATATGTAAACGCTTAGATAACTTTGAAACTACAAATATCCTACTATGGTCAGTCACCACAGAAACACTATTGTACACCCCAAAAAAATCCATTTACAGTAAATCTATAATTTCGTCATTAACGTGTACCACATTGAACATTTTTAAAAAAAATTCAAATATCACGTTAGACCTCTGACTTGTGAGCTGCTCTATTTAGCTTCCCTGTTTCTCAGCCATGTTCTTGCCTGGGTACGTGCCGAAGGGTGCAATGCCAAACTTTGACCGGATTGATTAGATGATTTACGGGATCCATTCCATGTTTGACAGGTTTAAAATAGCTCAAATCTTTGAACTTGGTGTCAAAGCAGATTGTTATTTTCGTGCAAAAATATGTAGACAAGCTAACAGGACAGACTTATCATCCAAATAAGGAATCATTTAGAGAATCTAGTCCCGAAGGATCTTCAGTTATTGACTAATTCTAATTCTTACACAAAGCCAAATCAACTAAAAAATCAAACAGAAACTAAAAAGAGCATATAAACAGAAGCATTCATGGGAATGCACTATGCAGCAGAAAATTTATCTGCCAGTATCTCTCATAGTGATGAGACCTACTATACTCCTGCAATCCCTGTATCCAGAGCTCTCTCCAACCTTGCTCCAAATGGTATGGCCTTCAACTTCAGTCTCTCTTCCTGCGAAAATAATCATCACTTCCAACATATATATATATGCAAAATGTATATATGAACACCAACGACTAAGTCACTTTGTATACCTGAATGTGTCTCGGTGTTCGTTTGCTAGGAGAGCTTGAATCAGTATCTATGTTCTGGCCAGTATGACTCCAATAGCTCCCAACAGTCCCTATGATAGGTGCTTCATCTGGACTCCGGCTCCCGCACTTTCTTGGAGAACTGGATGCAGAACGCTGTTTAAGCTCTCCCATTGTTAATGCTCCTAAAATAGGCCTAGGCCTATCTTCATGGCTTCTTGGTGAATTCATCTTCTGGGATATTGCTGAATTCCCCACTGAATTAGTACTAGCCTTTGAATTCGGTGTGTTTTCAGGTTCCACTAACCAGCTTGAAAGACTTGTATCAACAGCACTTTCTTTCCCTATCATCTTCTTCCCATTGGAACATAGTTTTGAACTTGCAAGCTTAAAACTAGGCTCTGCACTAATCGGTATACCAAAACCTTGCTCTACATTGATGTTCTCCTTTTCTTGAAGATTTGATGGTATGCTTGCTTTTGCTTTCACTTCTTTCCATTGAGCAAAATTTTCTACAGGATTCAAAACTGATTGAACATACTGACCACCCTTATCTTTAACATTTCGATTTAACACAATTGGCATTGGACTATTAACTTCCTTCTCATCTGATTCAACTTCACAAACCTGTTTCCTAGACTCTATTGACAAAGAAAACAGTGACTCAGATGACTCTTCTATTACCAATTGTGACTCATTTTTAGCCTTTTCAATGCCATCATCCTCATTACCATCATCTAAATCATTTATTTCTAAATCCAAATCATTCAATTCATCCTCACTTTCTGCACTGTTCTGATATCTATTGTTTTGAGGCTTAAAAACTACAGTCTCCTCACTCTCCTTCCCCTCATCATTTTTCAACAACTTCTCAGATGATCCAACAGCCAATTCCTCATTAGTCTTCACATACAGATCAAAACTTAACTTCTCTTCACCACTGTTATTCAATAACTCCCCTAGCTTCTCTCTACATAAATCGACATGAAACAAGCAAATGAACACATGCATAAACATAAATAATAATTTACAAAAAAAGAGCCTGAAACTGGATTGCCATAACTTACTTTTTCACTATAATGGGATTAAAGGGTATCCCAAAATCTTCTTTACTTGATTGAACAGCTTCATTGGCTTCAGGTTTCTGGATGGTACAAGTTCATTAAAAAAGAAACCCAAGAATCATAAACCGTGAAAGTGAAGAACAAAACTAACCTGATCAATAGAGGAAGTCCCATCCACCAAATGCTGGTCTTTTTTATTCTTGGAAGCAGAAAAACAAGCAAAAAGAAGGCAACCCATTATCACCCTAATTGACTTCTCCAAAAAGGTTCACTTTAAAAAGTTCCCTGGTCAAGAAAATAGTCTTCTTGCAGAGTGAAAGAGGAGAGAAAATCAATGGAAAAATAAAAATAAAAATAAAAAACCAAACAAACTGGTCAATGAATTTGAAGAAGATCTTGAAAAATATGACCGTTACAAGGTAGATTCGTATAGGCTTCATTTAAAATGAAGTATCCTATGATAGGGCAGAGTTTTGGCACTGAGATTAATGCAACTGTTGGGCTTTAAAAGAGGAAATGGGCTTTCGCTTTGTATATTGTTTTGTGCATTAAAGATTTTTTATAGGATTTGTGGGGCAAACACAATAATAATGGAACTATCTCTCCCTACCTATCAAACTCTAAATTACTTCTTCTATTACTGTTACCATTATTGTTAGATATTTTGGTAACACCTATAAAAATATTAAAACTTGAGCTTATCCCGCTCCCGCCTATACTAAAAATTTTTATATTTTCTTTTATATATAAAAATAAATTTTAAAAAAATAATAAATTAAATACACTAAAAATATTAAAATAAATATTTCTCAATAAATAAAAAATTAAAAAATATATATAGTTAAATAACACTATGATAAGTGCAATTTAGTAAGCAAATATCTCTAAAATAGTAGCAAAATTAATAATAAAATAAGAGTTATACAATATCTAAATAATAACATCAAAATAGTAGCAATATAATAACGGAATGATAGTAAAACAATGAAAAAAAATAGTATAAAAAAAAAGAAAGTAAAAAAAACAGCAGTAGTATTTTTTTCTGCAAATTCGGATCGGGCCAAGTCGGGCTCGAGCAAAAAAACTTACCCAAGGCCCATTCTATTTAGAAAATGGGTTTTGATTTTTTGTTTAAGTCCATTTTTCGAGCCTATATTTTTTACTCAAACTCTCTCACTTTTCGAACGGATATTCGGGTGGGCCCATAGACAAGTCTAATTTTGTAGTAACCTTTATTTACAAAATTTCTTTTTCAACTTGTTCTTTTATATATTTATTCATTAGTTAGTTTTATTTTTAATTAAAATATGTTGTTAGTCCTTGTACTTTGATCAATTTTGAAATTTAATCTTTTCATTTTAAAATTTTAAAAAAATTTAAATTCTTCTATTTTTTTCAGTTTAAAAATTCAAGTTCAATCATTATCATTATTGGTAGTTTTGGTCAATTTAAAATGTTTATTTTTTGTCAATTATATGCCACATCATGCGAAGATGACATAACCAAATTGATAAATTGATAAATTTTCACAAAAAATACTTACTATTTTAATTATTAGATTAAAATTTTCAAATAAAAAATTTAAATACACATTTCAATTTTACAAATTCAAGAAATCAATCTAAATTTTCATTTTTTTAAGAATTATTGTTTCAGAAGAAGTTACAATCACCAATAACAATCATAACAAATAGTTATAGTAAATTATTGAACAAGGACTAATAATTAAACTTACTAATAAAGTAGAATATTTAAAAAAAAAAAAAAGCCAAAATCTACTTACATGGTTGCTACTTAAACCTCAAACTTCAAATTTTCTAAAATCTCTTTCTTATTATGAAGCCAAATTATTATTAGCAATTTTTTAAAATTCTTTTTAAAAATATATCCTAAGATATATCATATATTTCACTCTTTCAAATATTCTAGAATCTCCCAATATTGATAATGAGAAACATGAGTAGTTAAAATAATAAAATTTATCATTTTTCTAGGATATTAAAATAAATTAAATTTTGATTATTTTATTTTTGTATTAAATTGAGTTTAGCATTAACATCAGTTTCAGGTTGGAATTTTTCTTTGAGTTCAGATTTCCCAATTTCTTTTTTATTTTTTTTTTCCTTTGAGCTCTTTCTTTTTAAACTTGTTCAAGTTTCGATATTTTCAAATTTAAGTCAATTCGGATAAGAACAAGTTCAGCCTCGATTTTTTTTGTAGTGTTTTCGGGTTCAATCTCAATTTGCGACCTTTGCATATGGTGATTGAATTGGTAGTTGAAAATCAAAATTATTACTTAACTCCAATATTTATCAAACTTAAATATAATTTTGAAAAGAATATTAAATTTTATATATTCGTACATATTTAAATAAATAAAAATTTATGCATAGCAAAATTAGAAACTATTGTTTTTAGTGAAAAAAAAAAAGTATTTTTCAGTAACGAATTAAAAAAATATATATCTTTTTTTACTGATAAGATTACATTAAGTTTTGAAAATTTGTTTATTTTTAAATTTTAAAAAATAAGCCATTATAGTCCTTGAGTGCTAATCAATGAATTATAAGGCTTTCTTGTAAAGTAAAGAAACCTTAGAGTGACCTTATGCATTTTTGCACAAGTATTAGTGCCTAGGGAAGAGATATTGATACTTTTTCAAACATAGTCTAAATGAGCTATTTGCCATTAAAGTATCGATACGTATGGCCCATGTAATGATCCGATTTTTATCGGTGTTGAAAAATTCAATTTCAAAATTAAATTTCTTAAATCAAGTTAGTTGAAAGTTTTAATCGAGCAGTTACAAGATATATACAAAAGTATAGGATCAAATTACTAAGTGTTTAAATTAGATAAATTATTAAATTTAGTACATGGACTAAAGTAAAAGGTTAGTCATTATTGAATACGGATTAAATTGCAAATAGTTATAACTTTGAAGAATTAGGTCACTTTTTAACAAAGCCCTTAGTAATGATTAAAATCTAGATAGTGGAGTACTATCATTTTCCATTAACTATTATCAAGTTCATTCCTCTCCATTAACATTAATTAAAAGGGAAATTAATAAGAAAGATGAATATGTAAGTGTTGTCTTTATTTTCTCCTTTTTATATCAAGACGAAAAGTTTCCAATGTTCGCGACGTGACGAGTCTCTCCTTAGACTATAAATAGGAGGATAATATGCTTTAGCCTACTCGAACTCACGTCTTTCTGTATTGATAACAATACATATGTCAATCGAACTAAGATTCAATTGACTGCTCATATTCTTTGATTTTATATAATCTTTACGGTACTTCTTTGGAGTTCATCTTCTTCCTCATTCAAAAAAGCATTTGGTATCCCTTGTATTAATGTAACTGTTTTGATCATACTCAAATAAAATGTTCCCACCACAAAAATCATTCAACTTTCAAAGAGTTTAATAGTTGAGTTTCTAAAATTGACCTCCTATATTAATAATAATACATATGTCAATCGAATTAAGATTTAATCTCATGTTCTTGATTTTATATAATCTTTATGATGCTTCTTTGGAGTTCATCTTCTTCCTCGTTCAAAAAGGCATTTTATATAATCTTTATGATTTTATATAATCTATCATGTGATATTAATTAGATTTTTTATTTTTAAATGTTTTTTAACTCATACTTGCAAGTAAATAAATAGCTACTTGTTAAAAATAAATTAATATATAACGAATTTATCTTTTCTAATAATAAACTAATGATGGTTGACAAAAAATAAAAATAAAAAACACTAACTATAAGAGTATCAAAAACCCTTACTTGCAGGTATGAGTTAAAAAAATCAACAATCTATCATGTGATATTAATTATATTTTAAAATGTTTTTTACAATTATAAATTAATGATGATTGAAAAAAAAAAACCACTAACTATGAGAGTATCAAATCCTAGTATGGGTTAAAAAATAAAGAATTTATCATGTGGTATTAATTATATTTTTTATTTTTAATTTTTTTTTAATTCATGCGTAGTTTCTTGTGTCACAATTTTAGGTGGGTCATTTGATAGATTAAGGGGCACTTCACCGTCAGCCTAACCTAAGATAGGGGTTTCCTCAATTTAGGGGTCAAAAGTATAATAAATAAATAAAAAGATCTTAAAATTATACGTTAATTTTGATTTAATTTATAATTTTATATATAAACTTTAATTTAATGTAATTATGTACGTGAAATTTTAATTATGGCTCAAAAATATATTTAAAATTTTAATTTTGATTTAATCATACACAATTAAAGAAATAAATACATTAATTTATTTTTATATTGGATAAATATAATTATTTATATATGCAATATATAAACATAAATGATGTTATATCCATAATTGTGTTAATAATTTACAAGAATTGGATCAAATCAAAATTTCATGTATAAAATTGCACAAAATCAAAATTCATGTATACAATTGCACATTAAAACATAGTTGATGTATATTTTTAATATTAATCTCTAAATAAAAATAAGCAACTAAATGTTTCAAACTGATTACGATTTACAGAGTATAGAGAAATTTTTTAACTTATCCAAATAGGGGTTTATTATATTATTAATTTTATCATTTTATATTTATTATTAATATTATTCTTTTATATTTTAAATATGTTTATTTAATAATAAATAAAAAGAATTTAAAATTTTTATATTAAATTACATTTTCAAATATTTTATTTAATAACAAATTCATTTTTGAAGTCACAACTAATTAACATGCATTATATATCGTGTTACATTTCATTATTATTTAAATTATGCAATTCTTTTTTAAGTTACAATTGCCTAGTTATATCATCAACTTCAAATAGAATCGCTTGTTATAAGCATTGAATTTGTTGAAGGTTGGATGACTCTATCGGAGAAATTTGTGAAATGTCGTTCGTCAAAAGTGGACGAACCCCCCCTTCCCTCCCCCCAACAAGTCTGATATTGTATTCTTGGGATGTCTATGCTTCATTTTAGCCTCGAGATTTTGTTCCTCAATTTTGTTGAGATTTTGGTACTATTTCACCTTGACAAATTGAAGAGTTTGCTCATGGCAAGACTTGATACCATGCTCTCTTATTAATGACCTATAAGCTATAGGTCAAGGGCTCGACCCTTTCCATGCACAAACTCTTCAATTTGGCGTGCTCCCTATTAATGACCTATAACCTATAGGTTAGGGGTTCGAGCCTTGCCATACATAAACTCTTCACTTTAATTACCATGACTTTGCCTTTTAAAGCACTACGAGGTGCCCCTACTTTGTGAACCTGCAACTTGCTTTGGCACTTAGTTCTCAACAAAATCGAGGGACAAAATCTCAAGGCTAAACAGTGCATAGACAATTCAAGAATACAATACTGAAACTGTTGAGGACTTTGCTAACTTTCAATGGATGGCACTTTGCAAATTTCTCCCAACAAAGTCGACTATGCCTCAATAGAATTGAATAAATTAAGTCTAACTAACTAACTAAACTAAACTATCTAGTGGATACATAATTTTCACAGTACAAGACTCAAACCTGAAAGCTCAAGATTCCAAGATCTCAGTCTTTGTCAACATAACTAAGGCCTCATTTACAAATTATTTAATTTTGAGTTACATATTTCAATAATATAAAACTAAGGGTTATCATTATAAATTGGATGCACTAACATTTAATTTTTTTTGTATTTCCCTTCAATTAGTTGGTAAAATGAAAAAAAAATAAAATTTCATTATTACTTCCCTCAGTTTTTATGGTTTGGGTAAGTGTTGAATTTTTAGTCTAATTATTATGAAAGTTGCAACTAAAGAAACAACTAAAACTAGAGAAATAAAATTATAAGCACAACAAATTGGTTACGTAGTTCAAATCCAATCTTACGATTGCGGGCCTTGCTCTTAGAGTAATCAACTATAATATCGATAAGGGAAGAGATGATTTAAACTTAACGTCACTCATTTTCATTTTAGCCTCATTCTCATACAACTATAATGAAGTAACTCCTCCACTAAAACTTTAGACAACATTGATAAACAATATATACAAAGGAATTTGCACTCATAAAGTTCCTTAAATGAAAAGAAATATGCTCTCTTAATTTATATATTAAAGTTGAAACACAATGTCCTCTAAATATGCATTGTAGCCTTTTGCAAATGAGCAAGTGTTGGGATTTAGTGCCCTTAATATAGTAATTTCATCTATGTAATTTTTTAAACAAATTGGTTTATATAAAATTTCATCATTATCATTAATATCTTTTGTATATTGTTCTCTACAAGTTTTATTAGCTCACTAATTATCCAAATGTTGAACTAATATTATGTGGCATTACGTAGTTAGATCGTAGTGTGAGAAGACAACTCATATTAATAGATAATCTAAAAACGTCTTTAATCTAATTAGAAGTGAATAAATTGATTAAAAGACTAATATGACGCCTATCAAGTCCAAATTGGGAGATACCTTGTCTTGGGCATCAGAGTGGATGACTCCTAGAAGATAAAGACATAAATGTGGCTAGCTGAACTACAATACATCGGACATGACCCAAGTAAACTAGATTCTAAATCCGTCTATTGATTTATTCACTTATGGCATTCATAGTGTAACTTACCTTAATCCTGAGTAAGTAACTGTATTAGAATTAAGTGACTCGAATCCGTATTTAAATAAAATACAGCGGTAAAATAAAATAAAAGTAAAATTCATATAGAACTACACTTCTTTTATTTTATTTTAGAATAAGGTTTTTTAAACCTTATTAAACTCCATCTATTTTATATTGATTAGAATACGGTGTTTTAATCTTACTACACTCTTATTAGAATAAGACTTTACAAGCCTATAAATAGACATGGTCTATTCCTCTTGTAATTATTCGAATTCGATATAGTGAATTTTCTTCTCCTCTACCTGTGGTTTTTTCACTGAAAGGGTTTCCACGTAAAATCTGTGTGTTCTTTATTTTATTTTATTTTTACAAATTGGTATCAGAGCTTCCAGGTTGTTCATCTCGATCACGGTAATGACGTCTTTAAAGTATGAAATTTCGCTGTTGGATCGCAACACCAGATTTGTGTTGTGACAGATTAAGATGCAAGCAATTCTTGTGCAGATGGATCTGGAGGATGCCCTGCTAGGGATAGATAAGATGCCTTCGATATTAACAGATGAAGAGAAAAAACATAAGGATCGAAAGGCATTAACACAATTACATCTGCATTTGTCCAACGAAATTTCATAGGATGTGATGAAAGAGAAGATTGCCGCTGCATTATAGAAGAGGCTAGAACAAATATGTATGTCGAAAACTCTAACAAGCAAGTTGCATATGAAGTAACGTCTTTATGCTCATCGTTTGGAGGAAGGTGCATTTGTGCACAAACACTTAACAGTGTTTAAAGAAATTCTCTCAAACTTGGAGGCCATGGAGGTTCAGTTTGATAAGGAAGATCTAAGGTTGATTCTACTTTGTTTATTGCCTCCGTCTTATTCAACCTTTAGAGACATGATTTTATATAGCCACGAGTCTCTCACAGTTGATGAGGTTTATGATTCTTTGACCTCGTATGATAAGATGAAGATTCTTGTGGTTAAACCCGACTCTCAAGAAGAGGGTCTCATTGTTCGTGAGAGACAATATTAGAATGCTGATGATGATCGTGGAAGGACACAGAAACAGAATTCTCGCGGTAAATTTAAGGGTAGATCGAAGTCTTCGAACAGAGGTAAAACTTGTAACTTTTGCAAGAAGAAAGGGCACATTAAATCTGAGTGCTATATGCTATACAGGATTAAAAGGGAGGCTACGAATCGGTGAAGGTGATGTTGTAAAAGACTACAGCGATCGTGAACTTCTAGTCGCTTCTGTCAACAGTTCTAAAGTGAGCGAGAAGTGGATACTTGATTCAAGATGCACCTTCCACATGAGTCCTAATTGGGATTGGTTTACAACTTACGAAACAGTGTCTGAAGGTGTTATTTTGATGAGAAATAATGCTTTCTGTAAAATCACAGGTGTTGGAACAATTAAAGTTAATATGTTTGATGGAGTTATCAGAACACTTAGTGACGTACGACATGTTCCAAAATTGAAGAGAAATTTAATTTTGTTGAGTACTCTTGATTTAAAAGGGTACAGATACACAGCTGAAAGTGGGGTTTTAAATATTTCCAAAAGTTCCCTTGTTGTGATGAAAGGGCAGGGAAAGGCTGTCAAGTTATATATTTTGCAGGGTTCTACTGTTACTGGTGATGCAACTGTTCCTTTTTTTTCCTTGTCAGATGATAATATTACTAAACTTTGGCATATGCTCCTAGGGCATATGAGTGAGAATAGCATGGTAGAATTGAGCAAAAGAGGACTTCTTGATGGGCAAAGAATTTGCAAACTGAAGTTCTGTGAGCACTGTGTTTTTGGGAAGCAAAAGAAAGTTCAATTCACCAAAGGAATTCATAACACGAAGGGAATGTTAGAGTATATTCATTATGATCTGTGGGGGCCATCCAGAGCGCCTTCGAGAGGTGGAGCTAATTATATACTAACTTTTATTGATGATTTTTCCAGAAAAGTTAGAGCATTCTTCCTGAAATAGAAAAGCGATCTGTTTTTCGCATTTAAGTCTTGGAAAATTATGATTGAAAAATATAAGAAAAACAAATAAAATACCTCCGCACAGAAAATGGCTTAGAGTTCTATTCTGATGAGTTTAATAGGCTGTACAAGTCAGAAGGGATTGTGAGACACTTGACAGTTCACTATACTCCATAGTAAAATAGCGTTGCAGAACGAATGAACAAAATGATCATAGAGATGGTTCGATATATGTTGTCAAATGCCAACTTACCAAAGTCGTTTTGGGCAGAAGTAACCTCTACTGTATGTTTCTTGATCAATCGATCTCCATCTGTTGCCATTGAGAAAAAGACTCCACAAGAGGTATGGTCCGGTAATCCTACTAATTATTATGATTTAAATATCTTTGGGTGTCCTACGTATGCTCATGTTGATAACGGAAAATTGGAACCGAGATCCATTAAATGTGTTTTTCTTAGTTATAAAGTTGGTAAAAAAGGGTATAAGTTATGGTGTCCTGAAAATAGAAAAGTTGTGATTAGCAGAGATGTTGTTTTTGATGAAACTGCTATGCTACCTAACTTATCTCTTAAAGACTCTTCCAATAAAGAAAATCAAAAGTAGGTGGAGTATCAGATTAATATAGAGTCGACTCCTCAAGCTAGTATAAAAATTGAGAATAGAGTTGTTTCTTTACCACAATACTCTATCACCAAAAATAGAACTAGAAGAGAAATTAAACCTCCAAAGAAGTATGCCGAGGCTGATCTAGTTGCTTATGCTTTAAATGTGGCTGAAGATATAGATGCAAACCAAGAACCATCTAATTATTCTGAGGCGGTTAGCTGTGAAGACTCAGAAAAGTAGATGTTTGCTGTAAAAAAGGATATAGAATCACTCCACAAAAATAGAACATGGGATTTTGTGAAACTTTCTAAAGGTAAAAAAGTTATTCATTGTAAATGGGTGTTTAAAAAGAAAGAAGAGACTCCAAGAGTTGAAGAACCCAGATATAAAGTAAGGTTTGTTGCAAAGGGTTACAGTCAAATTCTAAGAGTAGACTTCACAGATGTGTTCTCCCCAGTTGTGAAGCATAGTTCAAACCGAACTTTGCTTGGTATTGTAGTCATGCATGATTTGGAGCTTGAGTAGTTAGATGTAAAAAACTGTATTTTTGCATGGAGAACTTGAGGAGGATATTTACATGTAACAACCAGAGGGTTTTACAGTCTCAGAAAAAGAGGACTATGTTTGCTTGCTGAAAAAATCCCTTTACGATTTGAAACAGTCACCAAGACAATGGTACAAGAGGTTTGATTCCTTTATGACTTCTCATGATTTCAAAAGAAGTAGTTTTGACAGTTGTGTTTACTTTAAGAAAAATAGTGATGGTTCTTTTGTGTATCTACTTCTTTATGTTTATAACATGTTGATAGCAGCAAAAGATAAATGAGAGATAAGAAAGATCAAAGCCCAACTAAGTGAAGAATTTGAGATGAAAGATTTGGGACCAGCAAAGAAGATACTTGGTATGGAGATTCTCAAAGATAGAAAAGCAAGTAAATTGTACCTAAGTCAGAAGGGGTACATTGAGAAAGTTCTTTGTAGGTTCAATATGCAGAGTGCTAAGCCTGTTAGTACTCTTTTAGCAGCCCATTTCATACTTTCATTGGCTTTGTCTCCACAATCAGATGATGAGATTAAGTACATGTCACATGTTCCATACTCTAGTGCAATGGGATCTCTCATGTATGCTATGGTTTGTTTGCGTCCAAATTTATCATATGCAGTTAGTGCAGTTAGCAGATACATGGTGAATCCTAGTAAAGAACATTGGAAAGCAATTCAGTGGATTTTAAGATACTTACGAGGTACTACTGATGTTTGCTTACAGTTTGGAAGAGCTAGAGATGGAGTTATTGGGTATGTTGATGCTGATTTTGTTGGAGACCTTGATAGAAGAAGATCTCTCACAGGTTATGTCTTTACAATCGGAGGTTGTGCAATCAGTTAGAAAGCCACTTTGCAAACTACAGTCACTTTGTCTACCACTGAAGCTTAGTACATGGCGATTACTGAGGCTTGTAAAGAAGCTATTTGGTTGAAGAGACTCTTTAGTGAGCTCAATGAAGAGTTTCAAATCAGTACAATATTTTGTGACAATTAGAATGCAATCTTCCTTACAAAAGATCAAGTGTTTCATGAGAGAACAAAACACATTGATGTTTGGTATCATTTTGTTCATGATATTATTTCTCGTGGTAATATTGTTTTGAGCAAAATTAGTACTCATGAAAATCCTACAGATATGATGACTAAATCATTTCCTATAACCAAGTTTGAGAACTATTGAAGTTAAACCCTTAAGGGGTTTTATGAAAGAGGTAGAGAACTTATTCATTGAGAGTTCGTGATGAAGAACTTGTTTATTGAGAATTCGTGTCAAGGTGGAGATTGTTAGAATTAAGTGACTCGAATCTTTATTTAAAAAAAATACAGTGGTAAAATAAAATAAAAGTAAAATTCTTATAGAACTATACTTCTTTTATTTTATTTTAGAATAAGGTTTTTTAAACCTTATTAAACTCCATCTGTTTTATATTGATTAGAATAAGGTGTTTCAACCTTACTACACTCCTATTAGAATATGGCTTTACAAGCCTATAAATAGGCATAGTCTATTCCTCTTATAATTATTCGAATTCAAAATAGTTAATTTTCTTCTTTTCTGCCCGTGGTTTTTTTTCTCGAAAGGGTTTCCACGTAAAATCTGTGTGTTTTTTATTTTATTTTATTTTATTTTCACAAACTAACTATGTTTGTGTGACTCATATACTTTGATGCATTAATAGCATGTGTTCAATTGATAATAGAGTCAAAAGGTGGTACATTGGATATACGACTTCTACATAACATCACTTCACTTACAACAGTGAAATTTATAGCCTAATAAAGAGTAAATGATATCCTTTCATCGGCAGTACATGATTGATGGAAAGTAATGTGGTCACAAGTCATTCGTCTTAGAGATAAATTATTTAATTACTATTTGTTAGTTATTGGTTTTTCATGAAGGAAAACGTAATGATTATCATGAGATAAAATATGATTATATAGGAGATTGAATTTATCCCAAATAGATAAATATATCCTATAAAAGTAATACACTTATGATAAGGTCATTGGATGAACACTTGATGAGTAGCTTTCACAATAGTATAATAAGAGATAATTCAATCGTGGTACTATAGTAGAATGACTCCATAATTAAATAATATTACAATTAATAAGTAAAGAGTCGAAACTTAATTACAAATTATTTGAGTCCTAATTATATATGTCCAACCGGTCCCTTCGCCAGCTCGAGATAACTTGAAACAAATTGCATATAGAACCAATAATATGGAATGAACTAAGAGAAATGGATCACGTGAATCACATTATCTACAGTGAATGCATTTTTCTCGTAAGTATAAAAAGATGAGTTGAAAGTTAAGTTAATTTCTTCGAATTATTATTTAATTATTTGTATTTAAATAATTGAAGTTTGAAATGATAATTAAATTAATTAATCATCATAGATTTATTGAACGAGGCAATTAAAAATATTTCCTCATAAATTCTAATACGGTAAAGTTGTCATTACTTTAACGGAATTAGAATTGGATTAAGAAAATAATTTAATTGAGAAATGAATTTAATTAAACTAATTAATTAAATAATTAAATAATATTTTGAGAAATTGAAATTAGTTATTAAGTTGAATAAATTATAAGTGTTGGATAAAGTTCAGATAAAACATATAATTGTACTAAATATATAAAAAGCCCAAATAGACTCGGTTGAAGGATGAGGGGCGACAAACTCTAGTCCCTTTAGGGTTTCCATGGCCCCTTGGTGTTCTACTTCTAATGGAATATCAATTTTTCTATTAAAATATTATTTTTTTATTACACTTTATTCAAACAAAACTGTTGTACCGTTTTTCTATAAATAGGAGCTATGAATTAACTTAATATGACATCATTAAGCGACGTTATTCTATAAAAAAATAGTGAATATTTATTTTCAGAATAAATTCTATTTTCAACTCATGGTTTTTGGTTTATATAAAGAATTAACTTTCCTACTTAAATTTAAGAAAGTTTTCATTCTGTGTTATTAATTCGTTTTGTTTGAGCCCACACTCAAAGCAATTTAAGGTTCGAGGATAGCGGAAAAGGTTGTTCAGTAGAAAGTCTCTAACTAGGTTGGTGCTGCTCGTCAATTGGGCCTCAACTCAGTTGGGAAATTATAAAAAAAACAACCATTATTTTTATATAATAAGTTATATTATTATGAGGGTATTTTTATCTGTTTATATTTTTATAAATCAATAAAAAATTAGCCATAATAAAATTTGATTCATGAATACCATGTCTATACCAAACCTTCAATTTTACTATTTCAACCAAAACATCGTTTAATTTTTATATGAATTTTCATTAAGTATATTTTATTTCATAATTAACTAATAATCTTAAAAGGTCTGCTTCTTGGCGCGTCTCTGTCTGCTCCTATATAGCACGTTTCTATCAATAAGAATCTGGTTAGGGTTTTTTCTCTTTTGCTTCTAGTGGATCTGGTGTATGTTTAGGTTATTCATCATATAGAAATTGTGGATCTGGTTTCTAACAGGTTTTAGCAATGGTGTTTTAGAGATCTCTTGTAGCGGTGGTCGATTTGAAATGGATGAAAGTTTGGCTAGATTGCGTATTTCGGATGGGAATGAGGAAGTGTTAACTTTTGGGCCAATCTCGGAAGGAAAAAATAATTTGTACGAGCATTGTTTAGTGGGCTATTTTCTTACTGCTAGTGTGGTCCAATTCAAGCCATGTGTAACACTCTGGCTAATCTTTGACATCCTTTAGGAGTCATAGAAATTTCAGATGTAATACCCCATACCCGTACCTGAGACCGAGATAGAATACGAGGCATTACCGAGATTTTCAGAATAATTTCAATTAATTTATATTATTTAGTATTCATTAGCATGTTTCATGTAACATTCTTTTCATATATATATTCAATTCAAAATATCATATAAAATACGATACAATACTTAAATTTTATTATTTACATGTTCATGCAGGATATACGAATCTACCTGACTAAATTGTAGAAATACCAAAATTTAGGGGCATATTGGTAATTTACCATATTCCCAAATTGCACTCAATCTTAAATTGATAATTTCATTCAATTTATTAATTTAGATAATAAAACAATTCATTCCCTTCAATTTAGTCTTTTTTGACATTTTTACAAAATTACCCATAAAGTTTTACTTTTATTCAATTTAGTCCTTGAGCCTAAAACATACAAATTAGCCATGCTAGATGAATATTCATACATATTTTTCCTCCTCCTCCTCTCCATTCCACATCCTTAGTATAAACAACACACTTGTAGGTAACATTATCCATAATTTTCACTATCTACTTATGTGAATATTCAAAGTGTCCATCCGTGTCATAGTCACTAAATTATTTTTATCTTGAGCTAAAGAACTCCAAATTAAGATCCGCTAATTTTTCCTGAAACTAGACTCATATACCTTCTTACCATAAAAATTTCATAATTTTTGGTTGGGCCAATTAATACAGTTTATTCATTAAAGTCTCCCTATTCTGCTATCCGACAGTTCAGGCCCTTCTTCACTAAAAATTAATTATCTCCTCGTACAAGATTCGAATGATGTTCCCGTTTGTTTCTTTTGAAAATAGACTCATTCAGAATTCTAGACATAAATTTAAGTCCCTAATTATTTTTCTTCAATTTTTTGTGATTTTTCAAAGTTAGACTACTGCTGCTGTCCAAATTGTTTTAGTGCAAAATGTTGATTTCCATTTTGTCCCAAATTTCACAATTCATACAATTCAGTCCTTGGTCAATTAACCCATCAATTAAGATAATTTTCTCAATTAATACTTTTCCTAGACATTATAAGTTATTTCATAATTATTGAAATTCAGAATTTCCATATAAAACTTTAACTTCAAACTCTTTTATAATTAGGTCCCAAACATTCACTTTCTATTCAATTCTTTCAATAAAATCAGCATATAAATAATTTAAAGCTCTAATTCCATGCCAAATCATCATGTACTTCCAGCACATATTCATAGCAACTTTCAATTTCTTTCATAGAATCAAAAACTAATGAATTCAACAAGTGGACCTAGTTGTAAAGGTCACAAAAACATAAAAATTTCAAGGAGAAAGCAAGAATTAAACTTACATGAAGCAAGAGTATGAAAACCAGCTTGAACCCTCCTCTATGGCTGTTTTTCAGCTGATGAATATGAAGAGAAATGAAGAGAATTCTAGATATTCCAATTTAGTCCTATTTTTATTTAGCCAATTTTGGCAATTTTCCAATTTTGCCCTTATTTCATCCATTTCTGATTTTTCTCAACTATTGCCGCAAAAATATCTCCTTTAGGATTATTTGCACTTTAGGTCCTTCCTCATTTGACAATTGAGCTATTTAATCCTTCTAGCAACTTTTACACCCTTTTCAATTTAGTCCTTTTATTTAATTAACCACCCAAACGTCAAAATTTTCTCGACTAAATTTTAATACTACCTCACATTAACACTCCATAAATATTTCTAAAAATATTTATGGCTCAATTTATGAAGTCGAGATCTCGATACCTCACTCTCGACCCAATTTACTTAATTAATTCTTTTAAATACCAAATTCACTAATTCAAAAATACTTTTATATTCGCATTTGACTCATAGGTATTAATATATTAAATTTTTAACTCACCCGTCGAATTTGGTGATCTCAAATCTCTATTCTCGATACCACTGAAAATTAGGATGTTACATCAGATCTGGGAGAAAAGAGATTTCTATTTTGGTTTTTCCATCGGGTTGATATAGAGAGAGTTATTAAGGGAGCGCATTGGACTTTTAATAATCATCTGATCATTTTTCATAGGCTGCAAGAAATGGAAGACCCGATGCTGGTCCCTCTATTTTATTCTTATATTTTGGTACAAGTTCACGACCTACCCCCACGATTTTATTCAGAAATAGTGGCGGTGCAACGAGAGAATTTTATTGGTATCTTTGAAGAGTATGATGCGATCCAGGTAAATAGGGGACTCCAACAATTCATTCGTATCAGGGTTTTTATTGATGTTAGATCTTCTTTACGTAGAAGGAAAAAGATATAGGTGTTCCTCAGCTCGTTTTCAATATGAAAAACTAACTTTGTTTTATTTTTTGTGTGGCTGCTTGGGACATAGTGATAGTTTTTGCCCAATAAGGTTATGTATGGACGTAGACGATGTAGCGACGTAAAAATGTTTAGCTTGGGGTCGCTAATTGTGGAGATTTATTAAATATTTGAAAACTGACTTTCGATTTTATAAAAAAGGGAGTCGCCACCGATCTTTTTTCTAGGTGTGATCGGACACCTATTAGATTTCTTTTTTTTATTTAAAACGAGAAAAAAACTGAGTTTAGGTCTACGTTTAAGGCCGAAGAAAAATTAGGGTTCGGGAGTCGGTTACGCGCGAGGAAGGTATTAGCACCCTCGCGACGCCCAAAATTGGTATCTTATAAACATGTGTTGTCTTGATTTTCGAAAATACGAGTTCAATTTAAATTCAAATCGTGATCCGATTTAAAAGACAAGAATTTTCAATCTTTGATTTTTTGAGAAGGATATACCGTTTTGACATGAGCCGACAAATTCCATCTAACATAGCGATGAAATTTACGACTTAATGTTGAATCGATATATTGCCTCGATTAGTAATTAAGCATAAAAAATATTCATGAAATAAGAATTTAAAATAAATCAAAAATGCAAAAATAACATTATCAATGAAAAATGTTAACATAATACTAGAGCAGTAGCAAAACAATAATAATAATATTTAAAAGAGAAAACCAAACATGAACAAATATAAAGTACATTTATTATAATTGAACATATGCAATAATATTAGGAATACTATGGACAAGGAAAATACATTTATACTAATAATAGTAAAAGATGTATGTACACCAAATAATAATATAATAAGTAGCAAATAGGGAAAATAATAAATACAAAATCAATAATACGACATACACAAATAATACAAATAAGAAAGGTATATATATATGTATGATAAAATAAATATATTAAAATTAATAATAAATACAATATGGGTAAAAATAAATATATACATGATATATACATAATGTGGTACTAAGAAAATATATATATATATAATATAGTATTTAAAAAATATATAAATAAGATGGTATAAAAATATGTACATAATATAATAAAATTTATATACATAAAATAGCGAAATTATATATAACTAGTAATGTTAAAGTATATAAAAAATAAATATTGAAAAATGTATTTACATAACATATATGAAAAAATATATACATAATATAATATGTAAACATATAATATAGCATTCAAAATATATACATGATATATAAACATATACGACACATATATATATTAGAAATGATAACAACAAAAAAAAAAAACTATTAATACAATACATAAATACTTACATTCATATACACAGATAAATGTTAAGTGAAAATCAATGCTAGTACTAATAATATTATTAATAAATATAATAATAATAATAGTATGTTAATAACAGAATAATAATATGGTAAAATAATAATAATGTATTAATGAGAATGATAATAATAAAATAAGATTATAATAATAGTATTATAAAAAAAATAGACATAAAAGAAATAGTAATAATAATAATAATATTAAGTATAGTATAAATAATATGAACATAACAGTAATAACAATAATTAACAATAATAATAATAATAATAATAATAATAATAATAATAATAATAATAATAATATGAAAATAATAAGAACATTTAAATGAGAATTGAAGATAAACGAAAAAAGGACCAAAATTGAATTAAAATCAAGGTTTTGGGGCCAAATCTAAAATAGAAATAAGCCACGGGGCCGTATTGCAATACGCGTGAAACATGGGGGGCGAAAACAGTAATATTCCCGCTCTATCAAAACGCAGCACATCAACAGGGGTTAGATTGCAAATCAGATTAAATTTTAGGGCCAATTTATAAACAAAAATAAACCTGATTTAAAACAATGAAAATGCGAAAGGGCCGATTGCGCAAATAGCCCTTTCGCTTTAAAAACACGCGCGGATCTGTCGAGCACGTGCAGTCGACCGACCGAAGCCCTAAGCGGCGTCGTTTTTTACTACTGAGGGGACCAAAACGCACCGTTTTGGTCCCCTATATAAGTTAAACTTTTTTTTTATTTATTTTCATTTGAAACAAGTGAAAGAAAAAAAAAAAAGAAAGAAATGAGAGAGGGGAGAAAGGAGAGAGGGGAGAAAGGAGAGAGGGGAGAAGGGAGAGCTCACCACGGGCGGTCACCTGGACGGCCGCCAGCTTGCAAAACCGCTACGAAAGGTTGATTTTTCTTCCTTTTTTTGTTATTTTTATTTAATATGTATATATATGGGAAAATATGCCTAAAAGAAGCTAAAATTGGAAAAAGAAAAAAAAGAAATTACCTTAGGTTGTTTTTAACTTTCGGTTTTTTTATGTCTGATATTGGTTCGATTTTGGTGATGTCTGTTACTTGGAAACTGATGGAGGTGATATTTTTGCTCAAAAATGGAATGTATTTCTCCTTTTCTTTTTTTTAAATTGCTGAACTTCTCTACAATGTTTTTGAATCGGGTTTTATAACCCTTTTACAACTTGCTTTCACTATTCTTGCTGTCCTTTCCTATTTATTGTTTGCAGGTGCTGAGTCAACGAAGACGGTGGATGTGATCGGTGTGTGGCAGATGATGATGATGGGTGGAGCGATTGGCGGGCTGGTCGATGCAAGTGGAGAGGGTTGCGGCGCTGAGGTAGTTTAGGGGCTAGGGTTTCTATTTAGGGTTAGGTATTTTTCTTTTTCTGAAATGGGTCTTGGGTGTTGGGCTAAGTTTGGGTTAGTTTTGGGTATTGGGCTGTTTAGGTTAGTGAGTCTATGTAATGGGTTTTAGGATTTGTTTGGGTTTGGGTAATTGGTTATAAGTGGGCTAGGTTTATTCATTGGGTTGTTGTGTGTATGGGTTATATTTGTAAAGGAAACTGGGCCGAAATTGGCCTATAACAGCTGCCCCTCTTTGCTCATTGTCGTGTAACGGGAATAGAGCAAAGACACAAAGAAAGGCCAATTTTGCCAGTCTTGCTGAGTCTTGACTTGTCTGGTGCTCTTCTTGTTCTTCTTTCAGTCCACCGTATCTTGTAGCTTTGGTTCAATCCACTGTATCTTCTGACATATACCTTGTAGTTTCAATCTATTCAAATGTAACTTCAAGGATTGGAAATTTGTGGCTTCGATCTGCTTTACTTGTAACTTTAGAAAGATAAGATCTATGGCTTCAATCTGCTCTTCTATTGCTTCAGTGAGATAAGGTTTGTGGTCTTCTCTTCTGTAACTCTTTAGAAAGGCAAGATTTGATATCCTTGATCAACTTCATTGCAACTCATTTCTCGCAATATGAATTGAGTCTCTAAAAACAGACATTAGAAACAAAAACTGAAAATAGGATTTAAAAATACCTCGGCATGTGACCTGAGGCTCAACTCATTTCTCGCAATGTGAGTTGATTTTTGAAAAACAGAAATTAAAAGGCTCAACTCACCTCTCGCAATATGAGTTGATTTTTGAAACATAAATTGAAATTACCTCAACGTGTCTTGAGGCTCAACTCACCTCTTGTAATATGAGTTGATTTTCTTGTAAAGCATGAATTGAAAAGCAGAAATTAAAAATACCTCAGCGTGCCCCGAGGCTCAACTCACATCTCGCAATATGAGTTGGTTTTGGAAAAATAAAAATTAAAAACAGAATTTGAAAATACCTCGGCATGTGACCCGAGGCTCAACTCACCTCTCGCAATATGAGTTGATTTTTTTGAAAAATATAAATTAAAAGAACAGAAATTGAAAACACCTCAGTACGTGAACCAAGGCTCAACTCACTTCTCGCAATATCAGTTGATTTTTGAGAACAGAAATCAAACATCAAAAATACCAAAACCTGTCATTTGGTAGAAATCATGAGTCTTTTCCTTTGATTCAGTACAGCTATCATCACATCCTCTTGCTCTACTGGGTTACCTGCATATGCCATGCATGATGTCATCATGATATGCACATGTTTGTCTTAAATGCCTTTATGCCTACATGATTATGCAGTGCTCCTTAAGCATGTTTGTCGTATATTCTTTTCGCCACGATTATTGAGGATCTGCGTTCATTGCTTTGATTCTCAACTTTCTCTTCAGGCCTCGTACCCGTCCTCAAGCTTCACGAGTAATCGACGTTTCTCAGATATTACTCTTTTTGCCCCTGGTTGAACTTTGTTTTTGCTTTAAGGCTCTTGTACTTATCAAATTTTTATCCGAGTAATGCCTAACATTTCTTTTGTTTAGAGTATGTTATTTCACTATTTATCATGTAAATAAACACATAATGAGATGCGTGGAAAAGGTCGGGTAGGGACAAAAATGATATCTCATATTCATCTATTTCAAATGTAGCAAACAAAGAAAGTTAACCAATGATAGTAAAAAATGTCAAAAAGAAAGAAGGGATCGTATTCAACGGATACAAATGCTCTAGATATTCAACGCATGAACTCTTCCATGTTCCTCAATCAAGAATCTTTTCGAGCATGGCTTCTTGCGTAGAAGATTTCGAGCTTTCAGAAATGCTTCAAATACTGTAGTCTCACTGTTTGACCCATTGTTCGACCGCCTTGTTCTTTAAGCCCAGGTTTATTTCATTAGGACGCCCTCTTAGGTTTTCATCCTAATCTTTTGTGTTTAATCAAGACGCCCATTTCGGGCTTTCACCTTGATCACTCTTTTTTTTTTAAGATGCCCTTTTTGGGTTTTCATCTTGATTTTCTTTTTTCAAGCATAATATTTCTTCACAGCATCTGAGTTCACTGGATTCGGTAACTCCTTCCCATCCATCTCGATAAGGATCAAAGCTCCACCTGAGAATGCCTTCTTTACAATGTATGGTCCTTCCCAATTTGGTGCCCATTTTCCTCGCAAGTCTTTTTGTATTGGGAGAATTTTTCTCAGCACGAGTTCTTTTTCATGGAATTCTCTTGGCCGTACCTTCTTGTCATGAGCCGCGATCATTCTCTTCTGGTACATCTGCCCGTGACAAATTGCCCTTAGACATTTTTCTTCGATGAGATTCAACTGATCATATCGAGCTCGAACCCATTCTGCTTCTTCTAACTTTGATTCCATTAAGACTCGTAGAGAGGGGATCTCAACCTCAATAGGTAGCACAGCTTCTATTCCATAGAGCAGAGAGAAAGGAGTTGCTCCTGTAGATGTTCGCACAGATGTGCGATATGCATACAAAGCAAATGGTAGCTTCTCGTGCCAATCTTTATATGTCTCAGTCATTTTCCCAATGATCCTCTTAATATTTTTATTGGCTGCTTCAACAGTCCCGTTCATCTTTAGGCGATAGGGCAAGGAGTTGTGATGCTTTATTTGGAATTGCTCGCACACTTCCTTCATCATCTTGTTGTTCAGATTCATAGCGTTATCCGAAATGATTCTTTCAGGCAAACCATATCGGCAAATGATTTCCTTTTTCAAAAACCTGCAAACTGCAGTCTTTGTCACATTGGCAAACGAAGCGGCTTCTATCCATTTCGTGAAGTAATTGATAACCACAAAAATGAATCGATGTCCATTTGAAGCTTTTGGAGAAATTGGCCCTATAACATCCATGCCCCACATAGAAAAAGGCCATGGAGAAGTCATGACATGAAGAGGAGAAGGAGCTACATAAATTTTATCACCATAAATTTGACATTTGTGGCATTTTCTTGCAAAATTGATGCAGTTACTTTCCATCGTCAGCCAATAATAACTGAGTCTCATGATCTTCCTGGCCATAGTGAAACCATTGGCATGTGTCCCACAAATTCCCTCATGGACATCTTCAAGTATTTTTCTAGCTTCAATATCATCTACGCATCTCAAGAGCACTTGATCTTTCCCTCTTTTGTACAAGACGTCCCCATCAAAAACAAATTCAGCTGCCATTCTTCTGATTGTTCTTTTTTCGTTTTCATTTGCTTGTTCAGGATACCTTTGATTCTTGACATATTCTAAGATATCATGGAACCATGGCCGTCCGTCTGCTTCTTTCTCAATGCTACAACAGTGTGCAAGGACCTCGTATATGCTCATTTTGAGGGGTATTATTTCTGCTTCTTTACTTGCTTTGAACATTGAAGCCAAAGTGGCCAAGGCATGAGCCAATTGGTTTTCTTCTCGCGGGAAGTAGTAAAAAAGTTATTTCTTTGAACTCTTTGATCAATTCAGCCACTAAATCACTGTACTTAATCAATTTTGGGTCCCTCACTTCCCAATCTCCACGGATTTGATAAACCACTGGGGCTGAGTCCCCATACACCTCTAAGATTTAGATGTTTCGTTTAATAGCTGCACGAAGCCCCATGATACAAGCCTCATATTCTGCGATATTATTGGTATAGAAGAAGTTCAGTCTTGCAGTGAACGGATAATGATTCCCGTCTGGTGATACCAGGATTGCTCCGATTCCATGCCCTAAAGTATTCGACGCACCATCAAAGCACATCTTTCATGACTTCCCTTTTGATGACTCAGATTCTATTTCTGTAATGCACATCAAGTCTTCATCCGGGAAATCGAATCTCAAGGGCTCATATTCCTCTGTCGTTCGAGTCGCTAGGAAATCAGCTATTGCGCTCCCTTTTATCGACTTTTGACTTACATAAGCAATGTCGTATTCCGATAAGAGGACCTGCCATCGTGCCATTATTCCTGAGAGTGTCGGTGATTCCATCATGTATTTTATCGGGTCAAGCTTTGAAATTAGCCATGTCATATGATACAACATATATTGCCTGAGTCTTCGAGCTACCCAAACTAGAGCGCAACAATATTTCTCAATGGATGAATACTTTGCCTCATAATCAGTGAACTTTTTGCTGAGGTAGTAGATCACCTTTTCTTTCTTTTCTGACTCGTCGTGTTGCCCCAGTACGCAACCTATTGAATTTTCGAACACAGTCAAATACAATATCAATGGTCTTCCCGGAGTTGGCGGTACTAGCATTGGAGGACTAGACAAATATTGTTTTATCTTATCAAAGGCCACCTGGCATTTCTCATTCTATTCTCCAAGGTTATGTTTCCGAAGAAGCCGAAAGATTGGGTCGCATTGATTGGTAAGTTGAGCGATGAATCGGGCGATGTAGTTTAACCTCCCTAAAAATCCTCTGACTTTCTTTTACGTGCGCGGAGGTGGCAACTCTTGAATGACTTTTATTTTATCTGGATCAACCTCGACACCTCTTTCATTGACAATGAAACCTAGCAATTTTCCCGAGGTAGCCCCAAACGTATATTTGGCTGGATTAAGCTTTAGCTGGAACTTTCTCAGTCTGTCGAACAACTTCTTCAAGTTCACTACATGCTTTTCTTCCCTTCGAGATTTAGCAATCATATCGTCGACGTAAACCTCTATTTCTTTATGCATCATGTCATGGAATAACGTCACCATAGCCCTCTGATATGTTGCCCCAGCATTCTTTAACCCAAATGGCATTACCTTGTAGCAGAATGTTCCCCACATTGTTATGAAGGTAGTTTTCTCCATATCCTCAGGGGCCATCTTGATCTGATTATACCCCGAGAATCCATCCATGAAAGAAAACAATGAATGTTTTGCTGTGTTATCCACCAACGTATCAATGTGTGGTAGGGGAAAATTATCTTTAGGACTTGCTCGATTCAGGTCACGATAATCCACGCACATTCGTACTTTACCTGTCTTTCTTTGGTACCGGGACTATGTTAGCTACCCATTCTGGATATTTGGAGGCTTGTAGGAAGCCTGCATCAAATTGCTTCTTGACTTCCTCTTTTATTTTCAACAACATCTCAGGTCTCATCCGTCTTAGCTTTTGCTGAATGGGTTTGCATTCTGGCTTTAATGGGAGCTTATGGACCACTACCTCTTCATCCAATCCTGGCATGTCCTGATATGACTATGCGAATACATCTTTGTACTTGCGGAGCAAAGCAATCAAATTATGCCTGGTGCCCCCTGAAATAGAGGTCCCAATCTTCACCTCTTGCTTCCTTTCTTCAGTGCCCAAGCTTATTGTTTCAACAGATTCTTGATGAGGCAAAATCTGTTTATCCTTTTGTTCCACCATTCTTAGCAGGTCAGGAGATGAGACATAGTGTTCAGCATTTTCTTCGGCTTCAAACTCTCTTAAACAAACAGCCTTCTTAAAATCGATTTCAGGACTCGTAACGGGTTTGTTCATGCTGTTGACATCTGAGCACCTGAAAGTCGAATGAAAAAAGGAAACTATAGAGGAACATCCAATTATTGGAACCAATAAACACAATGTTATGGCATGGCATGTGGCAAATGTAAGGATAGGCTATGAAATGAGAAAATGATTATGAAATTAGCAATAATGCGAAAGATCGTGACAAAATGCATCTTCATTAATATTTATTTGAATGATAAAGAGCAAATGCAAGCTCTTACAAAAGAATTCTATTATATCTAAGGACACAATAGAATGTTAATGTTTGAGCATTACTCTGAAGATTTATAAACTACATGAAGGTCCTCGGCAGTCCAATTATTCAACATAAAACCCGAGGGACAAGGGCGTATCCTTGAGACGTCCTTACTCGCGTCAGATCCTTTGTCAATGACATTTACACTGATGTTTTGAAAGCCCTTTTCGATCATTAGCATTGTGCTTTGTGCATTATCATGCCCAGGGTATATCACTCTTGCAGATGTAAATGTTCTTGACAAAGGAGGGTACTCTATGGGTTCCCATTCCAGTTCTCGGCCCAAAGTTCTTGCAATCCTTCTTTCCTGATCTTTCTTCCACTGTCTTCTTCTTTGACGCATGTCAGGTTGGAACCCCAAACCGTATCGGGCCTTGTGGTGCGCTGGCTTTAGAGCCCTAACTATTCCTTACAGATATCTTCCTAAACCTCTTCTTGCTCGAGCTCCTCTTCCTATAGTCAACTTGACACCCATTCTAGTATTTCTTGACAGTTTTGGCACCGGAATTCTGTTTTCCTCAGCGACGAAAGTGGCATTGACGAATTCAATGGATCAAAAAGAGCATTCCACTGCGTCCTTGCTTACTTCAAGGTATGGCGCATCAGCAGAGATAGATGTGAAAATGTCTTCTTCGCCCTCGACTGTGACCAAACAGCCGTCCATGATAAATTTCACCTTTTGATGGAGGAATGATGGGACCGCTCCAGCTGAATGGATCCAAGGTCTTCCTAAAAGGCAATTGTATGATGGTGTAATGTCCATGACTTGAAATTCAACATCGTATATATAAGGACCCACTTCCAGAGAGATCTTAATCTTTCACATGACTTCACGCCTTATCCCATCAAATGCCCTTACCGTGAAATGACAGGGCCTTAGATAGGACAGATCCATCGAAATTCTAGAAAGCGTGGCCAAAGGCATGACGTTGAGTGCTGACCCATTATCGATGAGCACGTTTGGTATTATGTAGCCCTTGCAGCGAGTCGTAATATGCAATGCTTTCACTGAGCCTCTACCGTTTGGTGGTATCTCATGATCACTAAAAGAGATAAAATTGTCCGCGTTCAGATTGTTTACCCACCTATCAAGCTTCTCAACAGATATGTTGTTTGCTACATAAGCTTGATTCAACACCTTCAGCAAAGCGTTCCGGTGTGGCTCCGAATTTAACAGCAGAGATAAAATCGAGATTCGTGCTGGTTGCTTATTCAATTGTTCCACCACATTATATTCACTGTGCTTGATAAATTTCAAGAACTCTGGTGCTTCTTCCTCATCCACAGGCTTTTTAGTTTCCTGCACGGGTGGAATTTCTTGCTCGACTTCAGCCTCGTGCATCACTACCTTTCCTTTTTGCTTCAAGTCACTACTTTTCTTTACTGGTTCGACTTCTTTAGAATAGTACCGCCCACTTCGGGTAAAATGACCTACCTCCCCAACATCTTCAGTTATGGCTTTGGACTTTCCACCTTCCGGTGTGACGATATTGACGTTATATTTCCATGGAATCGCTTTCTCGTCCTTGTACGGGAAAGGAGACGGTACTTCGATTATCATTTTTGGTTTCACCGGCTCTTTCATCGCATCGTAATAAATTACCAACGGTCGATCAGCGCTATAAGGGGGACCTGATGACTGGCTATCAGAAGTGCATATTTCTCTTTCGTTGGCCTCTTCCCTCTTGTTAAGGACCTTAATCTCCTTATTATCCATCCGGTCTTGAAGTAATCTTTTAAAATCCTTACATGACTGAATGTCATGTCCTACAATTCCATGGAAATTGCAAAAACTTTGACCTTCATCTCCAAGAATTCTATCAGGGTGACAAAGCAATCCTTTCTTAACCAGTACCTCCCAGATTTTCTGCAGAGGCGTCTTTATTTTCGAAACACAACTTCTGCCTTTTTATTCGCCCTCTTTCCCCACTGTGCTCACATTCTCTTCGGTATGGTTAGGGAACGGGTTCCCAGTTGCGTTACTGGCACTATTGAATAGTAGGATACCCGCGTCAATGAGTCCTTGAACTCTCCTCTTAAAGGCTAGGCAATTCTCCGTGGAATGCCCTTGGTTCCCCGCGTGGTATGCGCAACTAGCGTTTGGATCGTACCACTTTGGGTATGGAGGTTTAAGGGGTGCCATGTAATGGGGAGAAATCAGTCGTTTCTCTAAAAGTTTTGGGTACAATTCCCCATACGACACAGGGATGGGAGTAAATTGTGGTCTCTCGGGATTAGGTCTTACTGGTCTTGGTTCATTTCTGGGCTGGCTTTGAGGGGGTACCGTGTTTTGTGGGAATATGGTGACGGGTCTTTGGTTGTTTATGGCGTAAACGGGGTAGGAAGGAGGTGGTGTTTGGTAGTAAGGGTTTTGAAGGGGATGATAGAAATTTGGAAGTGGATAATTTCGGGGTCGAGGTTGGTTTGGATATGGACTAGAGGCGTAACGGTTTCCCATTCCCACCATGTGGGCTTCTGGTTCCTTCTTCTTCATAGGCGCTGCCCTTTTTGAACCTTCTGAACCTTCCATTCTATCGCTCTTGACGGCATTCTCTATAAGTTCACCAGATATTACAATATCGGCACAATCCTTCGTGGCACTTCTCACTAGTTTGTCATAAAACGATGCCTTTAAGGTGTTGATAAAGAGAACGGTTATCTCCGTTTTTGTTAGTGGGGGTTCCACTTGGGCCGAGACGTCTCTCCATCTCTGCGCGTACTGTCTATAGGTCTCTGACGGCTTTTTCTCCATCATTTGCAAGGTCATCCGGTCTGGCACCATATCCAATACATGCTTGTACTGCTCACAAAATGCTGATGCCAAATCCTTCCAAGATCGGATCTTTTCCCTACTAAGCTGGTTGTACCACCAAAGAGCAGATCCTGCAAGACTATCTTGAAAACAATGTATGGGTAGCTTATCTTCGTTCACATAGCCGGTCATCTTCCGACAGAACATGATGAGATGTGCTTTTGGGCACCTTGTCCCATCATACTTTTCAAAATCAGGCGCCTTGAACTTCGGAGGTAAAATTAGATCGGGTACCAAATTGAGTTTTTTGGCACCTAGTGCGGAGAAGACTTCAGGGCCTTCTATCGGTTTGAGTCTTTCCTCTAGACTCCTATATTTTACATCATGATTATCCAATTTCAACTTGGCTACCTCTGCTGGGTCGTCCAAATCTGGAACTAGTGGATCAGCAAGACTAGCCCCTGGGTTTGATACGAACATTCCTTGCCCCAGATTAGCAGGTGGGGCAGGTGGCATAGGTCATTGTTCCAAACCTGTGGGTTTCCCTTAAGTATACCCTCTTTGTGTTGTATGAGCATGCGGTGGAGTGAATCCCGGGGGATAAAGTGGCTCCTGAGCATGGTGAATTCTTGACTGAGGTTTCATAACATCGGGGTTCTGCATGGGCCCTTTTCCTTTGACCAAAGTTGTCATCATCTCCATCATTTTGGCCATCTGATCTCTTTGCTCGAGTGATTCCTCTCGAGATCTCACTATTAGGTCTCTTGTCTCTTGTTGCGACTTGGCCAACTACTTTTGTAATTCCCTTTGAGCCCTTTCCATCCTTTCAATTCTCTCATTGAATTCAGCCTCCATTATTCTAGCTTGTCGGCGTGTTTTATACGAATGGCGTGATTCCAGATTTGAAGTATTGCAACTGCAAATTATATGATTCTAGCTTAGCGAACGAGCATGGGATATGCAATGGATGAATGAAGGCATGAATGAATACATAAATGTCAAATGAACGTTAGTCATGAAGGAAATGCAAGAGATTTGTGTTGATTTCAAGATAGCCCCTATTTAGGCATTTCATTCATCAAAAGAGTTCGTTACAAAACATTTCACCGTTTTTTATTTAGCTATTACACAAACTTCCTTGCTATATAGCCATATTTCTTTACTCGCTCTAAGAATTTCGATATGCTCGATCGTTGGCTTGGCGGGAATTGGCAACTGAGATTCTCTGCTTCATCCGATAATTGTACCACGTGCATGGCTACCCCACGAATTTCATTAATCAAATAGTTAAGTTACATTTCTTTTTCTTGGAGGCCCTCTTCATAGGCACGAACGTCTCTATCATATTGACTATTCTTTTCTTCCAAAGCCTTCAAGAGAGTATCTAGCTGTTGTTGACAATCTTGCAGCATACCTTCTAAATCCCGTATCCTCTCTTTTAGTTCCTGACGTTTAGCTTGACTGGTCATTACCTCGGCAGACATATCTTCATATTCGGCATTCTTCTTCCTTAGTTCTATCATAGCCCGCGCAGCCTTTTCCTCCTCTTTCTTTGCTTTTCCTTTCCAAAATTCCATTCCACTTTTGATGTTGCTTATTTCCTCTTTCCATTCTGCCGACGACTTACCCAGCCCGCTGTTCTTTATTGTGCCTCTTAACTTCTTATTTTCCATATGAAGATCTCTTAAGTCATTTCTTACGACTACAACCTCTTTTTGTACTTTCTCGGTTTTGGATCTTTCAATCTGGACGTCGATCTTCAATTGGTAGTTTTTTTCTTGAAGGGCACTAAGGTCCCGAGACATCTTGGCCTTTTCTCGTTCAAATTCTTGTCTTCCCATTTCTAGCTCAGACGGCATTTCCTCCGAGAAAGGATTCTGGACGGTGTAGTTTGTTGACGAGATTTGCTGACTATTTACCCGTTGCTTCCTCTATATGTCGTAATCTTGGGTTAGGGTATCAGCATACAGGGCCAATTCCATCAGATGAATTTTCTTCCAAGATTTTACAGTGTCTCGGACCCTCTTCATATATCCTTCACCTGCAAAAGTAAACTCGGACTGCGCTAATCTTCCGGTGGCGGGTATGAATTGTCGTGAAGAAAATTGCCTTTAGACTAAAAGTGGAGCATATCCAATTCCTCCCCATAATCCGAGTAGTGGCACCCAGTCTTGATCTCCAACCCTGTATAGTAGAACCGAAGGGCGTATCCACGGTGCTCTCTAGGTTATATCTTTAGCACGAAGATTCTAAAAAACTGAAACCCAATGCTGTTTGGTGACCTCCTTTGGCAATTCTTTCTCAAGATAAGCTTCTAACGGGGCGAATGTTTTAGAAAACATATGGAACGGTGTGCGCTCTACTTTCCAGAAGTGGCTCAAAATCCAAACATTGAGTAACTGCGTGCATCTAATGAAACAGCTTCCACTTTCCTCCTACAGCTACTCAGGGATCTGAAGATCTAGGCTAGGATAGTCGGGACAGGGTTGATTCCTTGTTTTAACCTTTCAAAGAAATCAACTACTGCAACTTCAAGATGTCTGAGAACTTTCGGGAAAATGACCAAACCGTAAATGGCCAAAGCGAAGAGATTCACCCTTTTCAGCATGTCAGGATGGTTCAGAACCAAATCTCGTAGGGAAGACCATGGAATGCAAATGGTTTCATTCTTCTTTTTTATCTGTTTTTCAGCCCACGCGTCAGCCATGTCCGTTAATCTCACTAACTTTTTCTTGAAGGTCAACGGCTTAGGTTCCTTCACATATATCTTATAGGGTTGTACATTATTGACACGAAGCAGAGCAGCGTACTCTTCTATAGTCGGGGTCATGTCTTCCTAGTTAAAAGTAAAACATTGATAGGCTAGATCCCAAAATCTGATCATGGCTTGAATCATACGCTCGTCAATGTTGATAGTGATCAAGTGAGCTATATCTCCATACCTCTCAGTGCATATACCCCTAGTGTCCGAGTCCCACTGATTCCAAATCCAAACCAAATCTTCAAGGTTGTTTTGGCAAACATTCACAATTATGTGCTCGGGCAGATTGACAATACATTCTTCCATTAGACTATCCCCTTTTTCTTTCCGAGTTTTTAGAGACCAATCCCGGACCACGGCATTTCTCTCAGTTGTTTGTATAATTGAATCTTCTATTAGAAACCCATTTTTTGGCAATCGATCTTTAGTCAACACCTTCCTAATATGATGCCTATAATGCATGATGAAAAACAACAAGGCAAAGACAAACAACCTTGATTAGTAATTTAATACAGGCAGAAAAACATGGAGAATTCAACAAATCGAACTACCCGATCTAGTTTATTAAACAGACCCAATCCCCTTGTATAGAAAGTGAAAATGCGAAAGGCAAGAGGCGTTCCTCCCGTGCACTTATTTTGGTGACTACTAAACGGACGGAGGTTCGGCATGGCTCTAGTTAAGTGGCTCGTATGGTTCATTATATGCGGTTTTGGTTTTAGATAGGTACTCAAATTGCCCGTACTATCATCTGCTAAGATTAGTATGAAGCCTCGGTCATAACCTATCACAGGCTCACGAGTTCAATTCGAGGGACTACATTTACTTATGCCTATGCGGAGGGACAAGTTAACTCACGAAAGCATAAGTCATATGTAACCCAAAAGTATTCACTAGCCTGTGTGGAGGGACGAGTTAACTCACGAAGGCGTATCGTTTACTTTCACTTAAACGGACGGAGCCCGGGTAGAGAGCTCATGTTATGTGAAAATGCAAGTGCACGGTGTGTGGGGAGAAACTCACAAACTTTTACGTTTTATTTAAAAATTAAACCAAAACTAAAACCATAAAAATTTAAAGCTGAAAAACAAAAAGACGAACAAGTTAGAAGAATATATACAACATGATAAAAATGCGTGATGATTTTTTTGAAAACAAAAATTTGATGATCACGACTAAACGTTAATTTGAACAAGGAACTTTGAAAATTTTGACAACACAAGTTTAATTCCAGACACGACTCTAACAAGGGTCCCCAGTGGAGTCGCCAGCTGTAGCGACGTAAAAATGTTTAGCTTGGGGTCGCTAATTGTGGCGATTTATTAAATATTTGAAAACAGACTTTCGATTTTATAAAAAAGGGAGTCGCCACCGATCTTTTTTCTAGGTGTGATCAGACACCTATTAGATTTCTTTTTTTTCTTTAAAACGAGAAAAAAATCGAGTTTAGGTCTACGTTTAAGGCCAAAGAAAAATTAGGGTTCGGGAGTCGGTTACGAGCGAGGAAGGTATTAGCACCCTCGCGACGCCCAAAAGTGGTATCTTATAAACATGTGTTGTCTTGATTTTCGAAAATACGAGTTCAATTTAAATTCAAATCGTGATCCGATTTAAAAGACAAGAATTTTCAATCTTTGATTTTTTGAGAAGGATATACCGTTTTGACATGAGCCGACAAATTCCATCCAACATAGCGATGAAATTTACGACTTAATATTGAATCGATATATTGCCTCGATTAGTAATTAAGCATAAAAAATATTCATGAAATAAGAATTTAAAATAAATCAAAAATGCAAACAATAACATTATCAATGAAAAATGTTAACATAATACTAGAGCAGTAGCAAAACAATAATAATAATATTTAAAAGAGAAAACCAAACATGAACAAATATAAAGTACATTTATTATAATTGAACATATGCAATAATATTAGGAATACTATGGACAAGGAAAATACATTTATACTAATAATAGTAAAAGATGTATGTACACCAAATAATAATATAATAAGTAGAAAATAGGGAAAATAATAAATACAAAATCAATAATACGACATACACAAATAATACAAATAAGGAAGGTATATATATATATATGTATGATAAAATAAATATATTAAAATTAATAATAAATACAATATGGGTAAAAATAAATATATACATGATATATACATAATGTGGTACTAAGAAAATATATATATATATAATATAGTATTTAAAAAATATATATATAAGATGGTATAAAAATATGTACATAATATAATAAAATTTATATACATAAAATAGCGAAAATATATATAACTAGTAATGTTAAAGTATATAAAAATAAATATTGAAAAATGTATTTACATAACATATATATGAAAAATATATACATAATATAATATGTAAACATATAATATAGCATTCGAAATATATACATGATATGTAAACATATACGACACATATATATATTAGAAATGATAACAACAAAAAAAAAAAACTATTAATACAATACATAAATACTTACATTCATATATACGGATAAATGTTAAGTGAAAATCAATGCTAGTACTAATAATATTATTAATAAATATAATAATAATAATAGTATGTTAATAACAGAATAATAATATGGTAAAATAATAATAATGTATTAATGAGAATGATAATAATAAAATAAGATTATAATAATAGTATTATAAAAAAAAAGACATAAAAGAAATAGTAATAATAATAATAATATTAAGTATAGTATAAATAATATGAACATAACAGTAATAACAATAATTAAAAATAATAATAATAATAATAATAATAATAATAATAATAATAATAATAATAATAATAATAATAATAATATGAAAATAACAAGAACATTTAAATGAGAATTGAAGATAAACGAAAAAAGGACCAAAATTGAATTAAAATCAAGGTTTTGGGGCCAAATCTAAAATAGAAATAAGCCACGGGGCCGTATTGCAATACGCGTGAAACATGGGGGGCGGAAACAGTAATATTCCCGCTCTATCAAAACGCAGCACATCAACAGGGGTTAGATTGCAAATCAGATTAAATTTTAGGGCCAATTTATAAACAAAAATAAACCTGATTTAAAACAATGAAAATGCGGAAGGGCCGATTGCGCAAATAGCCCTTTCGCTTTAAAAAACACGCGGATCCTGTCGGAACGGGTCGGGTCGACTCGACCCGGAGCCCTAAACGGTGTCGTTTTCTACACTAAGGGGGGACCAAAACGCACCGTTTTGGTCCCCTATATAAGTTAAACTTTTTTTTTATTTATTTTCATTTGAAACAGCTGAAAGAAAAAAAAAAGAAAGAAATGAGAAAGGGGAGAAAGGAGAGGGAGAAGGAGAGCTCGACCACGGGCCTGGCCACCGGACGGTGCTTTGGGAGCTTCTTGCACGTGCACACTGAAAGGTTGATTTTTCTTCCTTTTTTTGTTATTTTTATTTAATATGTATATATATGGGAAAATATGCCTAAAAGAAGCTAAAATTGGAAAAAGAAAAAAAAAGAAATTACCTTAGGTTGTTTTTAACTTTCGGTTTTTTTTTGTCTGATATTGGTTCGATTTTGGTGATGTCTGTTACTTGGAAACTGATGGAGGTGATATTTTTGCTCAAAAATGGCATGTATTTCTCCTTTTCTTTTTTTTGAATTGCTGAACTTCTCTACAATGTTTTTGAATCGGGTTTTATAACCATTTTACAACTTGCTTTCACTATTCTTCTTTGTCCTTTCCTATTTATTGTTTGCAGTCTTTGAGTCAACGAAGACGGTGGATGTGATCGTGTGGAGCAGATGATGTGGCGGTGGAGCAGTTGGCGGCGCTGGTCAGATGCAAGTGGGGAGGGTTGCGGCGCTGAGGTAGTTTAGGGGCTAGGGTTTCTATTTAGGGTTAGGTATTTTTCTTTTTCTGAAATGGGTCTTGGGTGTTGGGCTAAGTTTGGGTTAGTTTTGGGTATTGGGCTGTTTAGGTTAGTGGGTCTATGTAATGGGTTTTGGGATTTGTTTGGGTTTGGGTAATTGGTTGTAAGTGGGCTAGGTTTATTCATTGGGTTGTTGTGTGTATGGGTTATATTTGTAAAGGAAACTGGGCCGAAATTGGCCTATAACAGACGAAATGGAAATAGAGTGGGATATTTCTCTTAGGGCTCCTCCTCTAGAAAGAGCAATTATATCGAAGAGTATTTGGCTAAGGAATAGTCAGTTGAAGGCACCGGGATTGGAAAGTTGAATGTTAATTTTGTGTAAGATCCGATGGTCCATGATTTAAAAAATAATCCAATAAAGGCTGTTGCAGGGAAGAAGAGGCAAAGGATGACAGGTTTCTCTGATAGAGTTTTTAAGTTTTCAGATTCTGAAGACAAAGGAGCCGAGTGCGGCTTCGCTTGTCGCACAAAAATATTGGCGACCACCAAAGGGCAGGTCGACTGGCAACAATAGAGATCTTAAGCTAGAATGCTCATGGGTTAGGGAGCCCACGAACATTAAGGAGGTTGCAACAGGTGTTGAAACTTCATAATCCCCATATTGTCTTTTTTATGGAGACAAAATTGAATTTGGTGAAAATGGAAAGAGTTCGTAGGAGGTGTGGTTATGTTCATGGTATTGACGTTTCAATGGATGGGGCCAGGGGGGTCTTAGCCTGGGTTGGAAGTTTGATGTTGACGTAATGCTGAGAAGTTTTTCTAACAATCATATAGATGCTAAAATAAAAGATTCTGAGGATGACTGCAAATGGAAATTGGTGGGTTTCTACGGGGCACCCCAGATGAGTAACCAGAATGACTCTTGACATTTGCTCAGAAGTCTTGGGATTGATCAAAGTTTGCAGTGGATGGTTTGTGGGGATTTCAATGAGATTCTCTACTCTTCTAAAAACATAGGTGGTGCTAGACGTGATGATAGAAGGATGGAGGAGTTTCAAAAGGTGCTTTATGATTGTTTATTGGAGGATTTGGGTTACGAAGGTCCTTGGTTCACGTGGGAAAGGGGAAACTTTGCACATAATAACACCAGGGAAAGGCTGGATAGGAGGGGTCGCAAATTCGGCACGGTAGGAGAAGTTCTCTAATTCTGTTGTGCGATATCTGCCTCATTCCTTTTCTGATCACTATCATTTATTAATATTGATGGATAAAGGGGAGCGATGTTTTCAAAAGATTAGGTTCTGATTTGAGGCCTCTTGGATATTAGAGGATACTTGTGAGATTGAGGTCCGTCGCCTTTGGGAGCTTAGTAGGAGGATAGTGCCCCAACGCCTTAAATTGTTAGGCTGTGGATTGAAGGAATGAGCGGCTAGGGTAAAGAAAAATAAGAGTGAAAGGAAAAGATACTTAAGTAGATGAATTGAGGAGTTAAATATAAAGGGATAAGGATAATGAAAATATCTTAAAGCTTTTGACAAGTAAAATCGAGTTGAACTTGAAATTGGAAAAGGAGATGTATTGGGAGCAAAGAGCGCATATGAACTGGTTTAAGCAAGGGGATAGGAATACGAGTTTTTTCCACTGATTTGCATATTAGAAAAAGTGACAGAATAGGGTAAGAGGTTTGGAAAGGGAAGATGGGCACTTTATCAGTAATGAGGGTGATAGGCACTTTATCAGTAATGAGGGTGAAGCTAGCAAGATTACAAAGGAATATTTTGGGATGTTTTTCACTTCGAAGGGATTTAATATTTTTGCTACCTTATTAAAGGGGGTCACGCAATATATTTCAAATGAGTTGAATACACACCTAACGACTAGGTATGGGAATGAAGAAATTAAAGAGGCTTTGAAGTCTGTGGCACCAACCAAAGCCTCTGGTCCTAATAGTTTTCCTACATTATTTTTTTAGACCTATTAGCACATTTTAGGTCATGATGTGAGAAAGTATTGCCTTGCGGTGTTAAACGAAAGTACGTCTTTGGAGGACATTAATCATACGCATATAGTGCTAATTCCAAAAACCTCAAATCCCACTAATATGAAATTTTTTCGCCCTATTAGTTTATGTTCAGTCTTATATGAGATTATTTCGAAAGTTGTGACTAATCAATTTCAAAAGGTGCTCCACAGGTGTATTGATGAAGCGCATAACACTTTTGTTCCTAAAAGGTTGATTACAGATAATATGTTGCTTGCTTACAAAATTTTGGTGGTCTTGAAGAGGAAAAGATATGGGAAGAAAGGGAAGTTCGCCCTCAAGCTAGATATAAGTAAAGCGTATGACAGTGTAACACCCTTAACCCATATCCGTCGCCAGAACAGGGTTACGGAGTATTACCGCAGTTTATAGAACAAATATAATTAATTCATGTCATTTACTATTCATATGTGAATCCAATCATATTGTCCTTTAAATAGATCATCGAGGCCCAATTTATGCATTAGAAACAAGTTGGACCTAAATTGGAAACTCAGAGAATTTTTTGTAAAATTTTAAATTTTTTCTTGGATACAGGGGACACACGCCCGTGTGGTTAGGCCGTGTGGCTCACACAGCTAAGTGACATGCCCGTGTCCCAGGCCGTGTGAGGTACACGAGCATGTTCCAGCCTGTGCCCATACCCGTGTAACTCTCTGACTTAGGTCACACGGCCAACCACACGCCTGTGTAAATAAATTTAATTTTCAATAATTAAGTGCAGGGGTCACACGGTCAAGTCACACGCCCATGTGCTGGGCCGTGTGACACACATGGCTGAGACACATGCCCGTATCTTTTCCCGTGTGAGCAATTTGAAGCATTCTATTTCTCAAACTTTAAAATGAAATTGACACACGACCAAACCACAAGCCCGTACGCATGGCCGTGTGTCACATACGGTTGAGACACACTCTCGTGTGTCTACCCATGTGGACAAAAATAGGTCATTTTCAAGGCCACTTTTCTTACCTAATTTGCCTTTAACCTACAACAACATTTAAATACAATCACCAACCAATTCAAGACATTAAAACCAAGCTAAAACCAATCTTATACATGATATATCATCATATGTATTTAAGTATTCAAACTTACCTACTTGTATAATCATATAAGTTTTTCAAAATTCAATCTATCATACCAAGCACTTATATATTAAACATGATATAATCTCCTACACAAACATTAAATATACCATCACTAGCCATTCCAATGGCTAGTTACAACCAACCATATACATACCATCATTGGGTTATTTAACTTATACGTGTCATTATACCAAAATAAGTTTGCTATTTATACCAAAACAAGCTGAAGGATAGTGTGATGATGCTCCAACCGACTTCCAACCTTTACGAGCTTCCGAGCACTATAAAACAAAGGAATATAAACAGAGTAAGCATATAATACTCAGTAAGTCTACCTCTCGAGGCAGCCTCTAAGATAGTGATCAAGAGAACCACATTTAAAGCAGACTCCACTTTTCATACGACACTCACCGAAATGAAATTTATTACAATGTTTGTATCTTGGTTTGGGGTTTCCAACACTTCCTACAATTGTTACGGGTTGGGACGGGGATCTCAGATTAGAGCGTTGCATACTTCGGTCTCTACCAGAGTACCCCGTGATGTGACAGAACGATCATGGTATTCTTTCGATTTCATTGAAGCTGACGATTGTGATTTTCCCATAAATCTTTTACTTGAAGTCTGGGCTTCCATCTCTGCCTACCTCTTTTCTTTACATAGTTCTTCAGCTTTATGTGTTCGATCAATCAGTACCATAAATTCTTCCAGTTCCAAAATCCCAACTAATAACTTAATATCTTCATTTAATCCCTCTTCAAAATGTTTACACATGGCAACTTTAGTCGGGATACATTCTCTGGCATATTTACTTAACCGAACAAATTCTCTCTCCTACTCAGATAAAGTCATATTCCTCTGTTTAAGCTTTAAAAATTATTTTCTTTTCTGATCCAAAAATCTCTAACTAATATACTTTCTAAATTCTGTTTGGAAAAATTCTCATGTAACACTTTCCCTCGGCACAATAGAAGTCAGGGTATTCCACTACTGATAAGCCGAATCTTTTAGTAGGGATATAACACATTTCAAACATTCATCAGATGTACAAGACAATTCATCCAAAACCCTGGTGGTATTTTCTAACCAGAATTCAGCTCTTTCTGAATCATCTTCAGCAGTAGCCCTAAATTCTTTTACCCTATATTTATGAATTTTATCTACCGAAGGCTTTCTAGTTCTAATAGATTCAACACCTTGTGGCATATCAAAAACTGGTTGAGGAGCAGGAGGGGGAGGTTGTTGTACAGCGGGATTTGTTCTCAAATATTCAGTGAACCATTCATTCATCATTTGAAAGAAAACTTCTTTAACCTCCTCATCTTTGCCCTCAAATACGAGCCTTCTACTACTAGAAGCAGCTCTTTGAACTGAAGCTTGAGCATTGCTCTCAGCTTCCTCGGATTCAGCTCGGTTGGAGGACATTACTATATGAAAAACATGTTTAAAATGGTCAAGAGATATCGCACTATCATAATTTATATAATGGCATGTATAGCTAAACTCTTACTTACTACGTTAGTTCGAGAATTGACTAAATTGTAACTCTAATACCAATAAATGTAACACCCCTAACCCATATCAGTCATCAGAACAAGGTTACAGAGCATTACCGAAGTTTACAGAACAAATATAATTAATTAATGTCATTTATTATTCATATCTGAATCCAATCCTATTGTCATTTAAATGGACCCTTAAGGCCTAATTTTTGCATTAGAAACAAGTCGAGACTAAATAAAAAACTCAGAGAATTTTTCGCGAAATTTCAAAATTTTTCTTAAATGCAAGGGACACGCCCATGTGGGTAGGCCGTGTGGCTCACACGGCTAAGTGACACACCCGTGCCCCAGGCCGTGTGGGCATTTAATGTGAGGCATACGGCCGTGTCCCAACTTGTGTCCATACCATTGTAACTCTCTAACTTAGGTCACACGGCCAACCACACGCCGTGTGCTAGGCCGTGTGACACACATAGCTTAGACACGCCCGTGTCTCTACCCGTGTGAGCAATTTGAAGCATTCTGTTTCTCAAACTTTAAAATGCAATAGACACACAGCCAAACCAGATGCCCATGCCTATGGCCGTGGGTCACACACAGTTGAGACACACGCCCGTGTGTCTACCAGTGTGGACAAAAATAGGTCATTTTCAAGGCCACTTCTCTCACCCAAATTTGCCCTTAACCTACAACAACACTTAGATATATTCACCAACCAATTTAAGATATTAAAACCAAGCCAAAACCAATCCAAAACCAATCTTATACATGATATATCATCACATGTATTTAAGTATTCAAACTTACCTATTTGTATAATCATATAGGTTTTTCAAAATTCAATCTATCATACCAAGCACTTATATATTAAACATGATATAATCTCTTACACAAAAATTAAATATACCACCACTAATCATTCCAATGGCTAGTTACAACCAACCATATGCATGCCATCATTGGGTAATTTAACCTATACATGCCATTATACCAAAATAAGTTTGCTATTTAAACCAAAACGAGATGAAGGAGAGTGTGATGATGCTCCAATCGAATTCCAACCTTTACGAGCTTCCGATAACTATAAAACAGAGTAAGCATATAATGGTTAGTAAGTTTGTATAATTGGAAATTTAACTTACCATTCATTTCCATTAAAATAAGCATGCAAAATGCATCAAATAAGTTTGGCTAATAACCTAAACACCCAACTTCATCAAAACATGTTAGTCATTATAATTTACACAATTTCCAAGAAACAGGAATGAGCTTATCATGTAATAACTTTCATACACATATACTTTTCTTATCATATTTCCATATAACATATACATTTCTATGATAAATCATCTCAAGTTCAATTTAGCCATGTTAGAACTTTACCCGTTGAATTTATTTGAAATATCAATAGATACACATGTAGTACACTTAAAATGTACAAAACTGTAATCCGTCAATTCATATTCAGGGGTCCTCATTAGAGCACAAAATCAGGAAGCACTCTCTCAAGCCATATAATAGGAAGCTCGTGTGAGCTATGTAACAGGAAGCTTATTTGGGCTTAATAACAGAAAACTCATTAGAGTTTAAAAGAGAAAGCTCATGTAAGCTTAACAAGATAACTCCAAAGAGATATTATCAGGAAGCTCTGGATAGCCATATAACAGGAAGTTTAAGCGAACCATATCAGGAAGCTCATAAAAAGCCTATATCGGGACGCTCATAAAGAGTTGTGGTATGTCCGCAATACATGCAGGATCAATACCGATCATATAACAGAGCACTTACAAATAGCTGTGGTATATCCGCAACTTATACAAGATTAACACCGATCAGGATGCTCGCAGGAACCATATAACTGGAAGCTCGAAAGGGCTTATAACAGGAAACTTGTATCCATCGATTTTCATTTATTCAAACGGAACTTAGCATTTATCAGGCATTTTCAGATATTTAATCACTTTCACATATATGGAAATTATACGATTTTACATCTATAACATTTAATTTTAAACATATAAATACACACAATTAGTTACACGAACTTACCTTAACACTTGTTTGTATATGAAAATATACTAATCCGATACTTTTTGTTTTTCTTGATTCAACTCCGTACTAGGTCTATCCAGATCTATACGAGTAAATTTAAATCAGTTTAATATAATTCATATTCAATTCAACTCAATTCAAATCTTAGGAAAAAGTATCATTTTGCCCCTATACTTTTAATTCATTCTAATTTCGTCCATAGGCTCGGAAAATGAAATTCGTGCAATTTAAACATTATTCCAAGTCTAACTAAATTTTTCATATAACATTTACAGCCCATGTAATTCATAAAATTTAGAAAATTTTCATTAATTTTACATATTTACAATTTAATCCCTAAATCACAATTTCATCAAGATTCACTTTACAAAAGTTGTTTATCTATCAACAATCTTTCATTTTTTTACCATAAATTTCAAAATTTCAGCATAGTCATCCATGGAAAACTTTTTATACTTTGATAACTTTACAAATTAATTCACAAAATAGGTAGATTAGGTTACTACGATCTCGAAAATATAAAAATTACTAAAAACAGGACAAGATTGCTTACCCAATTAAACCAATTTAGCTTGCTTGAACTCTGTTCTCTTAACTAGGGTTTCTATGAAAATAATTTGGGGAAAGATGATGAAAAAGATGATATTTTGTTATTTAATTTAATTATCATTTTTTATTTTTCTATTTTCCAATTTAGTCCTTTTCTTTTCTTAAATTTTTATGGATGAATCATCATAAATATCTACTAACTTCTCTTAATGTCTATTTTCCTTATAAGGATCTCAAATTTTGAATTCCATAGTTATTTAATCCTTTTAGTTACTAGAATTTAACTTTTACATTTTATGCAATTTGGTCCTTTCTATAATTAAGCATGAAATCGGTAAAATTTTCTTATCGAAATTTTCATACGTCTTTCCTATCATAATACAGGCTATGCAATAATATTAAAATAAATTTTCTTTTTGACTCGAATTTTTGTTTTGAAACCACTGTTCCGATTTTACTGAAAACAGGCTGTTACAGACAGGATGGAGTGGGACTTCATAAGGAGGATGCTCTTGAAAATGGGATTTGCGGTTAGCTGGGTTGAGTTTATTATACATTGTGTGAGTTTGGTGTCTTATTCCGTTATTATGAATGGTAAGGTGGGTAGCAAATTTCTCCCAATGAGGGGACTTAAACAAGGTGATCCATTTAGTCCATTCCTGTTTTTGATATGTAGTGCAGGTCTCTCCTCTTTGATGCGTATGGCTAGTCAAAACAAATTGTTAAAGAGGGTAAAAATTTGCAGGAGTGCCCTAGAGATTTCTCACCTGTTATTTGTAGATGATTGTATTCTCTTTAGGGACGCTACGGTGGGGGAAGCTTTGTCCCTAAAATGATTACCCAAAGAGTATGAAGAAGCATCGGGACAATGCATGAATTTCGATAAGTCAGCCATTTATTTTAGCTCAAATATAGGCGGGGTAAAAGACATACAATTTCAAGCTGCCTAAGAGTTCGGATTGCTATGAATCCTGAGCGGTATCTAGGTTTGTCGAATATGGTAAGATGTAACAGAAGAAGGGTGTTCCAGGGTCTGAAGGATCGAATGAGACCATTATCGCAAGGGGAAGGAGATTTTTATTAAGAGTGTTCTTCAAGCTATACCTATGTTTACTATGTCTTGTTTTTTGTTACCACCTTCCTTTTGCTTAGAATTAGAACAAGTCACCTCTCATTTTTTGTGGAAAAAATTTGGGGGTAAGCGTGGAATTCACTGGTACGAGTGGTCAAATTTATGCAGATCAAAAGATTTCAGTGGTTTGGGTTTTCGAAACCTTAGCAAATTTAATATAGCTCTCTTAGCTAAGCAAGGCTGGCATCTTGTTAATGATCAGAATTCATTATTAGCAAAATGACTTAAGGCGAAATACTATCCTACTTCACATTTTTTGCAAGAAAGGTTAAGAACTTACCCCTCATATACCTGGAAAAGTATTTGGTGCACAAAGGGACTGCTGTTGGATGGGCTAGGGTGGTAGGTCAGAACGAGGACAAAAATTAATATTTTGGAAGATGCTTGGGTCCCTAGATTACAACCACGAAAAATACAAGTTACAAATGGATTTTGCCCTATACAACTGTTGCGGAGCTAATAGTGAAACAAGAAAGAAGATGGGACATGGAGAAAATTACCAAGTTTTTCGATTTGAGGGTGGCAAGCAAAATTCTCTGCATCCTTTTGCTTCGAGTGCTCAGGAAGATGCGGTCGTTTGGCAAGCGGAGCCCTCAAGAGAATATACTATGTAGAGTGGGTATAGGTTTTTACAGGGAATCAAGTATGCAAATACAATAGAAGGGGATAATTCCTATATACCTTTTTACAATAAATTATGGAAGCTTAATTTGCCAGAAAATGTAAAAATCACTTTCTGGCATATTTTTAATAATCTAATTCCTAATTCCTATAATTTGTACAATAAAAGATTGATGGGAACTACTTTTGCCCAAAATGCTTGAGAGGTGAGGAGACATTGGAGCATAGGTTTCGTGACTGTCTATTTGCAGTTGAAACCTGGCATCTGCTAGATATCAGATGGGAAGGAGTAAGGAATGATGGAAGTTATCAACAGTGGATTAAAGTTTTTTTTATTGTTCTGCCTAGTTTTACCTTTCGAAAGATCGTTTGTGTGGTTTGGTCTCTTTGGCCCACAAGAAATGAATGGGTTCAGAACAAAATGTTTATCTCGCCATGGAAAATTTCGAGGCAAACCATAGATTATTTGAATGAACTTGATGAGATTGAAAAGAAACTACCTGTCACCAAGGTGGGGTGTGAGAGGTGAAGGCCACCGGAAGTCCCTTTTATAAAAATCAATTTTGATGTCGCTTTCCAGGCTTACACATTAAAATCTTGTTCGGGAATAATAGCTAGAGATGGCAGATCGAGAATTTTAAGTACGAGAGTCATTAAAAATGAGAATGTACCTTCACCTTTCGCGGCCAAAGCTCTTTCATGCCTCAAATCACTAAGTTGAGAAGAAATTTGGGTTGAGGAAGGTGATGGTGGAGGGCGATTCATTATCTGTGATAAACAAAGCAAGATCGAGAAGTTAGTACAGATCAGCCATTGGCCCTTACATTTTGGACATAAAAAACAAAGCAGGGAAGTTCAAGGAGGTTCGCTTACCTATGTTTCACGTCCGGTGAACAAATCTGTGCATTCTCTGGTAAAGAAAGGTTTGAGAAGGGGATATGGTTAGGGTCTCGATCAAGACGCGCTGAATACGTTTGTGGCTATGGAGAATCGAAACTTTTTCACATACGCCGGCGAGGAAGATGTAGAGGTGGCTGAGTAAAACGTTTTGTTTTTTCGAAAGGAAAGTAGAGGGTGGAGATAAAGTGAAGGCTTTGGATGATAGCTTTGGAACGGGAAAAAGGAAATATTTTTTTTCCAAGGGATAATTTATTGACTTGTTCTTTTCAGTTTGGAGTGCCTCGAGAAGTCGTGTGCATTTTTAATGGGATTGAGCTTTATACAATTAGTTACTATTTTTTTTCGTTTTGAGCAATTTAATTTTTTTTCTTTTATGTTAAAAGAGATGGAGAAGGGAGGAAAATAGAGGGAGAAGCAGAAGTGAGTGGAAAATAAAGAAAAAAAAAGGAACATTAAAAGAACATAAAAGAAAAACAATAAATTGCTCAAAACAAACAAAATATGATGACCAATTGTATAATTTAACCTAAAATTTTGTTTGAAATGATGATTTAATGTGCCACATCAGCTTACCATTAACAGCAATTAACGGCTCAGTGACTAAAATGCACATTAATGTAAGTGACTAAAACGTAACATTTCAAAAATAAATAACTAAAATATAACCTGAGAGAAATAAAAGTGACTATTTTAATGCTTTATCCTTTATTTTATCATATATCAAGCATTGAAGTCAAATAACTAATTGTTAAAGGAAGGGATATCAGAAATAATGTAGCATTTTAACGTATTTATCTTTTATAATTACAATTGGAGAGTATAAAAACCATTCCTTGTAAATTATCTTGCTTTCTCTCTGAATTTCCTTCTAGACGAGGTTGAGCTTATGAGTCAAATATGAGTTAAAATAGAGTATGCTCTGTGCTTGCCCCATATATATATATATATATATATATATATATGGATCTTGCACATCAGAAATATTAAAACTCTGATCAACGATGTCAGTATTGTTAAGGAATATGGAAGTTTCTTGAATTAAGCACTTGTAGCTAAAAGGCAATGCATGTTTGAATGATCGAGAAGGAATGGTCTGTGTTTTTGACATAGCATACTTGCTACAAGTTCTTCTTTCTTGAATCCCGTCTATTATTCACACCCATATAGGCTCGTGATTTAATGTCCTATGTGATCCCATTTTTATTTTATTTTTATATTTATTAAATGTATAATATATATTTTTTAAATATAGCATAGTCTTTTGTACCACAATTTTAGGGTCAATTGATAGATTAATTACACGTTATTTTAAGCCTAACCTAACATAAATATTTAATTTTTTAAAGTTCAATATTTAGTTTAAAATTAAAAATTCCTTAGAAATTTTCATTTAAATAATATACTTTTTATTTATCTTAAAAATTAAAATTTAAAGTTGGAAATTCAAAAATAAAACATAAATAATATTTATCATAAAGACAAATAATATTTAATTAAAATAAATTTAAATATTAATTACTTTCATATTTTTGAATTATATTTACCTTAACATTAAATTTAAATTTAATATTTATCATAAAAATAAATATTATGATTATAAAAATAAAAAATTTTGTTATTTAATTATTATAAATATAAATATTATTTATCTTATTTACTATATTCCATTAAATTATGTTTAATATAAAATAAATTTAATAATAGTAAAATTATTTTTCCTTCAAAATTGATGTTTTAAATTATTATGTAATTTATTTGTTCTCTTAATCATCTCAATTGCAAAACCATTTCCTAGATATGAAATCAATTGCTCATTATCCAAGAAAAATGTAGTAAATATAATATAATTACATTTTCTTAGCTTTAAAATATTATGATAAAATAAAAAATTAATTTAAAAACTATAAAACTACAAATTGATACATATAACTTGTATGAATTACCCATCTCTTCTAAAATTTATTTTTTTATTATAAAATTGTCTTCATAATGTTTTTTCCCCAAATTTTGATCTCAAATAGGAAAAAAAGAAGAATTTTATTTCTTAAATATTTACTCTTGAAAAGTATGTAGTATTCGGGTGGAGACAAGGGGTTGGCAGGGGCCCGGTCACCCCTAAAATGAAAATTTTCACCTTTAGTCTTTTTATAATTTTAAAAATTTTAAATTAATATATGATAAAATTACATTTTAACCCCTCAAAAATGAAAAAAAATAATTTAATCCTTTAAAATTTATAAAGATATAAGCTATTAAAATGATAAATTTTTACTTTTAATATTATAAAAATATATAATTTTATTTTAGCTTCCCTCAAAAAAATTTCTAACTCCATCCCTAGTAGTATCTTTCTAACCAGATGATAATGTTTTTTAATTGATCCATTTGTATTTTTTTATTATGTTTACACAAAAATAAATAACATAAAATAAATAAATAAATCAAAGGTGGGTTAAAACCATGGAAATTGGTGGAGTTGTTGTGGACCCCACATGTTTTGACTTCACTGGTATTTTTATTTAATAGATATTAATATTTATAGCTTATAGCTTCAAGCTTAGGATTTTAGGTTACATATTATTATTAAATTTATACATAAATTTTATTTTAATATGTAATTTGATACATAAATTTTGATCTGGTATAATTATATACGTGAAATTTAAATTATGATTAATCTGTATATATAAAACTTTAATTTTGATTCAATTGTATAAATTTAAAATTCTCAAAAAATGTGTATACGTTAAAAGAAACGAATACATACATTTATTTTCATATTAGACTAATATAATTGTTTTTGTGAAAATTGAATCAAACAAAATTAATGTTCATGTATGACATTACATGTTGGATCAAAGTTCATATATAGTTTTAATTTTTCGTCATTTTTATAGATATTTTCATATCTATTTTACGATCCTTGTTTGAGATTCATGACTACACCTCCCAATAATATCGTATCTTAATTAAATGATATTATTTTAACATTTAAAAATTAATAATAATCTGCCGTTAAACTCAATACTTATTTACCTTAAAAATTGTCAAGATATAGATTTTATTATTTTAACATTATTAATGCACATGAAATGACTGATACATATGTACTTAAAAAAAAAAAGACCGATAAAATTTTTTTTTTAAAATTAATCGGTCCTTATGCTTATTTACTTAATTTTTAATAATTTATACTTTATATTAAATCCTAATCCAAAAATTATTAAAATATTTTTTAATATTAATTTTATTATATGTTCCTATTATATTTTTTTATACAATATCTAGAACTATCTATAACCCCTCCCCAACTCATAAGATAATGAATTTCAGCGCACTTGAACTCACGTCCTCCTACTATGACAACAATGCCAATATCAATCCAGCTAAGATATTTTTATAAAAATAACAAATAGTAATACAACATATATTTTTATCTTTTCATGGTTTTAATAAAATAATTTTGTAATAGGAATTGAACTTGAGACATGAATTTTAAACTTTTAACTTAATCATTTCAACCAAAACCTCACCTAATTTTAATATAAACTTTTTTATAAATATATCTTTTTAGATTTTTTTTTTCTCTCAAGTGGGTGTGCCATGGAACTAGTGAGTTTTAAAATTCATAATTTTTGAGAGTTTTAATTTAAGTGTTACTCATAAATATAAATACGTGTTCGAGTAACGACAACATATTAAAAAGCATCATAGATAAAAGATCAAAAAGAATTAGACAAAATTTATATATAATATAGGTACATAGTAAAATTAAAAACTCGTACATCACAATTACATATAGTAAAACTTGAACCTTAATACGTAAGGACAGAAAGGCTTACATTAACCAACAATGCAAAGTCCTAGTTCCATTACTTTTTAGAGTTGTTCCGAGATTCATATGAATAAAACTAACATAAAAGTTTTACTTATTTTAATTTAAAACTCAATTTTGTTGAATAGTACGTTTTCTTTGTCTGTTCAAGGGCACGTTGTATCGAAATCTAGGGTTTTGTGTCGATTTCAAATCCTGCAAATTTTGAAAGAATATTTATAAGCATTAAAACAATGGACAAAGATCTTGCAAATTTGAATATATCATATGATGATGAAGAAATCACAGAAGGGCAAAGCATCGATGAAAAAGAGGATGAAGAATACAAATTGTGTTTGGTTGGGAAGGTATTAACGGAGAGTGTGGTACACTCTCCATCCATGAGACGGACACTAGCAGAAGCATGGCATACAGTGAGCGGAATTTCTGTTACTGATTTGGGGGAAAAAAAGATCTTTATTTAGGTTTTATCATGAAATTGATATTAAAAGTGTTTTATGGGGAACACCGTGGTTCTTCAACATACACCTTGTTTTGCTTCATCGATTGGAAAAAAGAGAGCAACTACTGCAAGTTCCTTTAATTTTCACAAAATTTTGGGTAAAAATACACAATTTACTAGGAGGGTTCAAATCTGAGGGAATGGCATGTCAACTGGGGGATTTTAGCGAAAAATTTATAGAGTATGATGTGGGGTCAATCACTAGGGGAATAAAAAAAATTTTGAGGGTAAAAGTTAAGTTGGATGTTCGCAGACCACTAAAAAGAAAGAAGCGAATAGCTATCGGTCAAAACAAAACCATATATGCTATGTTTAAGTACGAAAAACTCTTTTTATTTTGCTATCTTTGTGGCAGATTAGGGCATAGTGATGGTTTTTGCCCAGTTAGATTAACGCTGGAGTCACAAGAAGTTGTTTTTGGATGAGATTTATCCTTAAGAGCACCAATAACAATGGGACAGGCAGAAGATTGCAAGTGGTTGAAAGAGGATAGATCGGTATCCAAATCAATATTAGAAGGACAATTGGAGGGCAAATCATTTGTAGAAGGACAATTTAGGGGTACTGAGGAAAGGTCGATTAGAGTTAATCAAAACAATAATATAGGACAAGAAAGAAGATGAAAGGAGATTGTTCAGAAAGAAGGGATGAATTATGAATGAGAGGTGTAATAACTCGATTCTTCAGTGGTATCAAAAATAGTGGCTCGAGGTCACTAAATCTAGCGAGTAAGCTCATAAATTTTATTATTTAATTTTTACGAGTCAAATTGGTTTTAAAAAGATTTTTTAATTAGTAATTTATGTTTTATAATGAATTATTAGGTTTGAGTGGTAAAACCCTAGGTCAAATAGTTTTAGAAAATGAGGTATTGATACCTCATTTCTATAAATCGAGTCGTAAATATATTTATAAATATCTACGGAGTGTCATTAAAGTAGTATTAAAGTTTTGTTGAAAAATTTTAACGTTTTGATATTTAATTAATTAAAAAGGTGCAAAACTTGTTAATTATAAGAAATAAGTGATTAAATGGCCTAATTAATAAACAAGAGAGGACTTAAGGAGTAAATATGCATAAATGGAAGGGATGAGGCGTCATAAGAAAGAAAAATAATAAAATAATGTGATTTAACGGCAAAATTGTAATTTAATTAAAATTAAACATACAAATTAGAAATTGAAAGGCTTCTAGACATTTTCTTCTTCAATTTTCTGTCCAAAAACGTCATAGGAGAGCTCCTTGAGATGGTTTTTCATATTTTTTCTTCATGTGAGTTCAATTCTTACCCATTTCTTATAATTTTTATGTTTTTGAGATTGTTACAATTAGGTCCAACTAAATCTTATCTTAGTTTTTTATTTTATTAAAAATTTTGGAGGTTACCATTGATGAATATTAGATGTTTTTGATGAATAACATGGATTTAGATCTTTAATTTTGTTTTATGATGGTTTTATAAAGTGATTTTGTTAAATATTGATTTTAGGATCAAATTGTGAAAAGGTTAAAATATTAGGATTTGGTAGTAAATTTCTGGTTTATTAAGGGCTGTATGATGGCCTAAAGTATTTAGATAAATTATTAATTGAGGAAAATTTGTTAATTTGATAGACTAACTAGTTAAGGGATTAAATTATAAAAGTTGTAAAAGTTTGGGGTAATTGTGTAAATTTAAAAAATTAAAGGGTATTAATTTTGAAATGATTTGGAACTGAAACATATACTAATAAATGAGTAATTTTATTTTTTAGATCAAGATCTCGTAAATACTCGTGAGAAAGGAAAAATAGCGGAACAGTACTTAAACTTCTGCAATTATTACAATTCAATTCAGGTAAGTTCGTACGGTTAAAATTTAATGTATAAATTGATGATTGGTATTAAGCATATATTTTATTGTTGGAAATAATTTATTGTACGAACTATGATATTGAATTGGATATTCGATTTGAATTGAACGCATGATCTGATTACATTCGTGATTTGGCGTATGATGGTATTGGAGGAAAATATCAAAAAATTACCCATGTAAACTGGGGTTCAGTATTTGTTGCAAACTCTCGTATTTTACTTTCTGTTTAGCTCTTTCAAGCTTTTGTTCAGCTCTTACGAGCTTCTATTCAACCCTTATGAGTTTCTATTCAACTCTTACGAGCATCTTTTCAAATCTTCTGAGTTTCTGTTAAGCTCTTACGAGCTTCTGTTCAACTTTTTTAAGTTTCTATTCAGCTCTTACGAGCTTCTGTTTAACTCTTATAAGTTTCTATTTAGCTCTTACGACCTTTTGTTCAACTCTTATGAGTTTCTGTTCAACTCTTACGAGCTTCTGTTCAACTTTCGAGCTTCTGTTGGCATATTTAGATGGACCAGCTCTTATGAGCTTCTGTTAATGATGTACTCTTATCCATAAGTCATTCTTCGAATGAGAAAGATTTCGTAAGGTGATTTACTTATTGAAATTGAAAGACATGTTATTTATTTTTGGTAATGAATTGAAAATGGATGTCTTCATCCATTGAAGTTGTGATTGATAGGGAGTTATCGGGAATGATTTTTATTATTTGATTTATTATAGTTAGTTCGGTAAGATTTTTATTTATTCCATCGAACTTACTAAGCTTCATTAAGCTTATTTGCGTTGTTTAATGTCCTTGTAGATTTTCGGAAGGTTGGACGATCGGATCAACACTCAAGTCACACTATCCAGCTTATTCCGATAGTTTTTGAAACGTTCAATACGGTTTATATGGCATGTATAGGATTTTGTGTGGATTGGACCAAAGTTTGGCTTGTGTAAATCTTATGAATTATATTTTGTTTATATAACCAACTTATATATATTGGTTTGAGAATGAGGCATATTAATGATGTTGGTATGAATGATATATGTTTGTATGTAATTATTTTGTGGTGAACCTTAGTAGAATTGTTAGATGGATTGAATAGGTAAGTTTGGATATTTGGTTGACATGTTTTTAAGTTGTTATTTGAGGTGTCTATGAGTATGTTGGTTGATCATGGTAATGATGAATGTTTAAGACATGATTTTAGTTTGTGTTGAATGTTTTGATATGGCTTGATGATGTGTGATTTGTTGAGGCTAAGTTGGTAACAATTTGGGTGAGAAATGTAGCTTGGAAAATGGCCTATTTTTGTCCACACAGGCAGAGATACGGGCGTGTGTCTCAGCCGTGTGTGACATACACCCAGGTGACACGGCCGTGTGTCCCTGTATCTTTTAAAAATGCAAGTCAATATGCTCACATGGCCTAGCACACAGGCGTGTGACTTGACCGTGTGACCCAAGTCAGAGAGCTACACAAGTACGGACAAGGGTTGAACATGGTCATGTACCCTTATTTCGAATACCCACACGGCCTAAGACACAAGCGTGTCCCTTGACAGTGTGAGTCACACGGCTGTGTCCTTTGCAACTTTGAAAAAAAAATTTAATGTTTTCCAAAAAATTCTTTGAGTATCTGATTTAGTCCCGACTTGTTTCTAATGCATATTTTGGGCCTCGAGGGCTTGTATAATGGACAATATGTTTGATTTTAATTTATTTCTGACATGAATGTAATATAATATGAAATATCTGCTAAATTAATTTGTAAACTCTGGTAATATTTTATAACCTTGTTCCAGCAGCGAATACGGGTTAGAGGTGTTACAAGAGGAAGTGAGGTTTATAGAACTTGGTTCTGACACTGAGGAAATCCCTATTGGAATGGTTGATACTAAGAAAAAACAGAGGTTCTCGGTGAGTTTTATTGTTTCCCATATAGAGGATTCGAAGGACTCAAAAAAATTCTCATTCTCTATCGGTGGCTGTTGAAAGGCAGACCTGCCTGTCACAATGAAAATATTAAGCTGGAATGTTTAGGGATTGGGGCACCCATGGTCAGTAAGGCGTCTCAAAAACAAAGTGAGATATATTCAGCCCCAAATTTAGTTTCTCATGGAAATCAAAGTATGTGCAAAAAAGATGGAATGAATTCGAAGAAAGTGTGGTTTACATAATGGCATTGATGTTAATGCCATGGGTTCTAAAGGAGGACTTTTGTTAGGATAGAAGTAAGGGTGTAACATTTAATTACGAAGCTTATCAGCGTCACACATTGATGTTGACATCGCAGAAGAGAATGAAGTAAAAGTTTAGAGATTTATGGGATTTTATGGATCACTAAAGAAAACCCATAGGAGGGATTCTTGGAATCTGCTAAGACAGTTAAATAACGTCAACAATCTACCATGGCTTGTGGTAGGAGACTTTAATGAATTTCTTTTTTCTTTTGAAAAGAAGGGAGGGCGTCAACAAGAAGAAAATCAAATTGTGGCATTTCATTAATCTCTAGCTGATTGTAATCTTACAGATTTAGGATTTTCAAGTCAGTGATTTACATGGAAGAAAGGAAGGTTGCCGAATAATAATATATGTGAAAGGTTTGATAGAGGAGTGGTGAACCCAAAATGGTGGTCAATTTCCCAAATTTTCGGGTAAGACAGCTCACGCATTCTATATCAGATTATTGCCCATTACTTGTTAATGTCCTTGATAGAAGTCCAAAGAAGAAGGGACAGTGATAGCCAAAATTCAAATTTAATGCAAATTGGGTAATTGAATAAGGTTTAGGAAGCAAAATTTGGAAGTGGTGGGAAGAAGACCAAAGGGAAGTTCCTACTAAACTTGAAGAATAGGAAATAAATTGAATCTTTGGGCTTAAGCGAATCAACTGGGGAGGCAGCGTCAAATAGATTACAAGAACACAAGACTACTAGAGCTAAATGAGAAGAATCCAGATGAAAAAAATTTCGTAGAATTAACAAAGATTAAGATTGCACTAAATTTAGAAGTAGACAATGATGAGTTATTTTGGGAAGAACGTGCACGAGCTAATTGGATACGATTTGGAGATGGAAATACGCCATACTTTCATAATGTTGCGTTGACTAGAAAGAAAAGAAACACAATTCTAAAGCTGAAGAATGATAGTAGGGAATGGGTTAAAGATGAGAAAACTATGGCAAATGTCGCAATGTTCTATTTTACAAAATTGTTTACAGCTTCTTCTACAGGAGATTGTACTCGGACTCTAATGGGAATTCAATAGTGCATTAATGAAGCTGATAGTGTGGAGCTGACAAAGGATTTTAATGAAGAAGAGATTGAAGAGGCTATTAAAAGTATGTCGCCAATGAAAGCTTCCAGAGATGATGGATTCCCAGCCTTATTTTATCAAAAATACTGGAGTATAGTAAGAAATTAGATTATAACATATTGCATTCAAGTTCTTAATAGTAGACAAGGATTGGAAAAGATTAACCATACAAATATAGTGCTAATTCGAAAAATTAGTTCCCCTACAACTATGACTCAATTCGGACCAATAAGCCTTTGCAATGTGCTTTATAAAATCATATCAAAGTTCATTGTTAACAGGGTTAGAATAGTTTTAGACAAGTTTATTGATGAAGCTTAAGGCATATTTGAACCTGAAGACAAATAACAGATAATATTCTTGTTGCTTATGAGGTTTTACACTCATTTAAGAGGAGGAAATATGGACACCAAGGCTCTTTTTCTCTTAAACTCGATATGAGTAAAGCCTATGATAGGGTGTAGTGGTGCTTTTTACAAAAAGTAATGATTAAAATAGATTTTTGCAGTGAATGGACTGACTTAATAATGACATGTATGACTACGGTGACTTATTCGGTTATCTTAAATAGTGAATAAGGTGAAACTTTCAAACCATTAAGAGGGCTATGACAAGGGGACCCGCTAAGTCCATATTTATTTTTATTATGTGCTAAAGGTTTTTCAAGTCTACTTAGAGAAGCTAAGAGAAATGGTTTGATAAAAGGGGCAAGGGTTGGTAAGAGTAGATATAGGCTAACACATTTGTTTTTTACTGATGATAGTATTCTTTTTGGAGATGTTACAATTGATGGGGCAAGTAAAATGAAAGCTATAGTAGAAGAAAATGAAAGGGTCTCGGGTCAATTGGTTAATTTTGACAAGTCACTTATCTACTTTAGTGTTAATGTGTCGATGAACAGAAGGAACAAATAGGAGGAATTTTGGGGGTCCACATTTCTAATAACCCAGAAAAGTACATTAGGCTTCCAACAATAGTGGGTAGAAAAAAGAAATATGCATTTCACAAATCTAAAAGAGAGATTCATCAAAAGAATAGAGAACTAGAGTACGAGGCAATTGTTATTGGAGGGAAAGAGGTATTCATAAAATTAATTTTACAAGTAATTCTTATTTTTGCAATGCAATGTTTCTTGTTACCAAGTTCTTTATGTCGTAAGTTAAATAGCATGATTGCGAAATTTTGGTGGTGTAATGCACATACAAAGAAGGGTATACATTGGTGTTAATGGAGAGAGGTTTGTTGACTGAAAGGGAAAGGGGATTAGGATTTAAAGACTTGTCCAAATTTAATATAGCTTTGTTTGTGAAACAAGGATGAAGACTATTGTCAAAACCAAATTGTTTGTTCGCAAAAGTTATGAAAGCAAAATACTACTCGAACACAGACTTTATGAATGCAAGTATAGGATCTTACCTATCACATACTTGGCGCAACATATAGACATTTAGAAGGCTGTTGGAACAAGGTTGTGGCTGATGAGTTGGTAATGGTGCAAGCATTAATATATGGAATGACAACTAGTTAATTGAGCCTGAACAAGGAAGAATCCAAGGACATGACATTAATACAAGATATACAAAGGCCATTGATATACAAAAAATTCGAAAACCTTTTTGATGAAGATACGACACTAAGAATATTAACCATACCTCTTTCAAACAGTGCCCGAAAGGACCACTTGGTATAAAGGGGCGACAATTTGGCATCTATACGGTCAAGAGAAGATACAAATGGCTTGAAGTAGCAGATACAACCACCAATGATAATCCGAATGAGGTACAAAAATTCTTATTCAAGAAAATATGGAGCCTAAGACTAGCCAGCAAAATAAAAATTACATGTTGGAAAATTATTAAAAATTACATGCCCACATTATCAAATTTACAACAAAGAAACATTATAGTATAAAATTTATGCCCAGTATGTAGAAATAACGAAGAATTCGTGGAGTAAATCTTTCAAAAGTGTCCTTTTTCTAAACAAATCCTGCATAGTATGGGAGTATCATTCTTGATCGATAATAAAAATCAGAATTGGGAACTTGGTTAGCTACGGAACTGTCAACAAAAGATATGCTATATCTAAGAAAAATAACAGTTACATTCTGGGCACTATGGTATAATCGCAATATGGTCTATCAAAATGGAACGGGACAAAATATTTTCAGAGTCGTTTCTTTCATAAATGCTTACATTTTAGAGGTTGGTAGCATATTTTATCAAAAGACATACAAGAAAAATAGGAGCATATTTGGCAACAGACAAAAGATGATTGTGTGAAAGTAAATTTTGATGCATGTTTTAACTATCATACAAATAGGTCTGTTGTGAAAAAAAAAAAGAACACACAGATTTTTACGTGAAAACCCTTTCGAGAAAAAACCACGGACAGAGGAGAAGAAAATTCACTAAGTCGAATTCGAATCAATTACAAAAGGAATAGACTATGTCTATTTATAGGCTTGTAAAGCCATATTCTAATAAGACTGAAACACCTTATTCTAATCAATATCAAATAGATGAAATTTGATAAGGTTTAAAAAACCTTATTCTAAAATAGAATAAAAGAAGTGTAATTCTATATGGATTCTTCTTTTATTTTATTTTACCACTGTATTTTATTTAAAAAAAAATTCGAGTCACTTAATTCTAACAATCTCCACCTTGACAAAAATTCTCAATGAACAAGTTCTTCATCGCGAACTCTCAACGAACAAGTTCTCCACCTCTTCCATAAAACCCCTTAAGGGTTTAACTTCAACAATGAACACCAACCAAGTCTAAGCAATGCTCAAACTTGGTTATAGGAAGTGACTTAGTTATCATATTTGCAGGATTTTCATGAGTACTAATTTTGCTCAGAATAATATCACCACGAGCAATAATATCACGAACAAAATGATACCGAACATCAACGTGTTTTGTTTTCTCATGAAACATTTGATCTTTTGTAAGAAAGATGGCACTCTGATTGTCACAAAATACTGTGCTGATTTGAAGGTCTTCATTGAGTTCACTAAAGAGCCCTTTCAACCAAATAGTTTCTTTACAAGCCTTAGTAATCACCATGTACTCAGCTTCAGTTGTAGACAAAGCGACTTTAGTTTGCAAAGTAGCTTTCCAACTTATTGCACAACCTCCGATTGTAAAGAAATAACCTGTGAGAAATCTTCTTCTATCAAGGTCTCTAGCAAAATCAGCATCAACATACCCAATGACTTCATCTCTAGTTCTTCCAAATTGTAAGCAAACATCAGTAGTACATTGTAAGTATCTTAAAATCCATTGAACTGCTTTCCAATGTTCTTTACCGAGATTCGCCATATATCTGCTAACTGCACTAACTGCATATGATAAATCTTGACGTGAACAAACCATAGCATATATGAGAGATCCCACTGCACTAGAGTATAGAAAATGTGATACGTACTCAATCTCATCATCTGATTGTGGAGACAAAGCTGATGAAAGTCTGAAATGGGCTACTAAAGGAGTATTAACAGGCTTAACACTTTGCATATTGAACTTGCAAAGAACTTTCTCAATGTACCTCTTCTGACTTAGGTACAATTTACTTGCTTTTCTATCTCTGAGAATCTCCATACCAAGTATCTTCTTTGTTGGTCCCAAATCTTTCATCTCAAATTTTTCACTTAGTTAGGCTTTGACCTTTCTTATCTCTCCTTTATCTTTTGCTGCTATCAACATGTCATCAACGTAAAGAAGTAGATACACAAAAGAACCATCACTGTTTTTTTAAAGTAAACACAACTGTCAAAACTACTTCTTTTGAAATCATGAGAAGTCATAAAGGAATCAAACCTCTTGTACCACTGCCTTGGTGACTGTTTCAAATTGTAAAGGGACTTTTTCAGCAAGCAAACATAGTCCTCTTTTTCTGAGACTGTAAAACCCTCTGGTTATTGCATGTAAATATCTTCCTCAAGTTCTCCATGCAAAAATGTAGTTTTTACATCTAACTGCACAAGCTCCAAATCATGCATGACCACAATACCAAACAAAGCTCGAATCGAACTATGCTTCACAACTGGGGAGAACACATCTGTGAAGTCCACTCCTGGAATTTAACTGTAACCCTTTGCAATAAGCCTTACTTTATATCTGGGCTCTTCAACTCCTGAAGTCCATTCTTTCTTTTTAAACACCCATTTAAAACGAACAGTCTTCTTACCTTTAAGAAGTTTCACAAGATCCCATGTTTTGTTTTTGTGGAATGATTCCATCTCTTCTTGCACAACAAACATCCATTTTTCTGAGTCTTCACAGCTAATCGCCTCAGAATAATTAGATGGATCTTGATTCGCATCTATATCTTCAACTATATTTAAAGCATAAGCAACTAGATCAGCCTCAGCATACTTCTTTGGAGGTTTAATTTCTCTTCTAGTTCTGTTTTTGGCGATAGAGTATTGCGGCGAAGAAGCAACTCTATTCTCAATTTTTGTACTAGCTTGAGGAGTCGACTCTGTATTAATCTGATGCTCTACCTGCTTTTGATTTTCTTTATTGGAAGAGTCTTTAAGAGATAAGTTAGGTAGCATAGCAGTTTCATAAAAAACAACATCTCTGCTAATCACAACTTTTCTATTTTCAGGACACCATAACTTATACCATTTTACACTAGCTTTATAACCAAGAAAAACACATTTAATGGATCTCGGTTCCAATTTTCCATTATCAACATGAGCATACGCAGGACACCCAAAGATCTTTAAATCAGAATAATTAGCAGGATTACCAGACCATACATCGAACCTTCTCCATGATCCTTTTTTTCATTCGTTCTGCAACGCTATTTTGCTGTGAAGTATGACGAGCTGTCAAGTGTCTCATGACCCCTTCTGACTTGCACAATCTATTAAACTCATCAGAACAGAATCTAAGCCATTGTCTATGCGGAGGTATTTTATTTATTTTCCCGTCTGTTTTTGAATCATAATTTTTTAAAACTTAAATGCAGAAAATACATCACTTTTTTTGCTTCAGGAAGAACACCCAAACTTTTCTAGAAAAATCATCAATAAAGGTTAGCATACAATTAGCTCCACCTCTCGAAGGCACTCTAGATGGCCCCCACAGATCAGAATGAATATACTCCAACGTTCCCTTCGTGTTATGAATTCCTCTAGTGAATCAAACTCTCTTTTGCTTCCCAAAAACACAGTGCTCACAGAAATTTAGTTTGCAAATTCCTTGCCCATCAAGAAGTCCTCTTTTGCTCAATTCTACCATGCCATTCTCACTCATATGCCCTAGGCGCATATGCCAAAGTTTAGTAATATCATCATCTGACAAGGAAGAAGAAGTGACAGCTGCATCACTAGTAACAGTAGAACTCTGCAAAATATATAATTTGGCAGTCTTTCTTTGCCCTTTCATCACAACAAGGGAACCTTTGGAAATATTTAAAACCCCACTTTCAGCTGTGTATCTGTACCTTTTTGAATCAAGAGTACTCAATGAAATTAAATTTCTCTTTAATTCTAGAACATGTCGCACATCACTAAGTGTTCTGACAACTCCATCAAACATCTTAACTTTAATTGTTCCAACACCTGCGATTTTACACGAAGCATTATTTCCCATAAAAATAACACCTTCAGACACCGTTTCGTAAGTTGTAAACCAATCCCGATTGGGACTCATGTGGAAGGTGCAGCCTGAATCAAGTATCTACTCTTCGCTTATTTTAGAATCATTGACAGAAGCGACTAAAAGTTCACCATCGCTGTAGTCTTCTACAACATCAGCTTCACCTGAATTTTCTGGTTGTTTTCTCTTTTGATTCGCAGCCTCCCTTTTAATCTTGTTCTGTAGCTTATAACACTCAGATTTAATGTACCATTTCTTCTTGTAGAAGTTACAAGTTTTACCTCTGTTTGAAGACTTCGATCTACCCTTAGATTTATTGTAAGGATTTCGTTCCTGTGTCCTTCCACGATCATTATCAGCATTCTAATCTTGTCTCTCACGAGTAATGAAACTCTCTCTCTGAAATTCGAGTTTAACCACAAGATGCTTCATCTTATCATACGAGGTCAAAGATTCATAAACCTTATCAACTGTGAGAGACTCGCAGCTATATAAAATCGTGTCTCTAAAGGTTGAATAAGACGGGGGCAACAAACAAAGTAGAATCAACCCTAGATCTTCCTTATCATACTGAACCTCCATGGCCTCAAAGTTTGAGAGAATTTCTTTAAACACTGTTAAGTGCTCGTGTACAGGCATACCTTCTTCCAAACGATGAGCGTAAAGACGTTGCTTCATATGCAACTTGCTTGTTAGAGTTTTCTACATACATATTTGTTCTAGCCTCTTCCATAATGTAGCGGTAGTCTTCTCTTTCATAACATCCTGCAAAATTTCGTTGGACAAATGCAGACGTAACTGTGTTAACGCCTTTCGATCCTTACGCTTTTTCTCTTCATTTGTTAAAGTCGAAGGCATCTTATCTATCCCTAGCAGGGCATCCTCCAGATCCATCTATGCAAGAACTACTTGCATCTTAATCTACCACAACGTAAATCTGGTGTTGCGATCCAACAGTGAAATTTCATACTTCAAAGAAGCCATTACCGTGATCGAGATGAACAACCCGGAAGCTCAGATACCAATTTGTGAAAAATAAAATAAAATAAAATAAAAAAATAAAGAACACACAGATTTTTACGTGGAAACCCTTTTGGGAAAAAATCACGGGTAGAGGAGAACAAAATTCACTATGTCGAATTCGAATAAATTACAAGAGGAATAGACTATGTCTATTTATAAGCTTGTAAAGCTATATTCTAGTAAGACTGAAACATCTTATTTTAATCAATATCAAATAGATAGAATTTAATAAGGTTTAAAAAACCTTATTCTAAAATAAAATAAAATAAGTGTAATTCTATATGGATTCTTCTTTTGTTTTATTTTACCACTGTATTTTATTTAAATAAGGATTCGAGTAACTTAATTCTAACATCTGTTTTAGGAATTATTATCAGAAATAGTGAAGGACATATAATGGCAGCAAGCACTTACCCAAATTCACATGTGAGAGATGTGACAATTGCAGAAGCACAATGAAAAATAAATAAATTCTTCTCTTATATTATCAAATTATCATCTATGTCTTTTCTTTGTCATACTTCTTCCCTATTTCTTTATTTCTTCTTCTTGTCTACTATTTTTTTCTATTGTAAGTTGCTGCAAATTCTTAAGTAAAATTCAACCCAGTTTCAGCAACTAACAAGGCATTAGAGCCAATGATCTATGATGTCCGGCGACAGTATTTCTACTTGACTTCAAAAAGATGTGGGAAGTCTGTAGTAAGCAATGGCAAAACTGCAGGAGGATGTTTCCCAATGGAGCACAAAGTTGAATGACAAATTAAAAGAGTTAAGGGTGGAATTCAAGGAAGAATTCAAGCTGGAGTTGAGAGAACTAAAGGATGAGTTTCGATGGGAGATCAAATCTGAAATGCAGGAACTACTAGAAATTTATTTAGGTCGACCGTCTACTTCCGTTGTTAGTGTGCAGCCATCTACTACAACTTCTGCTAAACAGTCGAGTGATAAGGGGAAAGGAATTCTTAGTGTTTTACCAATCAGGTTTTTGCCTAGAGAAACATTTCCTAACTCACCTTAAAAGGGCACTCATTCTTTTTTACCTAAGGTTGATGACAATTTGGGGTTCCATGTGGAAGATCACTTCTCTAAGTCGCACAAGCTAGAATGTCCACATTTTGACGAATCCAATTTTAAACGTTGGTGGGCAAAATTAGAACAATATTTTAAGGCTGAAAGGGTCCCCTCCAATGCCAGGGTCCGAACGGTTATGTTATACGTAGAGGGCAATGCTCTCGACTGGCACAATTTTTTATGCACAAAGGCAAGGGGGCTTTCGCATGTTGGTTTAAGAACTTATACATAAAGCTTGCATGAGAGTTGTGTGTCAGGTTAAGCAACATAGAATGGTGGACTAATATCACGACACTTTTATTAGCTTGTTGAATCAATTGCAATTGTTGGAATCATATGCCTTAAGCATATTTACTAGTAACTTAAAAACTGAAATCGGGCAGTACTTATAATTGTTCAAGCCAAAAATGTTGGTAAAAGGATCTCAAGTGGCACGTAAGATGGAGGGCATATTGCAACAATCTCCTCGGATGCCACTCTTGATGGGAAGTCTTACTTCTGTGAATCCATTAACTCAGAGTAATGCGTAAAGGTAGTGGTTCCATGGGGCCAAATCCAGCTTACAAGTCAGCTCCGATGGCAAGTTCACCAAAGAAGTTTAACAATGTGTTATCAGCCATAAAGAGAGAAAGAAGGGCTTGTGCTTTTAGTGTGGTTCCAAATATAGTGTGGCCTACAAATGTGTTAGGTCTCAGCTATATCAGCTGTTGTTGGAGTCAGAATCATATGAGGATAGGGAAGAGGCCCACGAGGAATTGGAGCAATCAATGGGGTCTTCGATCAAAACGGTGACCCAAGATCCTATACTTTTACCCCACGCCATCCGAGGATCCCAAGGTACCCATACGATGAGGGTGGCAGTATCGATCAGAAATGTTGACGTTATTATTTTGGTTGATTTAGAAAGTACGCACAATTTCATAGGAGCAAGATTGGTGAGGTAGCTCGCTATACCCTTCAGTTAAAAAACAAGTTGAAGGTCATGGTGGTTAATGGGGGTAATATATTCACCCAAGGTTTGTGCCATGAGGTGAGATGGGAGGCCTAAAGACTATGTTTTCTAACAGATTTCTTTGTGCTAACGGTTAAAGGTTGCGATATGGTTTTGAGGGTGCAGTAGCTTCTATCATTGGGGAGCATTACTTGGGACTTCAAGGCTTTGTCAATACGATTTAATCATGAAGGAAATGAATGTTTATTATTAGGCATTCAGTCGAAGGTTATACAAGTCTTACGAGATCAGGAGGTTGCTAAAAGCTTTTCTATAGTGGGGAATCATTAGGGCCACTATACGCTCTTAATGGCTACGACGGACCAGCCATTATTGCAATTGCTACATGAACCAATTTCTAACGATTTGTTCAATCTCTTAGAGGCATTCAATGACGTGTTTTAAACACCAGTTGGGCTACCCCGTCACGTTTACAAGATCATCGCATTTTGCTGCGCGATGAATCAAGATAATCAAGATGAGACCTTACCGCTACTGTAGCACCCTGCACTCGACCTAAAAGTTTAGACCGAATCTTAGATGTTACATTGATCACCAAAGTGATCATAAGTAATTTTTTTACAAAAAAAGTTATTACGTCGAACTAAAACACTCAATTGTTTTAAGATTCAGTCAGTAAAATTACAATTAAGTTTAATATTTATAACCGAAATTAAATAAACAAATAAAAATTCAAAACGAAACTTGTACCACAGCTTAATAAAACCTTACAGTTCAAAAGCCGAATAACAAAATAAATCTAAAAACACAACTGATAATTTATTTTTTGCCAAGATTGTCTGAGACCTCCGCATACTGAATCCAGCGTCGGAATTCAGAAAAGTACCTGAAAGGGGAGACACTAAGGAGGTGAGCTACTCGAGCTCAGTGTGAGTTTGAATCAAGATTAAAAACAAAATCACGAAATTTAGTTTAATAGCACAACAAGTTTACAAATATTCAATGAGTCAGAAAGAAAACTTAAAACTAACATCCCAATAGAACATAACACTCAAGCACACCAAATCACAAAACAGACAGACAGAATACAGTCAGATAGTCTAGTACCCATGACACACAAATAGACGCATAGGAAATGCAGTCAAGTAATAAAACCCACTCATTTAGCCAACACACCTCTCTATCCCCCGATTATACCCTATAATAGCTATTTAAGCTCATCCAACCAAAACACACCACATAGAACCTCGTAGGCCCATCCAACCCTACACATCATATATGTGGACTAAGCCACTCAGATATTAATACGCAGCAGAGCTGACGTATTTGCTATACAGTACAATGCGGTAATCTGCTGTATAGACATGTTGCAGTTTAAACTGCCAGATTAGATAATAGTATGTAGCGAAACTAACGCACATGCAGTACAGTGCGATAAATCGTTGTACGAATAAGTTGCAGTAAAAATGCCAAATTAGATCAGAGTCAGACTCCATTCTCTTTGCAATCCCCCCCAAAAATTTATTTTATGAAAGTGAATGTATGCTTACAACCTCACAGAACAGTGATACTTTATCAGACAGTCTGACAGAATAAATATGCACACACACGCACACACCCATTACTTGGGTTCAGAATCAGACTTCAATCATAAACAAATAAGCAGGGTGCATGGTCACAAATATCGAGACTTAAAAACCCTCACTAAAGCTTAGCCAAGGGTTAAAATACACAAACACATTTTCAGATCAAAAACAAATATAAGTTAAAATTTGGTATCTTAGAACCACACGGCTGTGTGCTCTGGCCATGTGAAAATGCCTAGGCCATGTGGGAGATCAAATGCCCATATGAAGAAGGGCTCACGATCTTGTGGTTGAGGCACACGCCCGTGTGGACCAAGAACATGGCCGTGGAAACAGACCGTGTAACTCACTATCCAATTAAGCTAAAATAGAGTACCGGGCAAATACAGCAGTGTGAGGGTCTCACACGCCTGTGTACCTACCAGACACGACCGTGTATGCAAAACACACGTCCGTATAGGATCCCTAAATTCCCAAATTAGCCACACAGCCATGTGGTACCAAATCACCCAAACCCTAATTCTCAAACACACACACCCATGTGCCTAGAGGACACGGCCATGTGAAAAACGACAAAAATCCCCAAATCGGCCATATGACAATATGGCCAGGCAGTGTGGCACCAAATTTTACTCAAAAACATAAATTTCTAAAAACACACGGCCGTATGAACAGCACACGCCCGTGTGGCCACCCGTGTAGTCACGAAACCACCTCAAAATTGGCTAGAAACTCAATTTTATAACCTTAAAATGAACCCCAAACCTTGACAACCCAAAGTATATCAATATTACACCCAAATTCTAGCCATCAACACATTAATCTACATTTCTAAAGGCCCAATTCCCAACACACAAAATAGTGTCAAAATTCACAAAACATGTCGAAAATACGACAATGAAGGGAAAGGTTCCCAACACGCATGAAACAGAAATCCACCGAATCGTATCCCCAATTCACAAATAACAAAAAGAGTTATGAATCCCATACCTGTTTTACAATTGAAGATGCTCCAACACTAACTCGACGGTAGAGGAGTGAAATTTTCAAAATCAACCAGCAAAGCCATTTTTTGAAAATTAAAACAAAAATAAAGAACAAAAAAATAAGAAAAAAGACAGAGAGAAAAGAAGAGGAGGGCATTCTAGGAGAAAGAAAATAATCCCATATAAAATAAAAATAAATAATTATATACTTAAAATTAAAACAAAACAGGATAATAAAAATAAAAGTATCCTCCAAAATGTACACACAATGACTCGAACCTAGAACCTTGGGATATTCTAACACTCACACAATCACCAGACCAGTAGGTCTATTCTGATACTTAAACGCACAACTAAACACAATGGTGTAACCTTCTCACTGACCCTAACCACAGAACCCAAATTTTTTAACCCTAAAATTTAAGGTGTTACAGCTACCTTACTATTAAAAAAATAAGATGGAATGATTGATCTAGAAGATGCTCCACGACGGGATTATTAGAAACAGTAATAGTGCATTTGCTTCTTCAATCGTAAAGGCCAAGAAAGAGAACGAAAGTTGGTGTCTTTGTGTGGACTATCGATAATTAAATAAGTTAACTATCAGAGACAATTTCCCAATTCCTGTAATAGAAAAACTATTAGATGAGCCTCGTCAGGTAATGTTTTTTTCAAAATTGGATCTTAGCGCCAGCTATTATCAAATCTGCATGCATAAAGAAAATATCTACAAGACGACATTTTGAACTCATGAAGGTTATTATGAGTTTTTAGTGATACCTTTCGGGCTCATTAACGCTCCATCCACCTTCTAGGCTCTAATGAATTCAATTTTTAAACCATTGTTGAGGAAATCGGTACTTGTTATCTTTAATGACATATTGGTATACTCTAACTCATGGTCTGAACACTTATTACAGTTAGAATATGTGTTAAACATCTTGCAGTCCCACCAGTTGTTTGTTAAAAAAAAAAAATGTCAGTTTAGGGCTACCAGCATCGAGTACTTAGGCTATGTCATCTCTAGTGGCACTGTGGCCATGGATCAATCAAAGGTCGATAATGTGTTCATCTAGCCTAAACCAAGATCAACTAAGGAGCTTAGATCATTCTTGGGATTATCGGGTTACTACAAGAGGTTCATACAAGGGTACGAAACCATTGCTAAACCTTTTACCGAGCTTTTGAAGAAGAAATAATAGGTATGGACAACGTTCGCCGATGAAGCTTTCCAAGCTCTGAAAGTGGCCATCAGTTCAGCCCCTATTCTAATGCTACCTGATTTTGACAATAAATTTTGTGTTGACATTGACACCATCGATATTGGAGTTAGGGCCATCCCCTATCAACGAGGTCACCCAGTGGCATTTTTTAGCAAGACCTTAGGGGTAAGGTATAAAACATTATCTATTTGAAAAAAAATTGCTAGCAGCACTATTCGCTGTTAAGAAATGGCACCAGTATTTGGTTGGTCGACATTTCAAGATCTGAACCGACCATCAAAGCCTCCGTTTCCTTTCTAACCAACAGGCCATTGAACTCTTCCAACAAAGATGGGTAGCCAAAATGCTAGGATATTGTTTTGATATCGTGTGCAGGAAATAGAGTAAGAATATAGTAACTAACGCTCTTTCTCGACAACCCGATTACTCCCCAAAGTAACTATTTCAAATGGTGAGAAGTTATGTTGTCTCAGAATTGTGGCCCTGTATACAGAATTCATGAAAACAAGACCCACAGTTAAGTAATTTATGTGTCGAATTGTAACAAAATCTTAGCTTTCATCCAAAATACTTATAGGATAGTTTGTGTCTCAGAAGAAAAAGGAAAGTTGGTAGGGGATCTTATCTAAGAAATACAAAAGAAACTTTTTACTTTATTTCATAACAATGCCTTAGGGGGCCATTCCAGCACTAAAACCATACGACACTGCATGGCAAATTGGGTTTATTGGAAAGGGATGTCCAAAGACATAAAAAGGTGGGTGAGAGAATGTGGTGTTTGCCAAAGGAATAAATATGATCCATTAGCTTCACCGAGACTCTTGCAGCCACTATCGATACCTTCTAGAGCGTAGGTAGATATAAGTATGAACTTTATAAACGGTTTCAAGTTTCATAGGGGAATAACATTATATGGGTCGTACTAGACCATTTGACGAAATATGGGTACTTCGTGGCTTTAACCCATCCATACTCGGCTCTAACAGTTGCTCAAGCTTGCTTAGATAATATTATCAAACTCCATGGTCTTCCGGACACCATAGTTTCCTACAGGGATAAGGTCTTTGTCAACAATTTTTGGCGGGAACTTTTCACTAAACTTGGGATAAAACTTCACCATTCAACTGCTTAACACCGGTAAACAGATGGAAAAACGGAAGCCCTAAACAAGTGCTTCAAAAATTACTTGCGATGTATAACTGGGGAACAACCAAAATAATGGAGTTATTGGTTGTTGTTAGTTGAATGGTGGTATAACACCATTTTCCATTCTGCTATCAAGAAGACGCCTTATGAAGCTTTATACGAGCAGGCACCTCCACATCATTCGTCGTATTTAGTTGGTTCATCCAACGTGGCCTGTGTAGACCGAAGCCTTCAACAACGAATGGCTACAATGAAAATGTTGCAATTCCACCTCAAATGGCCGTAGGAGAGGATGAAACATTTTACGAATAAGAGGAAGAGCGACTGACAGTTCCAAATGGGAGAATAGGTCTATCTAAAACTCCAACCGTACTAACAACATAACCTCCGGAGGGTCTTCAATCTTAAGTTAGCTTCTCATTATTTTAGGCCATTCAAAGTGGAAGCCAAGATTGGGGAAGTCGCCTACTGCCTCCAACTACCCCCGGACTCACGAGTGCATCCAACCTTCCATATGTCCTAACTTAAGCGTCATGTTAGCCAGCAACCAGTTCAACCTATACCAGCAATGGATTGGGATGAGACCCTTCCAAAGGAGCCAGTTTGGATTATAGATAGGAGATTGGTAAAGAGGGGAAATTAGGCAACGACCGAGGTGTTGATCGAATGGGTAAATTTGTTTCTAAAGGATGCTATCTGGGAGTATTTGGCTGATCTACGATGTCGCTTCCCAACCTTCTATCCTTGAGGTCAAGGATCCCGTCGACAACTGGAGTAGTTGTTATGTGCTCATTTTACTAGTTAATGTTATTTCTTTCTATTTTGAATAATATTATGAGTTTGGAAACAAATCAAAACACATGATTTGGTTGGTTCTGATCTTGCTGCCTGTAAATACATGGGTAGTTTTGATTTTTAGGGATTGTAACAGCTACAAGACTTTATTATATAAATAGGGAGGGGAGTTGAGGAGGACACAGTGAAAATAAATAAGTTCTTCTCTTTTATTCTCAAATAATCATCTTTATCTTTTCTTTGTCATACTTCTTCCCTATTTCTTTCTTTCAAATAATCATCTTTATCTTTTCTTTGTCATACTTCTTCCCTATTTCTTTCTTTCTTCTTCTTGTCTACTATTCTTTTCTACTGTAAGTTGCTGCAAATTCTTAAGTAAAATTCAACCCAGTTCCAACAATTAACATATCAACAAAGTGATGGTTGTAACAAAAGATGAATCAGTCTGTGCTGCGTTGATAGAAGAAAGTAAAGAGAGGATTAAGAAATTTGACCATGTAAGATTTAGATTCGTACCTCGAACAGTGAATCAAGCAGCACACAAAATGGCTCAAGCAGGAAAACATTTCGACTCCCCGATGTTCTGGATTGAAGAAGCACCATAAAAAGTCGCAAGAATAGTAGATTTGGATAAATGGAGTATGGGTAGAGAAGAAGTGTTAAATTTTTCTAAGTAAAATGACGAAGATATAAGAATGAAGTGCAATTAAAACTCAAAGTTACAGAAGGGAAGAATCAGAGCAAGAGTTCAAGAAATAACTTCACCAGAAATGGGGTAGATCCACTCCTTTTTCAAATGCTAATGAAGAGACGAAAGGGGGAAAGAATTAGGCTAATGGCTTGTTTACCCATCGGTTTTTTTATTTGTTTGTTATGTTTTGCTTTTTAGGATTTCTAAGGTTTTTCATTTGTGTTTTTAGGAGTTACTTGCAAAGAGTTTTTTTATTAGGATTAAAGGACAAGGGCCTTAAATGGCTTTTATTTTAACAGAACGTAGTAAGTGGTTTAATGAGTTTTTTCTTCTTCTAATTAATGTATCAGTAGAAATTAAGTTAAAAAAAATTTTTAAAACTCAATTTTATTAAGAAAGCTTGAAAACCCCAACCCAGATTTCTGTTAAACTAAAACTAATGACACGTAGACACGTGTTAAAAAAATTTCAATTTCACTTAAAAATTAGAGAACTAAAAGAATAATTAAAATCCCCAAAAATCATTTAAAAATTAAAACTAAAAAAATCTTAATCTATTTTTAAAAATTATAAAAAAATAAAATTATAAGTAAGGAAAACTTAAAAGATTTTAAAAAATCATAAAATTTAAAAAAAAAAAAGGTTTGTTTGGGCTTTTAGGGTATTAAAAAAAGAACCCATAAAATTCTTAAAATTTTTCATTCCAAACAAGTTTATTTTTAAAAAGATACTGTTTTTATAATTTTCAAAAATAGATTATTTTTTAGTTTGCATAATTTATAATTTTTTTTAGATTTTAATGATTTTTAATTTTTAAAGAAATTGACCTGTAGCAACGTATCATTGATTGATTTAATTTTTTAATGAAAAATGGGTAACCAGCTATACTAAATGAAAGTACAAACACCAAATTGATAATAAAAATAGTATAAATATCAAAGTGATACTTTAACTATAATATAGACTACAAAAGAAGTTTAAGCCTAAAATAAATATTCAAAAAATAAATATATAAAAAAGAGGATACTTATGCTGTACATGGCCATGGAAAATTTTAACTTCATAAACGGGATTAAGATTGTGTCGTGTTTTTTAATTAAAAATTTAAAAAAACTATATACAATAAAATCTCAACTCAACAAGTGGAGTAAAACTTTTTCACCATTAGTATATCAAATAATTACCTATATAAAATATAAAATATAATTTTTCTTATTTAATTGTAAATTTTTTTTAAAAAATGTAATACTAGTATACAAATATTAACTTCATCTCAAAGAAAAGAACAACTTTATATAATAATGTCCCTTATTAAACATCTATTTTTACTTATATTTTCCCCTAAATTGTTAGTGTCAAATTCTTGAAGTTAAGGGTAATTCGATAATTTTTTCTAACTGTCTGGATTTCTTTTTCTGCTTTTCAATTTTTAAATTTAAATTTTATTAAAATATAATGATGTGATATTCTTTAAATACGTCCTTAATAAAATTACTAAAATAACAGACACAATAATAAAAATGACTCGCTCGAATGACGATGAGTTACATATGTTTGAACATCCTCATATGGCAATTAAAGAAGCTTTGAAGGGAAATAATAGAAGAGGCACTTTATTTGTAAATAAGTCCATGTAATCATTTGATTTTTTTATATTACACCAAAAATAATTAAAATATATATATAATTTAAAAGAATATCAAAATATAATAAAAGAATTGATGTGAAGTTGTGGTAACATAAAAAAAGGTAAATAAAAAAATACTCAAAGATGAAAATGAAAAAAAAAACTAAATTCAGGGATTAAAAGTGATTTTATATTTAAATTCTCAAATATTTTACAAAAAATAAATTTAATAATTAATCCTCTGTATTTTATATAAATATTAAAAAGGAATAAACGTTAATCACATAAATCAAAATGTAAAGATTCAACTCTCGATCAATATTTAAATAAAAAAACTTTTACTATCTCATTTAACCATAATTTATTAAGCTTTATTAATTGTAACTTTGAAAAAGGGCAAGGCAACTGTGGCATGAGATAAGATATGATTGATACTGTAGCTCTCCATTGCAAATGAGCTGTGCTAATGACATGTTGATAACGAAACCAGAGACTGTGGGGGGGCCCTCTCGAAATATGCGAGTATTCTCTCACCTGCCCCAGACCCCCACCCCAAGACAACCCTATATATTTTGCTTTGTTTAATGTTATTTGTTACACCACCGGGCCCCCCTCTCAAGATAGAAAGACAATTGACACATCTTCAGTTCTCAAACCAAATGTTCCAATGTCACCATACCATTTAAACCAGTCTAAGTATATGACACGTCGGTTTCTGTGTTTTTGTTCTTTCAGAACGCAAAACATGGTTGGTTTCCCAATGTCTTCTCTTTTTCTTTTTTTTTTTGATAAAGTTTTTGTTCTTTTCTTCCTGGGTTTTGCTCAAAATATCTCTTTTCTTTTTCTGAAACTAAAAATTTTGGAAATAAAAGATGACCATACAACCACAAAGCACACAGTCACACACTTTCTACTATTTTTTGTTTGGGGGTGTTTAGTCCTGGGAAGATGCTTTATAAAAGACACTTACCTTCTGTCATCTCATTTGTTTTGTAGTAATCTCGTGGCATGTGTCTTTTTGCATGTTATTTACTCCCTTTTGTTTACGTTTTTGATCAAGACTATTAAAATTTAAGGTTTATCTTTATAATTTTTTTTTTCTCTTTTTTATGTTCTTAAAACTCCTATTTGAGTTCCATCACTTTAAATGGTTCTTTCTCGGTCTCAAGACTTAGACACAACTGTAAGTTGTTGTTGTTGAATTTCTTTTGGGTTCTTCATCAGTCATCTCTTTTATGGCCTTTTTTTTTTCTCTTTATTATGGTCTTGAATTTTTTTTTTAAAATTTTACTTGCTGTGTAGAGAAGTCAATTTTGATGAGAATTTTCAATTTAATTTGCAGCTGTAAGGAGCAAGATAACGATGGACCACTAAAGCTAAGGAGTGTGTGATTAATTTATGAAGTGAATGGTTGAGAATTTGAGAGTGACAAATTAGTAAAATGTGTTTCTTCTTCTTTTTCTGTGTTTTCCTCTGATTGGTTCAACATAAAGCAACTTTCAAGCTTTCTGTGTCAGTTCAATACTTTCATGTGATCATAGTTGCCATTCTTAGTTGGCTCTCATAAAAAGAAAAGAAGTTGAATAAAGAAGAAGAAGAAGAAGATGGAGCCAACAAACCAGAAGTTTTTGGAAAGAGTTGTTTCACAAAAAGCTCTGCAAATGGGAAGTTCATTCCCATGCCAAATTTGTGTGGTGGGTTTTCTCTGTGGAGTTTGCCTCACTTCTTTGTTCTTGGCTGTTCTTACTTCTGTTGGTACCTTTGGCTTTACTGGGATTTCATTTTCATCCTTATCAATGGGGAATTCTCCATTGAATTCAAGTTCTGAGATTATCAGTAAGTCAAAATTTACACTCTCAATTACATTTTTTGTAAATATTTGCAATTTTTATGGCTTAAAGTTAGATAATTGGTGTAAGATAAGTGCAGAATTGGGGATTCTTGAATTCCCAGTGAAGTTGAGTCAAAATTTGATAGATGGATTGATGCATGGGATGATGGATATGATCCAAGGGTGTTGCTGAAGCAACTGAAAGTTGGAATTACTTGTTGCACAATTTTGGTGTTTACTTCTTTTTTTGTTCATTGCTTTTTGACTAAGTTTCTAGATAGTTCTTTAATTCTATTCACTTAACATACTTTAGCTAGAAGCCACCATTACTACTTTTGGACTTCCTAAATGTAATTCGTATTCATGTCCAAATACGTGTGTTAGTGACAAAAATCGCCATCATTACGAACAATTTTGGTGACCTTTAAAATCATTGCAATCACGGACTTGAATTTGTTTAAATGTAGATGTTATTACGAGTTCGGACTACCAATCTAAAGTAAAAGAAACCGCAAGATGGGTGGATTCGAAGGGAAGGGAACCGGAGAGCGATGATGATGAGAGGGTTTCTTTATTGACTGAAGCATGGGGTGCTTTACTAGCTGACAGGGAACCTGAAGAAAGCGAGTTCTCGAAAAGATTTGGACTCAGTAAATCAAGTTTACCGAATACTCCTCATTTGGAGAACTGTAAATTAAGTGCACAAGTGAATAAGCATCACGACACACGTTCAGGAGCCGGGAGATTTCCTCCATGGACAACTTGGAAGGGTTCATTGAACATGTATCCTGCAACTGAAACTGATGAGAATTTAAGAAGCTTTAAGGATCAACATGTCTCTGATGGTGCTTATCCTCCATGGGTATGTTACTTAGCTACATAATCCCTGGACACATGCAGATGTGATCATACATTATTTGTTTGTTTCGCGTTTATTGACACGTTAATAATATGTATTTTCGCTTCTAATTTGTGTCTGGAAATTGGGATTTCTTTTTTCCAGATTGTGGGGTCAGATGAAGAAAACTATCCTCTTACCAGGAAAGTGCAACGTGACATTTGGATACATCAGCATCCGGTAAACTGCCATGATCCTAACATAAAATTTCTTGTGGCTGACTGGGAAAAATTACCTGGATTTGGCATTGGGGCTCAGTTTGCCGGTATGGCTGGGCTTCTTGCTATTGCAATCAATGAGAAAAGGGTGCTTGTCACTGGATACTTCAATCGTGCTGACCATGATGGTTGTAAAGGTATCAACTATAAAACTTATTGCTCGTGTTAAGTTCACTGGGAACTGGAAGAACTGTCTTAACAATAACAGCAATGCTTTACTTTGCTTTGTGGATTATAGCATCGCGCGGTAGTTGGTCTTGCTACTTCTTCCTAGAGACATCCCAGGAATGCCGAGACCGTGCATTTGAGCTTATTACCAACAAGGAGGCATGGGAAAAGGGAACTATAAAAGGAAAAGATAGTTATAAATCAAAGGAAATATGGACAGCGAAGGTTCCGAGGTATAATTCTAGGCATTCGCAATTTGCTTGTAAGAATTTTGTACTAACTTGAACGAAGAAAACATTACTGTATCTTCGGTGAACGATTTCACTATTCGATGCAGGGAATGGGGTGATCCTTGGAGTTATTTGCAGCCTACAACAGATATAAATGGAAGTTTAATTGCTGTTCACCATAAAATGGATCGAAGGTGGTGGAGAGCACAGGTACGACTTAAGATTATTTGAATGTTTAGCTATTTCATCTGTTGATTTCCATCGAACATGAAGTTTTCGAAGTTACTGGTTTGAGATAGTTTATAAATATATTATAGACTGACACATGCCTTATTTCGTATGGGACTAACATGTTTATTCTTTGACTTAACAGGCTGTTCGATATCTAATGCGATTTCAAACAGAGTACACTTGTGGTTTATTGAATGTTGCTCGCCATGCTGCATTTGGGAAAGAAGCTGCAAAAATGGTTCTTGCAAGTCTTGACAAAGATTGGCCAAAGGTATGTTCATCTAAACCGTGTTGGACATACATTCATATCCAACCTTACCTTAAGTTCAAGTAACATAAATGGAATCTAACTAGAAAGAACTGAACCTTGAGCACGTATTTAGAAGAGCTATTACTATGCATGCCAAACTCCTCGTTGTTATAAACTGTCTCTGTGGACTGCTACTCATTTGAGCTTTAACTAACAGGTGATTACAAACCAGCCAAGGTCAGAAATTGAAGAATTTGTATGGTCAAATCATAGACCTTGGGTTCCTCGGCCTTTGCTGAGTATGCATGTAAGAATGGGAGACAAAGCATGTGAAATGAAAGTGGTCGAATTTGAAGCATATATGGAACTTGCTCACCGTATTCAGATGCGTTTTCCACATCTCAAGAACGTTTGGCTCTCCACCGAAATGCAGGTTAGCATCTTTTAACATTTTTACTTGCTCATAGAAACAAAGCAATGAACATGTTGCTGTTGTGCATGCATCTCATCTAAATATCACGAATGGTATAAAACTAAATTTGTAGGAAGTGATTGATAAAACGAGATCATACCCTCATTGGAACTTCTATTACACGAACGTGACACGCCAAGTCGGGAATGTATCGATGGCTACATACGAGGCAAGCCTTGGAAGGAAAACCAGCACGAATTACCCTCTTGTTAATTTCTTGATGGCAGTTGAATCGGACTTTTTTATCGGGGCATTGGGATCGACATGGTGCTTTCTTATAGATGGCATGAGGAACACTGGTGGAAAAGTAATGGCAGGGTATTTAAGCGTCAACAAGGATAGGTTTTGGTAGAGAAACCTGGTTAACTGTAGGCATGTAGTATTAGATCAACAATGTACAGCTATAATTTTGTTCATGCATGCCATTTTTCAAATAATATTGTGCCTCTTTGTACATATTTAAATGAACAAAGAGATCAGTAACAACATATCTACCACAAAATTTAGACAAAGTGATTGGATAGGTTTCATGTCCCAGCTTTAAATGAGTATTTACTTTATTTTATTTTATTTTTTTAACAAAACAGCACTAATGAGATAACAAATATAATAATATACTTCTAAATGATATTAGCCAAACGATCAGTATCTGTCTTGAGTAAATTTTCTCTGTAACAATCTGCACCTCATTGCAATATAAATTTGGAAGTTTAATCATATGGTGAACAATTTTGTTGTGGTTTCTTGAAATATATTGAAAACGAATTCTCCAATGACAACCCAAGAAATGGTGAATTAGACGCAATTCTGACATTATATTATTTGCTTGAAATATGTTGAAAATGAACTCTCCAATCACAACTCAAAAAATAGTGAATTAGATGCAATTTTGACATGCTACTATTTGCAGCACCACTTGTTAGAATAGTTTCAACTATACTTTATTCCCATTCATCATCTTTCTTAGATATTTACAAGGTATGATGTTTGAAACATCTTTTAAATACATAAGAATGTTCAGGCAAAAGAAAAATTAACATTGTTGAAGGGTTTTAGAGAAAATAAATCGTTGCAAACAAGTATAATGGAATGAAATATTTCGGGATTATCTTTACTTCTTTTGCTTTGGTGAAGTAATACCATGCAAAACATCTCTTGAAAATATAATTACTCGAATAGTCTTTATTCTATGATGAGTTGTTCTATAAAGCGGTTCCATGAGAGTGACTATTCTCAAAGAATAATAACTCTAAATAAAAGTTGTTTTCAATGACTATAGTTTTGAATATAGTTCTTGAATGACAAATGTTCTAAACAAGAGTTAGTTTTAAACAACAATTGTTATAAACTAGAGCCTTTCTTAAATGAAATTTATTCATAGCGACATTTATTCTAAACAGGAGTTGTTTTGAAGGAGAGTTATTTTGAATGTAATTTTCTCGAGTAACACAACTATTCTAATACTAAATTAAAATTTTAAATTAATGTAATAATTAAGAAAAATTATTTATCAATACTAAATATAATTTTTTTAAAATTAAAATACTTAAATGATTTAAAAAAAAAATCAAATCGGTGAGGTCGCATGTGGGTCACTGACCGGACCCGATCATATAATAAAATTGTTTTTCACCTCTAATTCATTTGATTTAAGCCTATTAATCAAGGATGTGAATTATAGTTGAATGTTATGAAAACATTAATTTTCTTCAGATTTAAAAACAACACTTTCGAAGCCTCTCTCTGCCCAACTCCAGATTTCGAACTTGGAGAATTAAAAACAAATCCGAAAACCTGGCCTACGCAAGTTACCCAGTTAAAACCATTAAAAACCCCAATTGGAGTGCAAAATAAATAGGCCTAAGAATTATGGGGTTAAAAAATGTGCTGTTAATCCCTAATTTGAGATTTAGTTTAAAATTCAATCCTTCTATTTTTTTAATTTAAAAAATTTTGATCTAAATATTATCATCATTAATAATTTTTATTAAATTTGTTAATTTAGTATTTTATTCTCAAAAAAATTAGGTCTACAAAAGTCAACATTTTTTTAAAGTTTAAATGTTTGTGACACTCGCACTTAAACTTGAGTATCAAATATCGCTTCATATTTTAAGCTTAAAATTTATCTCAATCTTTTATTGGTTTATTTTAGATGAAACGGAAAATGAGAAAAAATAAGAATAAGAATAAAAATAAAACGAATTATGAAGAAGTAACAATGAGAGGAAAAAGAATATCAATCACAAAAATGGAACATTTGACGACCATGGACTTAGATGCAAAGATTTAATGTCCAATAAAAATTAGAACTGAAACAAGCTAATAAAGAAACCAGGAGATTTTGGTCCCTCTCTAATTTCACATCACATAAAAGATTCGATAGAAGAAGACAAGGCTCTTGTTTCTTTAATCGAAGTGATTCCTCCTACCAATCGTTCAGCTAATTAATTGTCGAGTCTTGCCAATTCCAAATACTAAAACGTGAGATGCAATGGTGAATTCAGAAATTTTACATTATGGGTTAAATTAAAAGAAATTAAAATATTAAAAAAATCATATAAATTAATGCAAAATACTAATATGCGATAAATCAACTTTTGATATAATTAATTGTAGAATTAATATAAGTTTATTAAAAATAATTAAAAAATAGTTGAAATAAATTTCAATAGCTTGTAAAATTTCTCACACCATTATTCATGATAATTTTTCATATATTAAAACTATTAAATTACCTTCTATCGTCAATGTTATAAAAATTTTAGAGTCTTTATGAGGGAAAATAAAAAGAAGGTTGAGAGAAAAATGTTAAATGTTAAGAACAAAATTATAGATTTTAGAATTTTAGTTATAGGAAAAAAAATAATTTATTTTCATATAAATTAACTTATTTTAAAAAATAAATATTTAAAAAATTTGTGGGTCATTCTTTCAAAAAAAAAGTTGATGGGTTGAATGTGGTCAGATGTGTAGAGGCAGGAACCTTACCTCCTCAATCTGTTGTAGACGCTACTGAAAGGGTAAAACAACCGGGATCCTGTAATTATTCTTTCACCTCTTCGCTCACCTGCTGCGGGCCTCCATCCCCACCTTTGGCTGCTGTTGCTGCCTGCGTGCCTTTTCTGCTTTCTTGGCTAACATGCGGCGTTTTTTCTCGTTAGCATCAATCCAGGTATAGTTAGTTGGTATGTGGAAAGGATCAACCTCGTCATGACTATCACTATCACTTGACTGGCCACCACGACTCCCTCTCATCCATGAAGTCCATGATGTTGAACCCTCTGATTCTTTTGACTTGGCATCCTGGAAATGAACCGGGCTGGAAGGAGGTGTTGTAAACTCCTCCATCGGCTGAAGCTCCTCAAATCTAGTGAAAGTCACAAGGACTCGAATAGTTGACACAATAGGGATGGCAACCTAGAATAAGGAACATGAGACATCAATGTGAATATGTTCCAAACTTAAATACATAACTTTTGTAAAATAATTACAGTAACCACAAACCAACCCAATAAAAATTGTTGAGAAGCAAGTTTGGAATGTTTTATGATATTACACACTACTCCCTACTCATAAGTCATCACCACTTTCTATCATGCTTGCACAGGAGTTTCCACAGACAAACATTTAAAATGAAGATCTTTTAGCATAATGGCCATTCTCAAAGTTAACATTAACGCTTTAAGAAGGAAAGACAATAGAACTGGCACGAAGAAATAGGGAAGTATTTTGCTGCCACACTAATAATGCACATTGCATCTGGTTCATTCACAACAAGGTGGCCCCCTGAACCAGAAATACAGAAGTAGAAATGTAAATAACTATCAAAACCATGCTTTGTGATGTCAGAATCATATATATGTATTTTAATGAAGAGTTATGGGCAGATTCCAGCAATATGGCAAACCTAATATCAACTTTTAAGGATATGTTTGGATGGGTAAAAAAGTGGAAGAATGGAAAGAAAAATAAGAAGAAAGAAAATAAGAAAGATGATTATTTTTTATCCTAATGTATAAAAATTAATTTTTCTAAATTGAAATGATAAGAGAAAAGAGAAATATATATATATTAGTTTAAAATTATATATTTTTCAAATATTTTTTTTCAACTCTATCAAATAATATGAAGATAAAAGTATAATTTATTTAATGCTACCATCTTTCCAACTAACAAAATTATATTTTTTATCTTCTTATTTTTTTACCCTTTAATTTTATTTTCATTCTACCAAAAAAAATTTTAAAAAGCGACTTCTCTTAAATATTAAATGACAAGACACTCAACCAAATCCCATATTAGACCTAAGCTTTCACCTAGTGACTTGAGCCTAGGTCCAAAAGCATCAAGTAATGGCCAACCCTCCTAAGATTTTGTATCAGAAAAAATATATTAAACTATTAGTAACATAAGAAGGATTTATGATATATATGGCCTTAAGGTTTCCTTGACCTTAATAAAAGTATTTCTCAAATAACAACAGGCTAACAATCTATTGCACTTCCAGACCTCAATTCACTAGTTAACAAAAAACAAGCCCCTACTTCAGCACTCGTTCAAGTTAATTTCCAATCATCACAAAACAATGTGTTTGGATTTGTAACACCATAGGACCAAGGATACCATTAATGGACTCGTTCCCTGATTTTGTTAAAATTAATGTGAACAAACTGAGGTGATTAGATCACTGGAGATAAGCAAGTAAGGCCAGCAAAGCGCTCTTCATAGCAATTTAAGTATTTTCTCTAACCCAAGGCATATTTTCCTGCCTAAAGATATTGATAGCTCTTCATTTTCAGACCTGACTACCAATAAGTCAACTTTGAAGCCTCAATTCTACTTCAGTATCTTTTGTCATCACTTCTGTTCCAACAACAAAATGAATAGATAAAGTAAATAGAGAAAATTGCACTTACATAAAAATAAAAATAAAAGCATGATTTATGCATACAATTAAAACTAGACTGGATTTTTACCATAAAATAAGATAATTGTTCGAGTTGGCTTTATATGTCTTAAATTACCTTGACTGGAAATGTGCCCGGTGGCAGTTTAGTAGTCAAAATCTCCCTTAATCTCCTTATAGGCTTGACTTTCTTGGCTAATATGTCAAATAAAGGCAGGAGTTCCTCTGTCTTTAAAGGGAAATCTGGTGTGAGCCATAAAACAGGTCTCAAACCCTTCTTAATCTCATTTCCATGTTTATCATCACTATTGCCCCCTTTCTTCTTCTTCTTGCTGCTTTTATCTTTACGCTTCTTGCCATCAATAGTATCTTCCTTCGCAAATTCATACGATGATCTACGATTATCAACTTCTTTCTGATTGCGAACTCCTGGAGCCGATTTTGAGAACTTTCCAATCTTTAAATCATCGGGATTATCACTGTTCTTTGAGCCTTTCTTATTCCTGCCAAACCATCTCTTCTTCTCCTTAGCAACACCATTTGATTCAATACTTTCATAGGCACCAGCTGAACCATTTTCTTGACAGTCAACAAATCCATGCTCATCATCATCATCATCACAAAAGCCATCTGAATTTCCCTTACGAAGCTCCGAATTCAACTGCATCCTTTCCTCAGCTGTCAATACATCATCATACTCATTATTTTCACCGCTATTTGCCATCCTCTCTTCATCAGTCATTGCACCAGGAACTCCCCTTGACTTCATACTGAATGTCACATGAAGCATATCATAAATTTTAGCCTTCCAGTCTCCAACCATCTCACTTCTCTCTTGTCGCCTCCAATTCAGTTGGGGAGCAAGCTCAGCCTGAGCGACATCAATACGAGGCCTACACATATTAGTTTTAGACATCTTTCGCACTTCATGAGCGATGTCTGATTCAGTTGCTTGCTCACCAGCCCCCTCCAAGGCATTTATAACTTCTTTTTTCTTATGATAAATAACAATCAAAGAGCCTGCAGGAAGAGAAAGGTTATCATCCTCAGAAGTGTAGCCTTCCCCTAGAAAGAGAACTGTTTTGTGTGATCGTTTAATGTGGAACCCATCAAATCCAGCAAGTGTCGTATCAGCACGGAAATTTGAACCCCGCTTCCAAATGCAGTAAGTGTCTGATGGTGCAATGCGCCCAATAAAGGGAATGACTGAACTTTCAAAATGAAAAGATATCTCCATGTAAAAATCGCGGATTCGAGCTAATGAGGCAATAAACCTGGGAAGTCTGCGACACCATCTTGCCCAGGCAAGCAGTTCTGAGTGTCGAGCAATGATCATTGCAATAGCCTCTTCCCTTGTCCAAACCGCTTCTTCCAAAGCACTCCAACCCTGCTCATTCCGAAGATTCCGATCTGCTCCAGCCACTATCAAAATTTCCACTGAGATTGGATCTCTCAATCGCACTGCTAAATGCAGCGGAGTCTCCCTACCTGGGACATCACGACGATCTATGACAGCCGAGATAGCATCAGCCCGTTCCTCAGCCTCAAGAGATTCAGCTTCAGTATTAACCTCACCAGCCTTAGCAAGCCGAGGGAGTGTCGAGATAATACGCCTAAGCGCGGCATGGTCACGGCGAGCAACAGCTAAATGAGCAGGACTATGGGCATACTTGGAAGGATCCTCCATTATACTTGACTCTCTTCTTAGGTTTATGCTACTACACTATCGTTTCCTCCATGTCCAAAATACCCTATCATTGAAAACATAAATAATTAACAAAAATACACTCCTACCTTAATCTCAAATTCTCCAAAACGCTATATTTTAAGATAAACGATCCAAATTTTAATAAGGTTCCACAACTACTTATTAGGGCTTTTAGGCTTTGCTATGCAACTTCAATACTAGCTTTAGTTTAAAAATGATAACAATAATTGGCAATGTGGTAACTTCTTTACATCTGCTCAAACGACGTTCGTTTTTTTATCCTTCCATTTACAAAGAAGTTAAAGCTTCCACGGAGTTCAAATCTGTAAATGCGATCCCCATAAAGGAGAAGTAAACAAAAAGGAGCTTCAATAAGTAAAATTTCCATATTAGCACAAGAATTTTGATTTTTACTTTTTTACATCAGAATATGAAATTTACACAAAAGAAAAAAAAGGAAAAAAGAAAATCAAACATAAAAGTTTTCACTAGCTTACACTAAATTAAATTTCACGTTTTTTTCCAATAACCACCAACAATATTCATTTATGTTCCTTCCTTCTACATTTGCTTTCGTTCATTTTCCAGGCGGCCAAACAAAAAAGAAACAAAAGTTAGAAAAAAAAAAAGAAGAAAAAGAAAGAAAGAAACACAAACCTGAAGAAGGAGGTGCAGGCGCAGCATCCAAATAAATATCCGAAACGCGACCGGATCGAGAAAGTTTTCCTTCTCAAATTGGCTTCGTGGAAGTTGAAACTTCAGAGAGAGGGGGAAGCTAAATCGGACGGTTAACGTCAATTTGAGGAAACAGGATCCGACGGGTCAGGTTCTGAATCTTCGAAACATAAGACTCGCCTATAAAGCACGAGTCCTCATTCAAAATTCAATACGTAGCTCAGATCTCTCCCTGATGCAGCCTCAATTGAACCAACAGAATTTAGAAGAGAAAGAATAGAATAGAGAAAGAAGAAGATGAGAGAGATGAGTTTTTTGGAGGGAAACCAATAACGCTTCCCTCTTTATAACAGAATTCCGGTAATTTGTTGGTTACAAAAGAAGCCATTTCTAATTTAACTCGGTGATTTTAAACATAAAATAGAATATTCTTTGAATCGGTGCTAAGTATGGAAATTAGAGGAAGATTGTATATAGGCACAGTATTGATAAAATAGATAAATTATTTCTAATACATTTCAAAGGTTAAGTTTGAAAAATATGTTAATTTTTTTAATTAGATTTTTAAGTCATTTTAAATTTTAATTAGAGAAATATGAAGGTTTTAGGAGAGAGAAAGTGAAAGCACACCTAGCTGAACGCGTTTTCTTGCATCTGTGGAGAAAGCGTGTTCAACTAGATGTGTTTTCTCTCAACGATAAATAAAATGCAATAACTTTTTTATCGTTGTCACGCCAAATGGTAAATAATTAAAATCCCAACGGTAATTTTATTTTTTAACTTATAAATACCCCGAAATTTTATTTTTTTTATTCACATCCTCTCTTAAATTCTCTCAACTCTCTCAAGCTTTTTATTCAATATTTATTTATATTTTAATTTAAAAATATTAATTTTTTTAGTTATATCTTATTTTATTCGTTGGGATCAATTTCTCAAGAATTGACACCTCTCTAATCTACTTCGACGACAACCATATTTTTGCCGCCCAATTAGCAATGGTAAGACGAAATATAAAATTTTGTTATTTTTAACTATGTTAAAATTTTTTTGACAAATCTAAATTTTTTTTATGTTACAAATAGGCGGATAATCGTGTGCTGGAGGTGTTCATACATAATACGCGGGAGCCTCCGATCCCTGAAATTTGTGGGTACCTGTAGAATGTTAGATTCTTACATGCGTCCCGCATGTAAGGGGGCTGCAAACTTCATCCCACACTAATCAACGTGCCAGTGGAAAGATGGAGACCCAAAACACACATTTTCTACCTTCTATGCGGCGAGTGTACAATCACAGTCGAAGACGTAGCGTTACAGGCCGGTCTGCCGGTGGATGGGTCAGTTATCACAGGATCAGCAGTGGTTCGAGAAAAAATGGACCTTTGCACGGCAATGTTGGGGAAGGTCTCGAACAAGTTCAAAGGTGGTCGAATATCGATCAATTGGTTGGAGAAAATTTTCAATAAGTTTCCCAATGACGCAACAGAAGAGGTCATACAACAGTACGCCCAAGCATTCATCATGAGGTTAATCGGGGGCATTTTAATGCCTGATAAATTTAGAAATTTGGTGCACGTAAGGTGGTTTCTACATCTAGTGGACTTCATTGGATGTGCAAAACTAAGTTAGGGATTTATTGTGTTGTCTACGTTATACCGGGAGCTTTATCAGGCAACACAACTGGAAAAGATGCCGATTGGTGGTTGCCTATTTTTGTTGTAGTCATAGGTCTGGTAGCGAATACCGTTTCTAAGTCCTAGAGTGACTAACCCATATATGTTCCCGTTTGTGATGAGGTAAACATCATTTATCAATAAATACGTAGTTTGTGTAGTAAATGATTTTTTATTTATTATATGTTTCGAATAATATATCAATTGTACAGGTGAAACCATAGGCCGAGTTACGTAGGACTACCTGACGAGTTGGAAGACGTTAAGCTACTGTTAGATCAACGCTCGAAAACTGAGGTTAATTAGCTATCCTTTTCAAACTAATATTAATTACGCAATGATTCGTTAAAAAATATCTGTACATAACGATATTTACAATTCTACTTTTCAGTTTGAATGGATGTCGTATTTTGACCCCGAGATCATATCTTGCATCTCGTCAAAAGAGTTGGACAATCGGGAGATGTGAGAAGCGAAGGTACCGTTAATAGTGTACGCAATGGTGGAAATGCACGAACCGAATCGGGTTCTACCACAGTTCAGGTATAGGCAAGGAATTCCACTGCCACCGCGAGACATGAAGGAACTGCACAATGTGGACATGCGGGGGAAAATGACAAGGATTGGACAAAGAAGTACAAGGAGCACATCCAGACTTGGGATCGTAGGATGGAATCCATACCCACCTGTGAACCATTTTTCTCAGTGGACACGACGACAATTGATGATTAGTTGACATGGTTCACAGTCGTTGGCAAGTTGTATTTTCTACCACCGGAGGCGAGGAGTAGGCAAATTCAATCGAAAAGGCAACGCCAACCGCCACAGTAACATAAGAGGGGACGTGGTCGCACAACAGATTCGTCATCAGCTTCGACAAAAGATGTACCACCTATGGCTACGCAATATCCGGGTTAGTTCAATCCTCTTATTCCTATTTAATTCAGTAACCATATGTTTTTTCACAAGTACCACTACATTACGGACCATCGTTGGACATGGCTGGTTCTTTTGTTCCTGCAATTATATATTTCAGGGCATCGACATCCCTCATATACTACATGCCCATGCTGATGTCGATGCCAAACCCCATGTTAGGACAGAGGTTGACGTATGCATCGCCATCGATGACGATACCAATGCAGATGCCCATGCAGCAGTTAATAACGACGTCGATGTCTGGTACCTTTTCGATGTACCCAGGATTGGGGGTACCTTATGGTTGCATGCCTATATTGACCCAAACATCACGTGCATCACTGTTCTATCAAGGTGGCTCATCGTTGCAACTTCTAAACACGGGAGTGGCAGATACACGATTGCAGGCGAGGACGACACAGCAATCGACCAAGAAGAAAAATGATGACGCTGGCAAACCCAAAGAAATGATTGCCTAGGGGGTAGTGCTAGGTACATTTTTAGACGACAATGACAATGATGAGGAAGTCTACAAGCCCGCACCTCTAGATGCACCTTCGGTTGTACACTTAATTCTATGTAGAAATCCTCCACGTGACATTTGTCCACAGCCTTGCGACACACATTCTCCCCAATGACACGATTGAGTGTATTTTTTGTTATAAATATTGTGATGTAAATATAAATATGTCATGAATAAAAAAAATTGAAGTTATTCATTCAAACAATACCTTTGTTTTTATTATTTTCTATCATGAATTATGCGTAAGTTAACAATAAATAACAAATTGAACCAAAAGGAATATGCGAAGCACGCTAATGAATATAAAATTTGGTAGAAATTATTATTATTAACGCTTAGGCCCCAACATATCCCTATTCAGAAAACATGTGATCTTCATATGCCCTGGGGTTCTACAATACCTGCATAATTTTTGTTGACAGTCTCTCTCCTGAATATCCATTTTGTTCCTTATCCGGGTAAAATTCGGGCGACCTTTCAAAATGAGATGCAAGTCATTGTTTGGAACCAACTCTAACTGTGTGTTATACACTAGCAATCACATACTCTCATCTTGGATAGATGGGAATTCAGGACTCCATGCACTGTGAATGCGTTCTAGTCGGTAGATGTCATTGATGTAAGGTGTGTACTCAATTCATACGTTCACACATGCGGTAATTGCATATGCGCATGAAAATCGAAGTGCTTGGAACCTTCCACAATCGTCGGTCCTTTCCATTAGGTTCACATGATAGGATGCACCTGAAATTTCCTGGTCGGGCCTAGCGTGCTCCATAACTCAAAAATTGAGGTTTTGATATGAGTGGAACACTACATACATGGTGTTCGTTTTCGCTGTATTTCGTCAAATCTATTTTATCACATCATTGTAGAATGTACCGTAGCCCACTATCTGTCTAACATACGTCGTCGTCCTCTTAAGAAATAAAGCGACCAGTCGAAAGTATGTCTCTTTGATAACCGATGTTACCGGAAAATGATGCGTCCCCTTCAGTATGAAATTGATGCACTCGACCAAGTTTGACATCATGTGCTCATATCATAGACCCCTATTGTACAACTGTGTCCACTGTTCGAACGGTATATTCGATACAAACGTTGCACTGTAGGTGTTAATGATGCTCAGGTTGTTCAACATTTGATGGAATCGATGTTGGACGAGCTAATAACCTGTCAAGAAATAGCCAAAGGTTAATGTAATGAAATAACCCGGTATGAGTATTTGATTAGCAGGGAATACTTAGTTCGACCTACTAACCCATGTCAATGATTAGATCTTGCTTAGATGTCGAAAGATATTTTTAGTGGTAGTTGGATCCCATATACCATATGTAGTACCGATGATGAGTACGATCCTAGAGGCCTTCGTGAAGATCAATTGTCGAGAGTATTCCGGGTCTCCTATTCAATATGGGATATACGTCAGGCTGCGAATAAACGCCACGATGCAACCTACTCAGGAAGAAATTCCAATCATTTGTCGTTTCTCTGGGAGTTATTGCGAACGCTATAGGAAGAATTTTTCTATTACTATCCTGAGCAACGGCAAGGAGACGTTGTTGATACCTTCCATATAGCCAGGTGCCGTCAATTTAAACCATAGGCTTACAGTGCTGAAATACTTCTCTGCATTGCTCAAAGGTCCAAAAGAACTGGTGAAACTCTTTTTCTAAGGACAAATTGATTGTCATAGTACACTGGGCACATTTTGAGATTAGTTATGAAACCTGGTATGTACCGATCTAATGCTTGACACCATTGCCATCAATAGTTATACGAATCCTCCTACCCGTGATGTAACTTCTCCATAGCCTTATGTTTTGTAACTCACACTTTGTAATACATTAGAGTGTACTAGTACTAGCTACGTATGTTCGCAATCAACATCGGTGTTCGAACTGGGGACTGGCCTTCACAATTGGTAGAATAATGTCAGCAATCATATCCGAATCTAGCCTCGAATAGACCTGTCTTGCACCTGTCGCAACATATGTATAGGGATTGGAATACTTCTTTATCGTCCACATCCTAGTTTTCTTCCGGTAAGACGCCATGATTTTTCACTTGCAATTCTTATCCTTCATTGCGCACTTTCCTTCGATTTTTTTAGAATGGGGCTTCATGATGTAGTAGTTCACGCTGTTCTTGAAGCTGTACCACTTTAGTGCAGCAAAGAAAGCATCTTTGTTAGGACCATTCCAACTTCTAGTACTCGTAAATCACAATATGTGCTTGCATGACCAGGTGTTCTGTGTGGAAGTTGCAAAAACTCTATACCACCATTGGTCCATAGGTCGATGTTTTTCATGTAGGCAGAGTTTCTTACGCCCTGAATTACGCATCTGGATCCAGAGTATTGTCCGAGACGTCATTGTCAGACTCTCAAAGTTCTAGCTCCGCTGTAACCAGATCTGGTTTAGAACATAGTGCTACTTCTGAACCTTCCAGATTGCGCTGGTGAATTGGCACAGGTTCTAACTCCTCCCCTTTGTTTGCATCTGTAACCCTTTTTTCTTCACGCGCATCTCCTTCCTCGTCCGCGCCTTCATTGTTACCTTCTAGCACAGCGTTTAACGTAACCTTGTTGGCCCCCATTGAAAGAAGTAGGTCATTAGTTCTCCTATAACCTATATGCCAGCCAAAATATTCAACGGGTTAATGCTCGATGTACGTTGATGATCTCCAGGTATAACTACTTCAGCCTCATAACATTGATCCAGTGCCAAAGTTAAAATCGAATGCACTGATTGAATGTCGAGCCCAAAGTGTCTAAATTTAGGTTATGTTGATACCCTAACTAGTATAAACTCCCGAAGTTTATATCGATATCGGAGACCACTGTGTGTCTACCCATAAACGTTTCGGGAACATCGTAGTAGCCACTTTGTAACAGGCCAAAAAACCCACCGCACAACTGTGTAGTAAGACTTTCTAATTTAGCTTCGGTACCCGTATTTGCTGCGACAGTAATCAAAGATGGGTCAGATCCATCAGCATCGGCGAACTTGACGTATAACTCAATAACAATATTTATGCTTAAGATGTGTAATGATATGGTTGTCTCAAGATGCGTCTCGCTTATCAAATAGCTCATACTTATAAGGTCAACGGAAGAAATAAATCTGCATTGCAACCTTGTAATCTTTCCTAGGTTGATCTACCAATTTGGTTCTGTAGCCCACTCATTGGAATGGTACTATTGAATGCAAATTCCACGGACTTCACTCCTACAAACACCACCCCGACCTTTGTATTATAGATTCGACCGTTATAGTATATAACGAATGTCACTCGCCAACTCATTTCAATATCGGTCATGAATTGGATGAACAAACGCAAAAAAATAAGTAGAGAGTTGTCCAAAGGAGTACACACAACTCTCACAACATAAGGTTCTTCTATTTGATATTAACTTGATGCGTGTCTATGTTATTAAAATTACGCCCCTTTTTATAAGAGAATTATGTATAGAGAAAGAGAATACGTGTTTTGAATTCCATTTATGAATACACACATTTTTTTGCATATTGTATGGTGTAAATAATTTTCAAAACGTGTTCAGAACTCATATAATTTCATCATGCCTATGCTCCCAAAAGATTCTGCTCTATATAACGTGCTCTATAGGCATCTAAAAATGTACTTTCACTCTCAAAAGAAAAGAAATTTGTTAAAGGAAGCTCACCTAGAATGGAAGCTTTTCCGCACACATTTCATATATCATGCCGAGATGGGATTATTTCCTCCGAAGCCTATCCTAGGAAAGTTGGTTATGGGGTTATTTTACTTTCTACAGTTAATGGTGGAAGTCGATGTGGAGGTCTCAATCGATGTTCGTTATGTTGTAATAGATCAGAGTATAAAATAGGAGCCAGTTGACAGTCGTTTCGAGGCCACGAGCTCAATCTTTTCGAATACCCAAAAATGATGCCTTATAAATACCATACAAAAGTTTAAGGGCTTTGTTCAAAAAAAAAAAGTTTAAGGGCATATTCATACAAAAAACCTTTTGGACTTCCTGCTATAATCGATGTAATTTTTTTCTCTATTTTTAGGCAATCAGTATCTTTAACTTTCATTCTTATTTAAAGGTTGGCACCGTTGTAGATGAAAGAGGACTCTCAGGTAGAAAGCGACTGTTGCGATGCAATAAAGGTGATGCTCTTTTCGGGGCAACGACAGTTGTCGCTATTACACAACCCGTTAATAACTACAACTGCTGCCGGACTAACCTGAGTTTGACCTCTATTATACCAGAACATCCGCTTTCCACCTAAGAACCCTCTTGTGTCCACCTCAGTGTTAGCTTTCGGATATGAATGAAAGGTTAAAGATACCGAATACTTGGAAATAGAGAAAAAAAATTACGTTGATTATATTAAAAATTCCCAAAGTTTTTCTATATGATTATGGCCTCAATCTTATGTATGGTATATATAAGGTATTGTTTGCGGGTATCTAAAAAGGTTGAACTCTTGACTGTGTAATGATCGTCACCAAGCCCCCCGGTTATACTCAAACCTATGAATGCATCACAACTACTAGCTGGGATCTCCACCTAAACTTTGCCCCCTGATCGTATCAAGCATTGTTACCCTAAAACCCGATTTCCCCACAATGAGTTTTTAAGGTGATGGTCCTATCCCGCCATGACATATGAGATGCATGTGTACTGGGGGCTTTATCAAATCCTCGACGCCTCAAAACTACTTAAGAACTTCTGTCGTTTTAGTCAAAAACCCTGAGCACTTTCAAAATACCCTAACCCATAAAACCCTTAAAAACCCTAACCCTAAAAAAATAAAAATAAAAACCCTAACCTTGGAGAGAGAAAGTGAAAACGCCCCCCAGCTAGAGGCTTTTTCACTTTCTCTCTCATAAAAACGACCTATTTCCCTAATAAAAGTTTAAAACAGCCTAAAGGCCTAATTAAAAAAAGTAACATATTCTGTTGATTTAGCCCATTTCAAAACATATAAATTAGTCACTTCCTTAAAATTTTTCTGCTAAATGATGACGTGGAACATTAAATATATGTTGGAAATTATTTTTTATGGATAAACTATAAAAATGGTCACCTAATTATGTTTTCTGTTCTATTTTGATCACTCAACTATTATTTTTTCGATTTAATCCCTAAACTTTTTGAAATTAAATTTTTAGTAACTCTGGGTTGATGTTGGCTTTTTTTTATTGGTTTAGTAACAAAATTAGTGCTCTAATGTTTACACATTCTATAAATTTGATCCTAAGTATAAAAAATTCAACAAATTTAGCCTTTAATATTTACAAATTTTGACATTTTAGTTCTAATTCTAAAATTTTCAATAAATTTGGCCCTCAACAATTACACAATCTTTCAATTTAGTCCTAAATCTAAAAGTTAAAAATATATTTTTTAAAAAATTCATGTTTAGCCCTTTACAACCCATCTTACCTTCTTTTAAGTCACTTACAAAAGAACTCAAAAAAGTTGAGATAAAACACAAAAATTAAGATCCAAAAGAAAATAAAGGCATTAAAAGTGCTATATGTTCGAGTACTAATGCAGCCAATTATCCAAGATAGGTTCCAAATTAATTGGTTTGGTCTAGCATGAAGCCTAAATTATAGTAAAAGAAACTGATGCAAGTGACTTGAAAGATGATACTATTTTTCTTATTTTAATATCTTACATGGGTTAGCCGATGGGTTATAAAGGGTTAAAAATAAATTTTTTTTTAAATTTAATTTTTAAAGTTAGGACTAAATTGATAGATTTTGTTATATTGAGGGCCAAATTTATTGAAGTTTTTAGAATTAGAACTAAAATGATAAATTTTGTAAACATTGAGGGCTATATTTGTTAAAATTTTCATATTTAGGATCAAATTGATAGAATATTTAAACATTAGAGAGCTAATTTTATTATTAAACTAATAAAAATGCCCACATCAACTGAGAGTGAATAAAATATTTAATTTTGAAAAGTTCAGTGATTAAATAAAAAAAATTAATACTTAAGTGACTAAGTTAGAACGAAAGGCATAGTTGGATGACCATTTTTATAGTAGAGAAATCGAAATGCAATCCCCTACTATTACCCCTTTGAATTATAACTATAACCCATAGATGAGTCATTTAAATTTCTATCTTAAATTATTATAAACATTAATTTTTTAAGAAGATTATTAATTTATCATTAAATTCCTTTAATGGTTGGCATTAATTAAGCACTTCAGTAATTTCATTCAATTAATCTAAACGTGAATAAATCTATAGAAATCCAAACATGGTAAAAAAATAGATCAGAATAGATATAGACTAAGAGCCGACACAATCATGAGATCTTAAAGTTTATTTTTAAAAAATCTATTCTCAATGAAATATTTTTTTGTCTTTTCTTTTACTTTTTGTTTCTTTTTTAATAACTTACTTATATAAAAAATAAATTATTGATTACACTAAAATTTTTAACTTTAAAAAATCTAGTCCTGAGGATGTCTACCTATAGTAGCAGTTTAGGTTTTATTTTCATTTGTATTTAGTCTGCCGATAGTAGCAGTTGTAGGGGTTGGTCCTGATTTCTTTAAATTTTCCAAGGTTTCAAAATAAGGAAAAACCAAAACCAGTGTAGACGGCAGTCTATAGAGTAGTATGCATAGGACTTGTTAGCGATTCTATCGAGAAGCAATCACAACGTTCATTGTTCGTTTCCATTACTGTTAGGTTTTTAGAGATTCAAAGAAAAAGCAAAATATATCCAAAGAACTTGGGTCTAACAAACAAGGCAATAGAGGAAGAGATGATAAATTTAAACATAGCTGATGAGGTAGAGGAATCTGTTCGTGATCAAGAAGAAGAAAAGGAAAGCGATGATGAATTTAACTTGTGTTTGGTAGGAAAGATCCTAACAAATAGTGCAGTCCACTTCCCATCTATGATGTTTGTTCTTGCTAAACTATGGCATCCAATTGAAGGTATTTCCATAACAAAAATCGAAGACAAAAGAATCCTCTTTCGTTTTTATAACAAGTTGGATCTAAGGAGGGCAACGGATGACATACCATGGTTTTTCAATGGACACCTAATTCTTTTCCATTGTTTGGAGAAAGGAGAGTTTCCAACTCAAGTTTATTTGATTTACTTGAATTTTTTGGTACAAAGTCCCAATCTACCTCTTAGTTCTATATCAGAAAGAATGGCAAGACAGTTGGGTAATTTCATTGAATGCTTCTTATACGATGCAACGATAATAACAAAAGACGTGAAGAAAAATATACGAGTTAAGGTTTGCTTAGATGTACAAAGCCCCTTGAAAAAAAGAAAGTGCATAATATATGGAAAGGACAAATCTACCTATGCCACTTTCCAATATGAAAAGCTATCGTTATTTTGTTTTTTATGTGGAAGGTTTGGACATGGAGAGAGTTTTTACCCTTTATTATTAACTACAAAAATACAATAGATGAATCTGGGATAGGATCTTTCTCTAAGGGCCCTACCAAGAAGGAATGTACAATTTGAAAGTAGATGGTTGCGAGAAGAGCCAAGAAATATGGTAAAAAGTGGAAGTAGTGTTGAGGAGCGAAAGGGAAGAGTAATGCTGGTTGGTGCATCGGAAGCCCAATCATCCAAAATGAGGGGTAAGAAAGTAATAACAAAGACCAATGATAGAGGCATTCTTGAGAACTACCGAAGAGGTGTCGACGAATATGGTATTGACAATAATTTGGAGCATAACCCTTTAAAGGGGATGGACAAAGACCACAAAGAGGATCCAATTGGTATCCTAAAAGGAAAGAAATGTTAGAGGATGAATCAACTAGAGGAGACACACGCTATAAGTATGGAAACTAATCTTGACATCAATTTATCGGCATCCACCAACAAGTAGGACGATCGGTCCCAATGAAAACCCTCCGCGGTTTGGGGCAACCACAGACAATAAGACGTCTCAAAAATTAACTAAAACAGTACCAACCCCAGATTTTGTTCATTATAGAAACAAAAGTTAGTTAAAAATAGATGAAACAAATACGAAAAAAGTGTGGATATGTAAACGGGATTGATGAGGGTGAGGGTGGATCTAGAGGAGGTCTCTTTTTAGGATGGAAAGAAAATTTATCTATAGATCTTAAAAGTTTTTCTAGCTCGTATATTTATGTGAAGGTCAAAGAAGAAAGCGAAAAGGCCAAATGGAGATTTACAGGTTTTTATGGATCCCTACAGAGCATCTAATGAGGGATTCATGGAATAAGCTACGACGCTTGCATAAGGATTGTCAACTCCCTTGGCTAGTCATAGGAGATTTCAATTAAATAATGTACTCATTTAAGAAACAAATGGGAAGGTTGTGAGAAGAAAGACAAATGGAAACTTTTAGGGAAGTCTTGGAAGATTGTGAATTAAGTAATCTTGGCTTTTCAGGGCAATGGTTTACGTGGGAAAGAGGACGACTAACAGAAAATAATATAGGAGAAATATTAGATAGAGGAGTGGCAAATCTAGAATGGTAGAGTTGTTTTCCTAGTTACTCTTTGTTTCATTTAACACACAGTTTCTCGGGCCATTGTCCACTGCTATTAGATACCTTGGGGCATCGAGGTGGTACAACAATAAGAAGAAAATTCCCCTTTCGTTTCAATGTAGAATGGGTACTTGAAGAAGACTTTAAGGTACAAGTGAAAAGAATATGGGACTCAATTAATGAAGAATTCCCGGGAAAACTTACAAGTTTGGGTAACTCCTTAAAAGAATGAGTTAGGATCAATAAAGGCATTTGACACAAAAAAAGAAAAAAGTTAAGCCAAAAGCTCGCTGAACTTAATAATGAAGACCCCGAAAAAGAGTGGCTAGCAGAAGTCAAGCTAGCATTAAATATGGAAGCTAATAAAGAAGAAATTTTTTGGGAGTAACAAGCAAAGGAAAACTGGCTTAGAATGGGTGATCGTAAAATAACTTTCTTTCACAACTATACGTCCTATTGCAAGAAAAGAAACACAGTAAAAGGGCTTGAAGATGAAATTGGCAGATGGATCGAGAGAGATTAAGAATTTCTAGCTTTAGCAAAAAAATATTTCAACGATCTTTTCTCCTTAAAACCCTTACAGGATTGCGAAAATTTATGGATAAAAATTTAACCTTGCATTCCTGGACACCTTAACGAGGAATTATCGGCTAGTTTTAAAGAAGAAGACTTGTGGGAAGTGCTAAAATCAATGGCTCCTCTAAAGGCTTCAGGTATAGACAGATTTTCTACTCTTTTCTTTCAAAAATATTGGCATATTATAAGGAAGGATTTGTCTAGGTTCTGTTTAGTAATTTTGAACAATCAAAACGAATTAAGCGCTATTAAAAGTACCAACATTGTCCTAATTCCTAAAGTTCAAACACCAAAAAATATGAGGCAATTTTGGCCAATTAGCCTTTGCAATGTAGTTTATAAAATAATCTCAAAATCTATAGTCAACAGATTTTGAAAGGCCCTTAGCTACTGCATTAAAGAAACACAAGGTGCATTTATACCAAGCAGATAAATTACTGAAAACATATTAGTGGCATATGAATTATTGCATTCTTTTAAGAAAAAAAAAAGATATGGACTAGGAAATTTTACTCTAAAACTAGACATGAGCAAAGCATACGACAGGGTAGAATGGACTTTCGTTGAAAATATGATGAGAAAGCTTAAGTTTTACGGCAAGCTGGTTTCATTGATCATGCGTTGCATCAAAAGCTTTTCATATTCAATTGTGTTTAATGGAGGGAATGGGTTTGAGTTCAGCCCCACTAAAGGAATAAGGCAAGGAGATCATTTAAGCCCATATCTATTCATCATTTGCGCTGAGGGTTTTTCAAGACTTCTTAATATCGCAAAAAGGGAAGGAAGAATAGAAGGGGAAAAAATAGGGAGAGGTGGTTTGTCAATAACCCACTTATTTTTCACTGATAACAGCATTTTATTTGGAAAAGCAATAGTGGAAAGAGCTTTAGCCATAAAATCAGTTGTTAATGATTACGAAAATAAAAGTCATTAATTTATGTCAGTAACAATGTTAATGAGGCAGTCAAAATGTAAATATGGAGTGATTTGGGGTTCGTATTGTGAACAACCTCGAAAAATATCTTAGGTTGTTGACTATGGTGGAAAGAAGAAAGAGAAACGCCTTTGTAAAAATTAAGATTTTTTTTTGACAAAACGTATTTTGTCAATTGAAGGAAAAGAGATGTTTATTAGATCAGTTTTACAAGCCATCCCAATCTATGTTATGCAATGTTTCAAATTACCAATTTCATTATGCCGAGAGTTAGAGAACATTATCTGTAAACTCCGGTGGTGAAATAACAAATAAGGGTATTCATTGGTGTAGTTGGGCGTCATTACGTATTCCCAAGGTGCAATGGGGGCTTGGGTTTAGAGACTTATCATTTTTTAATAATGCCTTGTTGGCAAAGCAATGGGTGGAAGTTAATCACCAACCTCACAAGTTTACTCATGCAAGTAATGAAATCTAAATACTACCCAAGAAGTGACTTTTTGAACGCTGAATTAAGGGCTTACCCTTTGTTTACATGGAGAAGCAGATGGGGCACTCGAAGTATTTTGGAATTAGGCATAGGTTGGAAGATAGGATATGGAAAATTAGTTAATATATGAAACGATGCATGGCTTCCTGGAGAAGAAAAATTACAGTTTCAGAATATAGATTACAAGTACACTTTAGTTGTAGATCTAATTAACTATGAATTTGTTATCTGGAATGAAGAAACCTTAAGAGGGCTTTTCCCTGAAGAACAAGCTAAGATAATTTGCTCCATTCCCTTAGGGAATGCCTTACAACCAGACACAAATGTTTGGCGAGGTGACAGGTAGAGGGAATACACGACAAAAAATGGTTACAAACGGTGTGTCACAGAGGAATTAAACCTGCTGGGAAATGAACTAACAACATATCTGGAACTAACTAGAAATTATTATACAAAAATTTAGAGCCTAAAGATTCCCAGCAGGGTACGGATCAATCTATAGAGAATTACAAATAATTTCTTGCCTACATTAAGTAACTTAAAAGCCCGTAGGCTGAGATATGTTGCCTTATGCCATTTATGTGGAGAAGAAGATGAGTCAGTTAGCCATATTTTTTGATATTGCAACATTACGAAACAAGTCCTCTAGCAAATGACAGTGACATTGGCGCCCATACATGACAATCAAGAATGGAAACAATGGTTAGCTAAGACGTTCAATATCAATAATGCATATAAATGTACATGCCTAGCAGTATCACTACGGGCTATGGCATAACAGTAACAAATACTACCACAAAGGTATTCGACAAAGAATATACGAGATAGTGGCCTTTATCAAAGCATATATAACAAAAATTAACATGCTATAGGAAGCACTGAAATGCAAACATATTACAGAGAAAACCTAGTGGGAACCCCCAACAGAAAGTTAAGTAAAAGTAAACTTTGATACCGCGTTTCAACAACAAAGTAACAAAATAGTTTTGAAAATAATCATCAGAAATCATATGGGGCTAGTTATGGGTTCATGTACTTACTCCATCAACAATGTTTGAGATCCGACAACCTCTGAAGCGTATGCATGCCTTTAAGGAGTTATCTTTGTAGAAGAAATGAGGTTTGGCAATGTAATTATCGAAGGGGACTCAATAATCGTCACAAAAAAGCTACAAAATCCAGGAAATGATAGATCAGTTATTAGGGGTTTTATAAACGAAATAAAAGAAAAGTCAAGAAATTTTTGGAATATTGTGTTCCATTACGTACCGTGAGAAGCCAACGGAGCAGCGCATGCAATGGCTGCCTGGGGAAGAAGAAGCGACTCTTCGGCTTTCTGGGTGGAAGAAACTCCGTTGGAGGTTGAACCCATAGTACTAAGGGATCAAGGGAGAAGTTCTTAGTGAAAGTAATATCGGTGGTTATGGTGGGCTAAGTCCGGAGAAGAGAAAAGGTCAACAAAGCTCCATGGAACTCAGAAAATGATGGATCTGGGGGGAAAAATTAAGATGAGGACAATGGGTTTATTTACCAGGTCCAGCTAGAAGAGACATTCGGCGACTCAGCAACAGAAAAGGAGGGCAAGGGAAAGTTAAGTTTTAGAGTTTACATTTTTCTTTTCTTTAGGGTCCGTTTGGAAACCAGGAAAACATTTTCCGGAAAATGTTTTCCTGGTTTTACCGTGTTTGGATGCTTGAAAACATTTTCCAAAGGGAAAATATTTTACTGGACACGGGTAAAATCCCCTTCAATTTGGGGAAAACGTCTTACCGATTTCAATTGTGTAAGACATTTTCCATCTCCTCTTCATCCAGGTAAGGCTTTGTTTTTCATCCGTTCTGCCTTCTTTTTCTTCCATTCTTCAAATTTTTCCATGTCTTTTTCTTCTTTCGTTCTTCAATTTTCCTTAATTCGTCGCATTTCGTTTCTGCTCAGGCAAAGCTGCTGTTTCGTTTTCTGTCTTCCCCTCTTTCTCCAGAAATCATTCTTCCTTGCAAGGTATGGCATCTTCTTATTCTGCTTTTTTCATTTTGTTTTGGTGATGGGTTTTGTGATGTGGAGTTGTGGTTTTGGTGATTTTTTTTTCATATGTATTCTGATTCCCTTGGATTGAGATTGACGTGTGGTTGTTGTCCCTCTTTTGGTTTTTTTCATTCTTGTTGTTTCAGCTTTTTTTGCCATACTAACAAACCGTGGTTGTTCTCTTGGTAGTCGGCAGTGACTTTGGCTTATACTTTCGATTGTTGGTGGGATTATCATTTTTCATTCAATGGGTTTTGACTGGTGTTCTCATGTGTTGTTTTAGGTTAGTTGTGTCATATACTTTGTGAGCCTATAGAAGAACGTAAGCTTCACTACTAGTTCTAGCACAAATAATCTTAGGATCTGAACATCTTAATTTTGCCAACACAATAAGTATATGAATTAGGCTCCACCAACTGGAAATGTTAAAAGCAAATTTGGATTCTTCTTATAAAACAAATTTGAAAATCGATGTGCAAATATCATGATTTGAAATTAGAAGAGAGTTGTAATGCTAAGTGTTCTTGCTTGACTCATTAATAAAGATGCTAAATATGACAGAATCATCAAATGAGATATACTTCTTTCATTGAGAATCATAGTTTGGTTTATATGATCATCGATCAACGCCATAGAAACAACCTAATATAATAAGCACTCAATAAGGGTGATACCACCGGCCATCATTGTTGTGTTTTCCCTGTTTGAACTTCCACTATCTTTACTATTTCTTTGATGTGGAGGTGGGTTTTGAAGTTGAGCTTCTAGTTGTTTTACTGCGTTAATAGGACGATAAATGGTTTAAAATCATTAGGTATATCCTACTATAAGATTACAACAATAGAATGTCCCTTGAAGTATAATCTTTTCCGGCATGCACAAATATGATCATACCCAAACTAAATTCCTTTGATTTTACTTTTTCCCTTTTTGTTTTGGGGTATAAAGTCAAGTATTTAAGCATACGGGGAACTACGGAGCCTTAATGCTACCAAACAAATCATAAACCTTGTTGTCATTGATGCTGATGACTATTTTAGATGAGGATGACGCGTTTGGAGACCATAAAGTCTTCCAGTATGGTTCTCCAACATGGTGACACTACGGTTTGATTTGCTTAGTTTTATGGTCAATTAAAACATATGATAAGCAGCAGTTAAATATTTAGGTATAACAAACATCAAAATAATACCAAAATGGTTCAGGTTTCATATTCAAACACAACACAACATAACACAACACAACATAACATAACATAACCATAGAGTTTGTAAGAGTTCCCCACCAGACAGATAGGAAAACATAAGTCTTAAACATAAGTCGTAAACAACAATATGGTGGTGAAACACCTCTCACCTATGCATACTTCTAATACAAGACACTTACTAAAGACTTGATTTATTTAGTACTTCCTTTCGGGGATATAAGAGTCTTGCTGCGATTTCCTTCCAATGAAGCTTGTCTCAGGACACTTGCGTTAAAAAAATAGATCCGATAGAAGTTAACAATAAATATGGTATTCAATTGATATAATGTAAGGCATTGCAAATGGAATGATAAATAAATAGTCGAGTTGGTTGCATCTTTCTCGATTTGTTCTGACTCAAACTTACGAAACATAAACCGATATTGCAATCTGGTTTAGTTGGGTTTATGTTTGATTCTGAGTAGTAATTTGTCATCTTATTTTGATCTTATCATTTTAATGCATCTCGGTTTATGGTTTATAAATATTTTACTATGACATATGCATGATTTTGATTTATGAGAATAAAAGATAGTGACAAGTTCAATTTCTATATTCTAGATTTTGGTGGTGGGCTCTGCCTCTTGATCCATTTTCTAAATTTAATCTTGTCTTCTATGTCCAAGAAAAGAGAATAATACCTTTTATATTTTCAATTTCTAAATATGTTTTTATTCTTAAAACATTTAAAAATGATAGAAAGACCAATGGACCACAAAGTGGTTCAATGCGAAATATAAAATCGGCTTTAATTATATATTACGTAGTATATAATTGATTATTGACATTTACATTATAAGTAAAATAAAAATTGTTAATTTTAAATTTTAAATTTAAATTTACGATATGTTTTAAATTTAAATTTTCTCATTAATCTCATATTTAGGAGAAAAATAGAATGCATTTTGAAGTTCTATCTTGCTTTTTGCTTTTAATAATCAAGGTGTGGTTAAGGTAAAAATAGAATGCATGCTAAATGAATGAATCAATGGCGACCAAACAGGACCAAAGTCACGGTAACCAACTAATCACTACATGTTCTATATATATATTTTGATATATTTTTTATATATTTAAAAGTAAATACATATAATCAATATTTTGGATGAATCAAAATATTTATATTAAATTTCAATATAATTCTAAATTTTCATCTACTTTCTTTCAATTTTCATCCATAATTCTAAATTTTTTATATTAAAATATTTATCTCAATTTATTTTACAACTTCATTTCAAGTTTTTCTTTATAAAGCAAAGTAATGTGTCAGTCCAACAACCGACTTGGAATCTCATCTAAAGTACTAAACAGTAAAATAAAAAAAATTGTTAATACTTTATGTATATAACCAAATTGAATAAAATCGTTTATTTATCAGCTTTCTTAATTTTTTTAATATATCTTTATTCTATAATATTTAAAAAATTTCACTAATTTGAAAATAAAATATTTATTTTATTATGAAAACTAATTACAAATAGAATTTATTTGAATAAAAAAATTGTATAATCAAATTTTGATCAAACAAGTGAAAAGAGGTGACAAAAGAACGACTGCAATGCATGCATGCTTCTTTCTTCTCCATCGTTTAGTCGTTGTTCAATAAAGTTAATGACCATGATTCTTTTTCTTTGGGCCACCCTTGGCCAACCACTTTTGATTTAATTTCCTTTTGTCTCAAGATTCAAAATTAATCCTAGGTAAAATTATTATACGTGTGTTACGAATTAGATTATATTTTATTTTTTTCGTTAATAGAATAGATAAATTAGTTTTTACATGTTAGGTCTAATAGTAAATCGGTCTTTTTGATTAAATATTTTATCAATTTCTGTTATTAAAAAATCATTGTAATTTTTATGATAGTTAACTCTATTCCCTTTAGTCATGGTAACTTTAGTCATTACTTGAGAAACTTTTATATATATATATATATATATATATATATATATATATGTATGTATGCACTTTAGTCATGGTAATTTTAGCCATATATGTGACCTTATGAAAAGTTTACGTATTTTTTGTAGTGATCAAATATTTATGTGGTATTGTGTAGATGGATCGTAATCAACATCATGCAATTGTCGGAGTCGTGGCTTCAGTTTTAGCTTTTGGGGCTATCTGGATTAAAAAATTAAAAACTAGGAAGGAAATTACTTCTCATCCTAATGTGAATAGAGATTATGAAAGAGAAAATTATATTAATAGTATTTTATATAGTGGTGACCAGCATTGTATTGATGTGATAAGGATGAGACCGATTGTATTTTTAATTTGTGTGATATTCTTAGTAGAAATAATTTGTTACAATCAACTAAATCGGTGAATATTAGGGAGCAAGTGGTTATATTTTTACATATAATTGGTCATAATGTAAGGTTTGAGTGATAGGATCTAGATATTATAGATCAATTGAGACAATTCACCGTTATTTTAGGATTGTATTGAGAGCTATTTTGAAATTGTATAAGCTAGTTATTAGATTACGATGAGTCAATTCCTAGTGAAATCGAGAAACAATTCAAGGTTTTATCCTTATTTTAAAGATTGTATTGGAGCATTAGATGGAACTCATGTTAGTGCATCCGTTCCACTTAACATTCAAGGAAGATTTCGTAGCCAGTAAAGGGGGACGACACAAAATGTATTATTTGCCATTACATTTGATTTGAAATTTTCCTATGTTTCTAGGTGGTTGGGAAGGTAGTGCACATGATTCTCGTATTTTAAGTGATGCACTTTCACGCCCAAGAGGATTAAGAATTCGGAAGGTAAGAATTATACAACATTAAATACCAAATAGTTCTAGTAAGCTCATAATTTATTAGTAATAATTATGTTTTGTCAAATTGTAGGTAAATATTATCTCTTTGATCTTTGGATATGGCATCCGTAATGGATTTATTACCCCATATCGTGGTGTTCGATATCATTTAAAAGAGTTTAGTGCTCGGGGGCTGAAAATGCAAAGGAACTCTTTAATCTTCGTCATTCATCATTACGAATCACTATTGAGCGTGTTTTGAGATTTTGAAGAAAGCGGTTTCGTGTATTAGATCTTTGAGCCATTTTGGAATTTTCAAACTCAAGTAGATATAGTTTTGGCTTGTTGCATCATTCATAATCATATCATGGGAGTTGATCCTAGTGATTTACTTAATCAAGGATTATACGAGGAGCTGAGAGTACGATTTGATAATATCAACTCTTACGGAGCGAGAAGAAAGAGAAGAAGCAAGAGAATGGTCCGCTAAGAGAGATGAAATTGCACAAACTATGTGGATGATTATATGGCTAGAAACATTAGGTAGGTTTAGGGCTTAGGGTTGTTGTTTCTATGTTATGTATGTTTTAGTATTAAAATTTTTTTTTTTTTTTTTTGTTAATGTTGGATTCTAAAATTTTAGTTTATTATATTTGTTGGATTGAAATTATTATGTCTTGATTTTGTTAGATATTGATTATGTTTCAAGCTTGTTAGATATTGAATTTATTATGTTTTAAGCTTGTTGGATATTGAAATGATTGACAATGACAATTATTAATGTAGAATGGGTAAGGGCAACAAAGAAGGGACCTTCAAGCAATTCAGGTGGACAAAACCGATGGAACATCTTTTTCTTGAAATTTTAGCGAGAGGAGGCCCAGAAAGGAAATAAGCCTTCTAATACTTTCAAAGCGTTTCTATTAATCGAGTTGTGAAGCTATTTCTGAAAAATTTCAAGTCCAATGCGATGCAAAACATGTGGAAAATCATTTGAGGATTTGTAAAAAAAAGCGATGGCAGATTATATGCACAATTCGGGGTGAAAGTGGTTTTGGATGGGATGATAACATGAAAATGATCACATGTGATAGAGCGACATATGATGCAGCAGTAATGGTAATATATGTATATATATGGTAAGTATATTTCAATTATTTTTTACTTGTTATTCTAATTTTGTATAATATCCAACAGGCGCACAAGAAGTATGAGCCATTTTTGAATAAAAGCATTGATCATTATGATGAAATGGCTTTGGTTGTTGGCAAAGATATGGCAATGAGGAGTTTTGCGAACATTTCTTGACATAGATTTGGATGATGATAACATAGATTCGAGTGCCTATAGATCTGCGAGAATGAAGCGACTGAAGAGGTAAGAACAAATGTATCTTCATCTGGCACATCCAAACGTAAAAGAAAAAAGGCTCAAGAAAGTGTCAATGATGAACAAATTAAATTTGTGGGTGAACAACTTGGCAAAATTGCTAATGCTTTGGAAACTGCGGATAAGACACCACATCTTTACGAAGAAGTGATGTCAATAGAGGTAGAAGGATTTGATGATGACTTCCTTTGTTCTGTGTTTGATTATTTAGTGAGTCATGAATCTGAGGCAAAAGCTTTTTTAGTTAAAAGTAAGAAGCATAGAAAATTTGGCTTCAAAAATTTTCTCAAGGTTGAAGATATTGATACTTTTAATGTGGTGTAATATTAGTTATGCACTTGGATAATATTGTTGTTATCATGTGGTGTAATATTAGTTATCATATGGTGTAATATTTAGTTATGCACTTGGATAATGTTGTTGTTATCATGTGGTGTAATACTAATTATGTATTTGGATAATATTATTAATTTCTAGTATTAATTGTGGTTTGGAAGCTAATTTATAATTATTCAATCCTTATTTTTTATTTTTTTATAACACAATTACAAATAATTTATTTGACTTTGGTTGTTTTCAATTTATGACGGTTAATATTATAATTTAATAATTGAGTATTATTATATATTTAAAATGATTTATTTATTTATAAATAAATCATTGCAATACATGTAAAAACAATTTAAAATATAAATTTTATATATATATATATATATATATATATATAAAGTAAGAAAAGATAATAAATTCTTAAATATATAAATTTTTATTAAAACAGCTTTTCAGGAAAATATTTTTAGGAAATCTGCCAAACAACAGAAAATATTTTACACAGATTCATCCAAACACCAGAAAAGTAAATCATTTTCCAGAAATCATTTTCCAAGAAATCATTTTCCAAAAATCATTTTTCGGAAAATATTTTACCTGCAAACAAACAGAGCCTTAGTTTTATTTAGAAAATGATTGTTTTTCTCATCCGCAGAGGGTTTAGGGGCCTGGTATCAGGTTTTAAGAAATGCAAAACTGAGGCATCGTCCACGGTATGCAACAATTGAATGACAATGGTAGTGTTAGATGGATTAGTGATTTTTTAGGATTATGTATTTTTTTTACTTAATTTTCCTTATTTCAATGCAGTGGCCAAATTAAATTCAAAAAGAAATAATTTCATTCAATTAATTTCATTCAATAATGAAATATTAACAAATGAAAATGTTACTAAATACATATAATTAATGGCATATTAATAATCATAAAATTATCTTGAAATTAATATTAAATTTAACAACTTTTAATATAGAAAGTGTTCATATATCTTTAAGTTTGATAAATAAAATTCTCAGTATCTCATTGTTTGAAAAGTATTGATGAAATATTTATTAACCTTATTAAAGTTTTGTTTGGATAGCACATAGTAATTTTATAAAAGTGCAATTATTAGGATAATAGTTACATTCTCTTATAATTATAAATAATTATAATTCCCAAGACGTATTTAGCTAAGAGAGTCTAATTACATCATAATTCTCTATGTCATATTTTGTAGTAGAAATTGTAATTAAATAGTATTATACAAAGCTTTATTTGATCATAAATTTTGATATAAAAAATTAAAGTATTTTTAAATAAAAGTTAAAATTGAACAAAATTGACAAAATAATGTTTCAAATGAAGTCTAAAAGATAAAATTTTGAACCCATTATTTTGAACTCTTAGAATTTTTTTTAATCAACCTTTGAATAAAGTTAAAATGGTTTCAATCAAGTTAGGATTTTTTTTTCAATCAGTTAAATTGTTTTTAAAACAAGTCAGTATAGCTCCAGGGAAAAAAGTTTTGATACTTTTTGGCCAAGTATCGATAGTTTCCAAAATATCGATCTCTTTCAAAAATCAATACCAAATTGACATTCTGTTTTTCAACCAATTCAGTTAAGTATCGATCTAGTATTGATACTTTTCATATGGTATCGATAAAAGTCCACTAGTGTCAATATTTTTAGCTCCAACGATCATTGAATTTTTCATTAAATGCAAATATATATATATACCTTTTTAGCAAGTATCGATACTTGTAGTTGCAAGTGAATTAAATGCACTAGTTATTTCATCCCCAATGGCTCTATTCTTTTCTCCAACAACCACAACGGTTGGAAATCAATTAAGGATATAAATATCAACTTCCAAAAGTCCTACAACAAGAAGAGAGATTATCAAGCTTAAAGATCAATAAAAAATAACCTTGCGATTACAATTCTCAGTAATTTTCTTTAAACACCCACTTGTGAGCCTCCATTGTTTTCATTTAGCTCAAGTGTTTCTATTTGTAATTGAGCTTAATTTACAAACATTATGATCTTGTAAGGGTTATTTCTTTGTTTGTTCATTTGTATCTCATTGAGTGGATTTGTATCTTAAGGTTTGGGTAGAAACCTTAAGGGAGTTTGCAAGGTTAAAACTTGTCCTCAAAGGTTGTCAAATTAATGAATTTGGAAAAATCCTTAGTAATGGAAAGCTAAGGTAGTGGAGTAGGCAATTGGGGTCGAACCACTCTAAATTCTTATGTTCAATTTTTCTATCCTTATTCTCTAGCATCCACAAAATTTTAAAAAGTCAATTCACCCCCTCTTGAAAATTTTGGTTAGATTACTTGAGCTAACAATTGGTATCAGAGTTAATCTCTTTTAGACAGTTTAACAACCAAAGAGGAGATCCTTGAGGTAGTTCAACTTTCAGCCAATCAATCTACAAGAGATAACGTCTATATCCAGTTTAGTTTTTCTTGGAGAATCACAATTTATCTTCAAGCCTCTTTACTTCAACAATGTCAACTATTTTTATTAGAAGACAAGAATGATGTTGTTCATACAAGCAAATGATCTTATTGTATTGGACATCATCATGGACGGTCCCTCCATACCTCTTAAACAAGAAGAAAAGCTCCTTATTCCAAAAAGTAAGAAAGAGTGGAATGAGGAAGATAGAAGAAGTATTCAATTGAATGCCAAGGCTACGCACACCTTATTTTATGCACTTGGTCCGGAAGAATATAATAAAGTATTATCATGTTCCAATGCCAAAGAGATATGGAATAAGTTTGAAGTCAAACATGAAGGAATTCAATAGGATTGCTAAGTGCACAATTGCAAATACTGCTTGAGATATTTTGGAGACTGCTCATAGAGGAACATCCACAGTCAGGCAATCAAAGATGCATATGCTAATTTCAAGTTTTGAGAGCCTAAGGATGCAAGAGTAAAAAACAATTGGTGAATTTTATTTCAAATTGTGTGACTTATCAAATTAGACTTTTACCTTAGGTAAAGAATATCCCAATGCTAGGTTGGTTAAGGAAGTATTAAAGTCTCTCCTTGAAAGATTTTAAATTAAGGTCACAACCATTGAAGAGGCCGAAGATATTGAAATATTGGTCATTGATGAACTCATTGTTTTTTTTAAAGACCTTTAAGATGAACCTAGATGAGGCAAAACACAAAAGAGCTACAAGAGATAGAAACATTGCTCTACAAGTAAATAAGGAAGTGCAAAGTCCTTAAAATGCTATTATAGAAGATCTCTAGGAGTAGATAGCCTTACTGACTTAAATTTTTTAAGACTTTCAAGAAACAGGAAAGAAGATTCAAGAAGTTTGAAGCCAATGCAAATGTTCCCAAAAACAAGTCAAATGGATTTCTAATCAATGAAAAATTTGAAAATGACAAGAAAAAAGGTGTGCATTACTATAAGTGTCAGGGTTATAGTTACATTCAATCTGAGTTTACTTTAAAAAGAAGAAAAAGTCACCTTGTATTACTCAGAGTGATGAGGATTTTCTAGTGGATCTAATTCAAAAGAGGATCATCAAAACTTTATTGTTTTTACTGCCAGTACAATTAGTGAAGAAGATTCTAATGAAGAATACAATGGTAGAACCGATGAGGATTTCTTGAAGACATATAAATTGATTTTAGGCAAATGGGAAATGGTATGTGAAATCAACACTCAATTATCCTAAGAAAATAAGCAATGGAAAGATGATAATGCAACTTTGATTAAACAACTGCTAAAGAAGCTCTCATTGCAAAGGAATTAGACAATATTGTGAAAGTCACGAAATAGCTTTTTAAAACTAAGCTAATGCTTGAGAAGTTCACTACGAGCAGTAACAAACTCGATGAAATTCTAGCAGCTAGGAAGAGAGATCAAGGTAGGGGAGGCTTAAGCTTTGTAGATAAATGCAAAACTATAATAGGAAGTCTCACAATTTTTATAAAAGCCACAGGTTTAAAGGAAGTTGGTGAAAACTGTAAATCAGTGTTATTCAAATCATCCAAGAAGAATATTTATTCCCATAAGGTGATTTGCCACTATTGCAGTGCCCCTAGCCATATACGACCACATTTCTTTAGGATGCTACATGATTTGAGATGGAGGAATTCAATGCCTAAGGTAGTGCCCACTCCTCGAGGCACTGCAACTAAAAAAGTGCAAAAAAAGCGTATGAGTGAAGAAATAAGATAAATGTTTGCTTGTTTCTCATTATTCCTTGAAGTCCACTATTGATGGAATTTGGTATTTTAACAGTGTTTGTTCACAACATATGGCAGGTAACCAATTCTACTTCACTAATAAGATTGTCCTATTGGAAGAGTGACATTTGGTGATGGGAAGAAAGGTCAAATACTTGGTAAATGGATTTTAAATGTTTCAGGTATGCCCCAATTGAAGAATGTGTTGCTTGTATATGATCTCAAAGCCAATCTGGTGAGTACCAGTCAACTCTATTTTTAAGGTAAGCTTGTAAATTTCACGTTTATTACCAACAATAACAAACTCGGTGAGATTCTAGCAGCTAGGAAGAGAGAAAAAGATAGGGGAGGCTTAAGCTTTGTAGATAAATGTAAAACTATAAACAGAATTTACCACAGATCATTCATCTTTATGATGAAAGACTTAATTACTATTTGATAGTAATTAAATTTTCATAAAGGAAGATGTAATAGTTACCATGAGATAAAGCAGAATCCTATTGGAAGAGTGAGTTTATCCCAAAGAGATTAAGGATATCTTATTAGGGTAACACACTTACGACAAGGTTATTGGACAAGTACTGATCGAGTTACTTTTATAATGGTATGGCATTAGGGAGATCTCAATCACGATACTATAGTGGAATGATTTCGTGACTAAATGAGTTTAAAATTAATAGCCGAAAAGCTAAAACTTAATTATAAATCATTTAATCCTTAATCACGTATGTTCAATCAGTCCCTTTGCTAGCTCGTTGAAACCAGAACTGAATTGCATGTTGAATCAAATAAAAAGAAATGGTAAAGTTGGAGAAATAGGAAACATTGGTTTTCTCTCTAAATGGAAATGACTTGAAAAATTAATTTATTGGTTTTTGAATTATTAATTAATTAATTAATTAATTTAACTTCAAAAATGAAATTAAATTAATTAGTCATAGTGAAACCGTTGAATGTAGAAATATTAAATATATTTTCTCATAGATTCTTTTTTGGTAAAGTTACAATAATTTTAACAGAATTAGAATCAAGTTAAGAAAATTATTTAATTGAGAAATTAATTAATTAATTTATGATGTTTATTTTGAAAAATAGAAAAACATATATTAGGTTGGATTGAATTATAAAGTACTTGGTTAAATGTCTAGGAAGTACTTATAATTAAACCCGATACGAGAAAGGCCCAAGCCCTTCATACTAAATATTGGGACGGCAAACCCTAGTATGTTTAACTAGGGTTGTCACTCACCGCCCCAATCCTAGTTAGACTAGGATTTTGTTTTTCTATTGAAATAGACTTCTATTAATTCAACAAGCGTTTCACTTTTTCTCCCTGTAAATAAATGACACCATACAACTTTGAGATATTGTTATTTTACCCAAAAATAGTGAGAATTTATTTTTTAAGTATAAATTCTATTTTTCAAAATAACAATTCTACTGGTTTCTATTGAAGAGGGATTTATTTTCTACTGAAAGTAAAGTAAATAATTTCTAGTTCTGTGTTTGATTTGAACTTGTTCGAGCCCACGCTCAAAGTAGTTCGTGGCACGAGAATAGCGGAGAAAGTCGTTCGGTTGAAAGCTGGGAACGACAAGGATCCGTCTAACCGAAAACACAGATGCGATTTTAGTAAAGGGTTTATTGCTATAAATATTACAAACCGAGTCGATTTTCAAAATTTTAATTTTTCACTGTGTAAAAAAATCATTTTTGAACCGGATTTTTTCCAACACTTATGTGTGTTGATGACTACTTCAAGTATACTTGGTTAAGGTTTCTTAGCGAAAAATCAAATGCATTTGATGAATTTAAAAGACTATGCAAGGGTTGATTAATGAATAAGGAAAAATCATTGGGATGGTAAGAAAGATACGTAGTGACCATGGAAATGAATTTGAGAATGAAGATTTTGTCCAATTCTGTGACAAAGAGGGGATCAGACATGAGTTCTCAACACCTAAAACACTTCAGCAAAATTGTGTGGTAGAATGCAAGAATGAAGTATTTGGACAACTTTGGTCTAGAATAGTGATTGTTCTTTTGTTGAGAAAACTACATTTAAAATAACTCTCTTTAAAACAACTTTTGTTTAGAATAGTTGTCAATGAGAACAACTTTCATTCAAGAATAGCTCTTGTTTATAATAATTTTTGTTTAAGAATAGCTATTGTTTGAAACATTTGTCATTCAAGAACAACTATGTTTGTTGGGACTAGACTTGTCTATGGGTCGGGCCACATTGCCCAACCTGAAGGCCCGCCTAAAATATGGGAGGGTTAAGGCAAAAATATAGGTCCGAAAAATGGGTTTGGACATAAAATAAGGCCCATTTAAAAAATAAATCGGGCCTCGAGTAAGGTTTTTTTTTGCCTGGGCCCTACCCAGCCCTAATTTGTAAAAAGAAAAAAATTGTTGTTTTCTTCTTGTTTTCTCACTGTTTTGCTACCATTTCACTATTATGTTGCTAGTATTTTGTTGTTATTGTTTGGATATTATATAACTATTATTTTATTGTTAATTTTGCTACTATTTTAGAGGTATTTATTTGTTAAGTTGCACCTATCTTAATATTATTTAAGTATAAAGATTTATTTTCAATTTATTAGAAAATATTTATTTTAATGTTTTTAATATTTTTGATGTATTATATTTTTAAAAAATTATACAAAATTTTAATATGGGCGGGTCAGGTCCAAGTTTTAGCATTTTTATTCGGATTGGGCTTAGGCAATTTTAGGCTCATTTTTTGGACTTGGACCTATCAAATAGGGCTAAATTTTTGTCAAGGCTTGGCCTAGCCCATGAACAAGTCTAGTTGGGACCTTAGCTATAATGTATATGAAGTTTCAGCTCATGTTCAAACAACTCATTGAACTGGATGTTTTGTCACCATGTTCTATCCCTTGTTCGAATAGCATGTATGGGCAAACCTTTAGACAACAGTGTAGACATCTTTTTAGGGCAACCTAAGTGTAGTATAAAGTTGGCATTTTTTACTTTGATCTTCATGATGCATTGCACTGTCAACAAATGATCCTTAGTCTATGTTTTATTCTTTCCTAAATGGTGATGGTCAAATTTGAGTAAAGAAAAGAATGAATGATCGACTTGCCTTATCTCAAGATATCATTTTTATCCTTTAAGCCTTTTTATTGGTGATTAAGCTGATTATTCTACTTGTTTTCCTAAATGAAAAATCAAATTTTATTACTAACCTTGAATACACAATTTATTGCTAAGTAAGAACATAAAATGTTAGTAACTAAACTTAAGTATCTATAATCATATTTACATTAAAATAGGTACTCATATTTTTAGTATTGTGCTAAATTTGAATCTGACATACTAGACATGAAATCCTATATAAGGGATTAACCACTAATCTTGTTTGTTAAGTGCGATTAGCAACTTATCCGAACCTATTTTATTTAAATTGTATTTTAACCTTAACTAAGGAATCCTAAAAGTAATAGTTTCTAGCCTATCTCATCATAACTAGATTACGAAGTATGTTTACATGTGCGGAAGTATGAATATCCCAAACGCGTGGGCAATACTTGATTAGTTTTATAATAGATCAAATTCTTCTATTAGTTCATATGCACGAGTTCTGAGATCCAATCACTATACACTAAATCCGTATTTTTTTAATTTTTTTTTTTGAAATTTCAATTTTGTCCAAATAATAACAGTTAAATCTATTAGTCATATAAAAAAAATCTTCCATTTGTGGTTTTTAATTGTATAGATAATATAAATTAATAACTAAAATTAATTTGAGAATAAAGAATTAATGAATGCTCAGCTTATACAATAACTAAAACCTAAGTAACATTCATATAAATAAAAATAATTAAAACCATATAATAAAATATCTAAAATAAAATTTTAACTACAAATAATCAAATCAGAATTTAAAAAAAAAAAAAAGCATAATTCATACGTGTCATGCCCATCTACTCAATTATATTTATTACTAAAAATTTTAAATACCGAATTAAATTTTAAATCTATGTAAAAAAATTGAGAAAAAAGTAATTATCAAAAACTAAATATAATCTTTTTAAAAATTTATAAATTTTAAACTATAAAATAAAACAACATAATGGGAAAAAAAAAAATGAGAGACGAATGAGTGAGGTCGCATGTTGGTCATTGACCCTACCCGATCACATTATAAAAATTGTATTTCACCTCTAATTCATTCTATTCAGGAAACTTAGTATTGAGGTTTAACCTGTGCAATGTGCATATTTTAGTGCGGACGACCTAATCAAAAAAAAAAGTGAGAAGACTTAAGCATAAAGACTAAATATCAAATTTTATCCAAGTATAATACCGCTACTAAAACCTCATAATTCAAGAAATATGAACCAGTTGGATATTTAATTGCACTCAAAATGGAATGGACTTAAACCAAGAAATAACTTGACAAAATTAAGTGTGTACAGAATTTGACACTCATCTGGATTTAGACTTTAGGTGTTTGTGATACTCGCACCCAAATTCGAGTACCGAGTATCACTCGATGTTTCAAGCTTGAAATCTATCTCAACCCTTAACCAGTTTGCCTTTAGACAAGACGAAGGTGAAAAAAGATCATTATGAAGAAGTAACAATGAGAGGAAAAAGAATATCAATCACAAAAATGGAACATTTGACGACCATGGACTTAGATACAAAGATTTAATGTCCAATAAAAATTAGAACTGAAACAAACTAATAAAGAAACCAATTTCACATCACATAACAATACAACAGAAGAAGACAAGGCTCTTCTTTCTTTAATCAAACTGATTCATTCCCCCTACCAATCATTCAGCAAATCAACTGCCCCATTTCGCCAATTGCAATTAGTAAAATGTCAAATGTGTATAGGCAGTAGCCTTACCTCCTAAATCTGTTGTAGATGCCACTGAAAGGGTAAAACACCCGGGATCCTGTAATTATTCTTCCACCTCTTCGTTCACCTGCTGCTGACCTCCATCCCCACCTTTGGCTGCTGCTGCCTGCCTTTTGTGCTTCTTGCTTTTGGCTTTCTTAGCTTTCATGCGACGTTTTTTCTCATTCGCATCAACCCAGGTATAGTCGGTTGGTATGTGGAAAGGATCAACCTCGTCCCTATACCGGTGGCTATCACTATCACTTGACTGGCCACCACGACTCCCTCTCATCCACGAAATCCATGATGTTGAACCCTCTGATTCTTTTGACTTGGCATCCTGGAAATGAACTGGGCTGGAAGGAGGTGTTGCAAACTCCTCCATCGGCTGAAGCTCCTCAAATTTAGTGAAAGTGACAAGGACTCGAATAGTTGGGACAATAGGGATGGCAACCTAGAATAAGGAACATGAGACATCAATGTGCAAGATTGGAATGCTTTATGATATTAGACACTACTCTGTACTCATAAGTCATCACCACTGTCTATCATGCTTGCACAACAGTTTCCACAGACAAACATTTAAAATGAAGATCTTTTAGCATAAGGGCCATTCTCAAAGTTAACATTAACGATTAAAGTGTTAGAAGGAAAGACAATAGAACTGGCAAGAAGAAATAGGGAAGTATTTTGCCGCCACACTATAATGCACATTGCATCTGGTTCATTCACTACAAGGGGGCCTCCTGAACCAGAAATACAGATGGAGAAATGTAAATAACAATTAAAACCGTGCTTTGTAATGTCAGAATCATATATGCGTATTTTAATGAAGAGTTATGCAAGATTCCAGCAATATGGCAAACCTAAATATCAACATTAAAAGTGGCTTCTCCGTCATTTTGAAATATTAAATGACAAGACAATCTCTTAATACCTATATTAGACCTAAGCTTTTGCCTAGTGACTTGAGCCTAGGTCCAAAAGCATCAAGTAATGGCCAACCTTCCTAAGATTTTCAACCAGAAAATATATATTAAACCATTAGTAACATAAGAATGGCTTATGATATGCATGCCCTTAAGTTTTCCTTTACCTTAACAAAAGTAATTCTCAAATAACAATAAGCTAACAATCTATTGCACTTCCAGACCTCAATTCACTAGTTGACACAAAACAAGCCCCTACTTCAGCTCTCATTCAAGTTAATTTCCAACCATTACAAAACAATGTGTTTGGATTTTCAACACCATAGGACCAAGGATACCATTAATAGGCCCATTTCCTGTGTTTGTTAAAATTAATGTGAACAAAATGAGGTGATTAGATAACAGGAGATAAGCAAGTAAGACCAGCAAAGTGTTCTTCATAGCAATTTCAGTATTCGCTCTAATCCAGGACATATTTTCCTGCCTAAAGATATTGATAGCTCTTTATTTTCAGACATGACCATCACTCCAAGTCAACTTTGAAGCCTAAACAAGATTTTTACCATAAAATAAGATAATTGTTCGAGTTATTGGCATTATATGTCTTACATTACCTTGACTGGAAATGTGCCCGATGGCAGTTTAGTGGTTAAAAGCTCTCTTAATCTCCTTATAGCCTTGACTTTGTTGGCTAATATGTCAAGTAAAGGCAGGAGTTCCTCTGTCTTTAAAGGGAAATCTGGTGTTAACCACAAAACAGGCCTCAAACCCTTCTTATACTCACTTTCATGTTTATCATCACTATTGCCCCCTTTCTTCTTCTTCTTCTTGCTGCTTTTATCTTTACGCTTCTTGCCATCGACAGCATCTTCCTTCGCAAATTCAGACGATGATCTATGATTATCAACTTGTCTCTGATTGCTACCTTCAGGAGCCGATTTTGAGAACTTTCCAATCTTACCATCAGGATCATCACTGTTCTTTGAGCCTTTCTTATTCCAGCCAAACCAGCTCTTCTTCTCCTTAGCAACACCATTTGATTCACAATTTTCATAGCCACCTGCTGAACCATTTTCTTGACAGTCGACAACTCCATGCTCATCATCATCACAAACACCATCTGAATTTCCCATACGAAGCGCCGAATTCAACTGCATCCTTTCCTCAGCTGTCAATACATCATCATACTCGTCATGTTCACCGCTATTTGCCATCCTTTCTTCATCATCCACAGAAAAAAGCTCTTCATCAGTCATTGCACCAGGAACTCTCCTTGACTTCACACTGACTGTCACATGAAGCATATCATAAATTTTAGCCTTCCAGTTTCCAACCATCTCACCTCTCTCTTGTCGCCTCCAATTCAAATGAGGAACAAGCTCAGCCTGAGTGACATCAATACCAGGCCTATACATATTAGTTTGAGACATCATTTGCACTTCATGAGCGATTTCTGATTCAGTTGGTTGTGCACCAGCCCCCTCTAAGGCATTTGTAACTTCTTTTTCCTTATGAGAAAGAACAATCAAAGAGCCTGCGGGAAGAGAAAGATTCCCATCCTCAGAAGTGTAGCCTTCCCCTAGAAAGAGAAATGTTTGGTCTGATCTTTGAATGCGGAACCCATCAAATCCAGCAAGTGTCATATCAGCGCGGAGATTTGAACCCCGCTTCCAAATGCGGTAAGTGTCTGATGGTGCAATGCGTCCAATAAATGGAATGACTGAACTCTCAAAATGAAAAGACATCTCCATGTAAAAATCACGGATACGAGCTGCTGAGGCAACAATCCTGGGAAGTCTGCGACACCATTTTGCCCAGGCAAGCGGCTGGTAGTGTCGAGCAATAGTCATGGCGATTGCCTCTTCCCTTGTGCAAACCGCTTCTTGCAAAGCACTCCAACCCTGCTCATTCTGAAGACTCCAATCTGCTCCAGCCACCATCAAAATCTCCGCTGAGATCGGATCTCTCAATCGCACTGCTAAATGCAGCGGAGTCTCCCTATCTGGGACATCACGACGATCTATGACAGACGAGACAGCATCAGCCCGTTCCTCAGCCTCAAGAGATTCAGCTTCAGTATTAACCTCGCCAGCCTTGGCAAGCCGAGGGAGTGTTGAGATAATGCGCCTAAGCCCAGCATAGTCACGGCGGGCAACAGCTAAATGAGCTGGACTATGGGCATACTTGGAAATATCCTCCATTTACTTGATTCTCTGCTTAGATTTATGCTACTACACTATCATTTCATCCATGTCCAATACCCTATCATTGAAAACATAAAAATTAACAAAAGCACACTCCCACCATAATCTCAAATTCTCAAAAACGCTACATTTTAAGATAAACGATTCAATTTTTGATAAGGTTCCACAACTACTCATTAGGGCTTTTAGGCTTTGCTATGCAACTTCAATACTAGCTTTAGTTTAAAAATGATAATAATTGGCAATGTGGCAACTTCTCTACATCTGCTCAAATGACGTACGTTTTTTACGCTCAGTTCAATTTACAGAGAAGTTAAAGCTTCCACGGAGTTCAAATCTGTAAATGCGATCCCCATAAAAGGAAAGTAAACGAAAATGAGCTTCAATAAGTAAAATTTCCATATTAGCACAAGAATTTTGATTTTTCCATTTTTACACCAGAATATGAAATTTACAGAAAAATAAGGGAAAAAGAAAATCAAACATAAATGTTTTCACTAGTTTACACTAAATTAAATTTCACATTTTTTTTTTACAATAACCACCAAGAATATTCATTTATGTTCATTCCTTCTACATTTACTTTCGTTCATTTTCTAGGCAGCCAAACAAAAAGAAACAGAATTAAAAAAGGAAAAGAAAAAGATAGAAGGACAAACCTGAGGAAGCAGGTGCAGCATCCAAATAAAAATCCGAAACGCAAGCGGATCGAGAAGGTTTTCCTTTCCCTTTCAAATTGGCTTCGTGGAAGTTGAAACTTCAGAGAAAGAAGGAGCTAGATCGGACGGCTAATGTCAATTAGAGGATACAGGATCCGGCGGGTCACGATCTGAATCTTCGAAACATAGACTCACCTATAAAGCACAACTCGACTCAGTCCTCTTTAAAAATTCAATGCTTAGCTGAGATCTCTCTGGAACAACTTTCGCTTTTTTCTGTATCTATTTTGATTTTCTATCTATCTAACCATTTATTTCCCCTCTGCATATTTTCAGGTCCCGTCTCTTAACTTTTTCGCTTTCCCTTTTCTCTTGCCGTTTTGGAACGTTAAATGTCCCTCGTTTTCACATGAAATTACTTTTTCTGCCATTCACGGCAGTTATTCTGCCGGGCCTAAATCACTGATTCATTAAAGAATTCCCCATTTAGAATGTAATTAATTAATTTAAATATAAAAATATTAAGGTAATTATTCTATTCGGTAGATATAATTTTAATTTTTTAAATATATTAAATATCACAATATTTATAACTTCTCCTATTAATGTCAATTGAGTCTTAACTCGATTAGTATGGACATTATTATCAATATAGGAGGACGTAAATTCGAGTGCGCTGAAACTCGTTATCTTTTTATTTATAAATTGGTGAAGGACTTTGGATAGTTTTAAGTATTATGTCATTTTTTATGTATCTACTAATAATCCTAAAATACAATAGTTATTTCAACAATACCTTTAACCCATAAATGAAGTCATTTAAATTTCTATTTTAAATTATTATAAACATTACTTTTTGAAGAAGATTTGTTAATTTAGCATTAAATTCCTTTAATGATTAGCATTAATTAATCACTTCAATAACTTCATTCAATTAATTTCCTTCAATAATGAAATTTAACAAATGAAAATATTAATGATTACATATAATTAATGCCATATTAATAATCATTAAATTATCTTGTAATTAATATTAAATTGAATAATTTTAAATATAAAAATGGTTCAAATCCCTTAAGTTTTGGTAAAAAAATCACTTATTTTATGATTTGAAAAATACCATGAAAAATACCAAACTAACTTATTATGATTTGTTTGTTAAATAAATTATAAATAAAAAATAACTTTATCTTTTATTATTTTATTATTATTTGTTATCTTCAATGTTTATATTCAATAATCTACAAAATATTTATATTCAATCATTTTCAATTTAAAAAGTCTAATTGGTTATAAAATTATTTTTATTAAATTATAAATTATATTATATACTAATATAATCATATGTAAAACATAATATACTTTTTGAATTAATATATGTAAGTTTATTTTAAGTTATAAATATAATCACGTATTTAAATAACTATATCCAAATTAATCATTAAAAAACACGACCAAACTGATAATTATTATAATATCTTCATACCTAAACCAAAATAAATATATTATATATAGATAAGACATAACCAAAATAAACGGAATCCGTTGTTTTTTTTTTATCTTTTATATTTTAATAATCCTCTTCATGGAAATCTTCTAAATAATTGTAGCTAATTAATTTTACAAATATAAATTTAAAATGCATAGATAAATAAAAATAATCGTCTTTTTATTTAAAATTTTAATGGGATTTATAAGATTTTCTTCGAATTGGAATGAGTAAATGTCTTTTCCCTCTTATTTATATTTGTAATATTGATAACATAATAACATTTAATGGTTTGTTAAATAAAGCTCTCTAACATGACAACATTCGATGGTGCTATTGAAAAATAGCAATACTAGCTAGAAGGTAATTGGAATGCATTAAATGTTCTTACTCGAATTTATTTATTTACTTAAATGTTTTTTTACTCATAATTTAAACTGATTTGGTTTATTTTAATTTCGTATGTTATTATTAGTTTTATTATTTGATGGATGTTATTTTAAAATGCAAACTTGTATTTTAGATACATGATTTCCACACATATGTGTGTAACATAATTACTAGTATTAATTAAATACGAATAGACCGGTAATTTACATGATCATATAAAAATCGACTGATTTGTGATCGCAACTAAGTTATTACCTTTATATAATTTGTATAATTCAAAATATCGGTCCATTTGTTAAAATATGTATAAAACACTTGTAATCTAATCATTCTATGACATATGTTTATATTTTGAGCTTTTCATGAGAGGAAAAGCATATAGAGCGGACGGGATGGCACTTGTAAAAGTACGTAGAACGCAACCATTTATTTCATTCATATCCCATAGGAACAGCTTACAAAGCACCTTTGAATGTGAATGCCAAAACTATTAACGCTAACTGTATCTTCCATTCATTTGAAAAATGGTTAATAATGAGAGATATATGAAAACAACAATATTGCCAGATCTGACATTGACACTCCTCTGATAAGCTAGGGATGTAAGCTCTAAGATGTTGAATGATCTAAACCTAAGTTGAAATTTCAAGGGATTGTCAAATTAATTCTATAACTATATAAATCACCCACTTCTTCAAAGAATGTGCTTAACAATCTAACAAGTGCTTTTAGCAATGACAATGAATTATTCCCATCACAACTTTATTTTCGATTGAAAAGTCTGTTAATAGAATTATACCTTTTAATATTATTATACATTCACGACATGAAAATGATTATAGCAAGGGAACTTAATTGACAAATTTGACCCAACATGAGTATCAAATATATAATTATATATATATATATATATATATAAATAATGTTAAATTATCCTTATTTTGGAGGCATTAACATTATTGTCAGTATAGAAGTTTGATGGTTTGAATGCGTTGAAACGTATTATTTTTATATATAAGGATTGGAGAGGATCATGAGTAGTTCTAGACATTGTATCAAAAGAACATATATGACAAAAACTAGCATAATTAAAGTTTAAAAAAAATATCCTTTGGAAAATAAAAAATTAGAAGAAAAAAAACTCTCTAAAATTTCCACATATTTGTTATATTTATATTTATTAAAAACATAAAAAGAAGATATACCAAGAACGATTAATAGGTCATCTATTTTCTAAGTTTAATTAGAATAATTATATATTAAATAAAATATAAATTTAAAAATTTACTAATGTAATTGCAAGCGGGGTGATTTTCTGCGTGTTTGGTCTCGTCGTCACAGCAAATTTTCGCATCTTAAAAGACGTAGCTGCCCTTGGTTTTGATAATATTAACCTTGGCTTGCCATTTCTATTGCATTTTATTTCCTGATGGCTGACTCAAAATTCAGCCATCGCAAAGTCAAACAAAGCATATCTTGATTCCAACAATAATCTTTTCTTTTTCTTTTAAAGCTTCAAATTATTACTTAAAAAAAACTTTTATTTGATTTTTTTTCTCTTTTGACGCAATTTTTTTTTTATATTTTTAAGTAACGTGAATAATTCAACAAATTGATTATTTTTAAAAATCGAATGTGAAAACGTGGACTAAACTAAACGTGTTGAAATTATTAATTTCTATTTCTAAGAAAATAATAACAAGAATAATAATAATAATACATTGAATTGTATATAATGCCTCCTTTTGTTCCCAAAATATAAAAATAATATAAAGAATTTAGGATTAAATTATTATCAATATAACTTTTCCTTACTCCTTTTCTTATGAGCGTAATATCACGATTTCTAGTCTTTGTTTTTTTATATAATATCTAGTATTATCTATAGTCTCTCTACAATTTTTAAATAAGAGGATAATGTGCTTCAGCGCACTCAAACTTATATCCTCCTACACTAACAAAAATCTTTAATGCCAACTGAATTAAGATTCAATCTAGAGTTACTACCACTATAACTAAAAATAAATCAAATATCTAAATATCTAATCTAAAATTAATAAAGATTTGTACATAAATCTGTTCCACGAGTTCATTTTCCGTAAGATGTTTTACACGATTCTCTTTTTTACACTCTTATCTTCCATAAAACATCTCAAGCCTTTCTTTTTTTCTCCAGCCTTAAGAATCATGTCTTTCTTTTTAAACATTTTCTTAAAGCTATTTCAGAAACAAATGCACCCTAAATATTATTCTTTTGGTAAAAATATAGGTTAATTTTTTATACCTCAAATTATGATCTAAATTTTAAATTAATCACTAAACTTCAAAAAGTTTTAATTAAAATTTTAAAGTAACAGTACTGCATTGATCAGATTCTTCCATCAACCTCAATGCTGAGTTGAGAGTTAAATTCAACAAAGAGGTAATCGTCATCTCTTATTTCATGAATACATGAAGCAAACAATTGGACTCTTTTTTCTTGGTTTAGTTTATTAATGTTAGATCTGATGGGATTCCAGATTTCTAACATATTTCATGCAAAAAGCTAAACCACTCTTTACTAAAAACTTTAGTACTTTGTTAGGGCTATTTTAAGGAGGGGTGTGGACCATAGAGGTTGAGGTCCATATGATTTCAGTGCTACTGAGCTCCAAAATGTGCTTTCTTTGCTTAACACACTCATCATTTTGCCCTTTAAAACTGTCATTGGTCCCCCTTTTTTTCCCATGTGAGCTGTGATTTCCCATCATCAAAACCTTTTGTAATTTTGTTAATTTGTTGCTTTGCTTTGTGTTTCCCTATTAAAGAGTGAAAACACCATAACTTATGGGCATGGACATAATTGAAAACCTTGGCACTTATCACCTTATTTTTCTCTGAAGGACAGGGTCTGAGAGGAGGGTGTGGGTTCAAAATCTGACCCAATTCTCTGCCTCTCCTCCAAAGGTCTTTTCACTTATTTATAGCTGAACAAACAATGGTCCATTGAGAGATACATTTTGGATCTATGTTCTTTAGATTCTTTTCCTTTTAAAATTGATTCAATTATAAATTCCAAATTTTGAAAAATTAATTTCTCTACTTTAATATATCAAAATTTAGTTTTTAAACATTAACAAAATCAAGAAATTAATTCTATTACTGGTAGATTTGGAAATTTGAATTGTTAACTGCTGATAATGTTGTGTACTGATTTTCAATTTAGTGACATAATTTAACAATGCTATCTAAAATTGGACTAATTTCTTAGTTTAAAGTATGAGGATCAAATTCAAATAAATTAAAGTACAAAGATTATCTTCTCAACTTTCATATAAAGGAATGAAATTCATAATAAGACACTTAAAATAGGAGTTTGACATCTATGTCCATATATTCAAATGTGGATAGTGGATATACATAGATGATCTTCTATATATATATATATATATATATAAACTTGAAAAAAAAGAATATCCATATTTGATACTCATAATTGCTAATCGGCCACAATTATCACCATAGATTATGGGTGATATGATTGGTAACTGAGTTTGTACTTCAAGTAAAAATAGGCTATAATTTGTACAGTTGGTGACAACTCCTAAATTTCTTTGAATTATTGGGATAAAGTTTGTATGTATACAGTTTAAAATGTGTCAGAAGTCCCTGTATTTTTCAAAAATTAGAAATTCAGTCTTTGTATTTTTATTTCATGGAATTTAATCCTTTTAGTTTTTAAATTTTAAAATTCAGGTTTAACTGTTAAATTCTTTTTATAACAGAGACTTCTGGCACATTTTAACCATGTACACACATACCTTTTACAAGACAGAGGAAAAAGGACAAGCAGAAGGGTAGGTGAAGTTCCAAAATTTTGTTATTTCCTCCCATAACAAATATCTATATCCATCAAAATATTAACATAAAATGTACAGTTTATGAGCCTAAATTCTATATAATCCAGCTTAAATATAGAAAAGGGGGGGGGGGGGGGGGAGGAAAGATGTTTAATGGCATATTTCAATTTGGTAGAATTATATTACATTTAGAGTTTGCTGCATTAGATAAAAAAGAACAAGGTAATTACACAGATATATCATGTAACATGAACATGATATTCCTAAAAACGAATATAATAATCCAATTAAACAAGTCGGGTTAATTGTGTTTATCACACTATTTTCTTACTTATTAATCATATCATAGATATATCATATCATGTTCGTGCCGTGTTACATCCATAATTACATATTCTTATAATAAAGCTATAAGCAGAACTCCAGACTTGACTGATTAGAAACTTTTCTTGCCAAGAACTAAAGGCCAAAATATAAGCAAATTGCTAGAAAGCTACTCATAACTACCAAAAAACAACAAAGCTAAGCAGCCTCATTAAGACAAATTAGAAGATGTGACTTGGCACAGAGTTTTCTCAAATTGTTGGACATGGGGCTTAGTCAATGTTCTAATAATGATGATTTGATGCTTTGCAATCAAATTAGTAGGATGTTGTGGTGACAACCTAATTTTGATGAAATGAAGACATCTCACATGCAAATTGTTTGCCCCAATTTGGAAAATCATTTCACTACACTTTATAGTTTACTTATTGAAAAAGGATCTAACCATTTCACTTCTTTTAAAATTAGCCCCTTTTTTTTTATTGTACTCAAATAAGCTATTGTTTTTTTTTTTTTTTTTGTACCTAAATAAGCTGTTATTTCACATGACATGTTGATTTATGTTACAGGGTTTGTTTAGATATAAATTAAAGCTTGGGACTTATTTGGGTACAAGTTATAGGTTAAGGGTTTATTAGATTTATTTTGGACTAATAAAAATATAGGGACTTAACTAGATAAAATGGTAAAGTTCAGGGTTTGTTTCTATAATTGAAGCCTTCTTATATATAACAGTAGACAAAAACAAGAAAATCCCAATCAGAATATATCACAAAATCTTGCAATTAACATTTAAATTTGACTTTACCGAGGTTCTTTACATTCCTTGAAATGTAAAGGATACTTAACTGTAAAGACAAGAAATCTAACAAATAAATTGACCAAAAGCATTACCTCTTCATCCAAGAACAAACCACATTGGTGTGGCTGTTTTAACTTTCAGAAAGGAGTTTCTTTGATGACTGAACCATCCCTTGGAGAAAACAAATGATGGAATTGCCAAAGTAAAGGATCAAGATTTCCGAGAAAACAGCTCACAGGTAATTATATCATTTGTACATGCAGCAGATATTCCGGCACCTAGGACCGGAACAAGATTGAAGATAGGCTTCCCACCTACTTTGGTACCACCATTCATCTGATCAAGTTCCTTGAATCCATCCGTGAACAAGTTTGATAATGTCTCCAAAGGCACATGAAGGTTAGGTGGGAAGTAGAGTCTCAAACTCTAGAAAAAAAAATGGGCAGAAAAATGAGTGAGGAACTGTAATGAAAACAGTAAGGCATGAATAGAACACACTAAAGGAGAGGATTAATAAAATAAATGATAACCACAAGTGACAAATCCAGGAACCAATAACAAAAATAAACTTTCTGGGTAAAAAGCATTTTCCTAACCTTCAACAGGATATAACTCTATTTAGAATCAATGGTAAAGGAAAATGAGGTGCTTGCCTAAGAAACTTACCATAGTGTCTTTCCAAGAAAAATCATTTTCGATAATGGTTTTGTTTAGAAGAAAGATGCAAAACCTAGATATTCTTTTCCTTTGACTCTCTGTGAGAGAATTCTGATGATTGTTGTTGCTCCAATCAGCATTCATAGAATCTGAACAAATCTTCATAGCAACTACACTTGTGATTGACAAAACCACTGCACATATCTTTCCGGGAATGACACATTTCTGAATACATGAATCATGCCAATCTGCAGGTTGAAAACCAAAAGAACTAGGTGCCACTATGCTAGAAAGTTGACAGGAAATTTCTTCAGGTGTTTCCATAGTCTCTGGGACATAAAGAATAGGCTTTATTTCTACAAGTGCTCTGCAATATCAAATACAGAAGATGATGGAATGCCCTTCCGTTGGACACAACGCAAACTACTACTTCTATTATACATCCAATAAGAAAAACAAACACAATTTCAAGGTGAACATTTCCTTTTAGAAGTCAGTTCATCAGCACCCTTATGATTCATCAAAAGTTAAGTGTGGACCATTTACCTTTTCGGCAGATCTGGAACTAGAATATAAAGGAAAATAGGATCAAGCACTTCAGGCTTGGTCCCTTTATCCAAATGAGACAGCTTAAGTTGTTTCGCAAATGTACCCAGATTGCTGTGAATTTTTGGTCTCTCATCTAATGGAATATTCGTCGAGCAGTAAACCACGAAGAGAATAGCAGAAGTAGAAATTGAACAATTAAAGCATTTTGCTATTGCCTCACTGTTCTGAAGCGCCGATTCAAGTTCTGCAGTTGAGCCACCATCACATAGAGTCATTGTCGGTGGATCGAGTCCCAGCTGACCAGCCATGTGTAGTATCTCCTTATGCAAAGTCGCCTAAAAGTAACATTGATCAAGTTAAAAGTTGACTGGACTGCATGCGGATAGAAAGAGTGCACATTCATTGAAATATCAGGCATGTTCAGAAAAAAAAACCAGTCATCTTTTGTCATTTATGAATGAAACCTTAATGATTTATGATTCCTGAACATCTCTCAATTCAATCTTTTGCCATAAAGAAAACGATTACTGTGTTTCACTCCTTTCAATTAAGCCCCAACCCAACACACCCACCAGGAAAAAAGAATCAACCAGACTGTTAGAAGGGAAAAAGGTATCTTACTGGTCAGACAATTTCTTTTAATTATTTCAATACTCTTTTGAAAAATATAAAGTATAAAAATGCAACATAAAGGAACCTTCTTTCATTGACGCCAATTGCCATGATTCAGAGTACCTGGCTATAAGGTCCAATGCAACTTGGTGCCCAGCATGAAATACTTTGAACATGCAAAACTCTTTTGCTCTGATCATTGGCCACTAGAACTTCAATATACGCGCTCCCTAAACCCGCTTGAATTAAAGGAAGTTCAATAGTACTTCGTGATGGAACACCAAAAGGGCATTTATCCTGGGTAATAAATCTCACATATGTCTCATTTGCCTGAGTGAACTGATCCATATCAGAAATGTAGAGATGGATATAAAGCACATGCTCCCAACCTAAACCACATCTTTCAAGCTGCAACTCAATTTGCCTAAGGATCAGCTTCAGGTCTCCTTGCAAACCTATCAAACAAAAAGTAACAGGAAACAGTTATTAACTGCAGCGTTTGATTTGGAAACAATGGTTAAATACAAAGGAACATTATGTTGCATGGGATGACAACAACAAATCTGCACAGCAGTCATTTTGTACCTGTGGAAGGTCCTGATGTATCTTGCAACCAACAACAAATAGAAAATGTATTATCTTTTTCCGTTTTAAATAGGTGAAGCCTATGACTTGAAACTTCAATCAAATCATTAACTTCAGGACCAGGCTCGCCTGGAGCTTTGCATTCTTCCAGGTTTACTCCTTGCACTTCGAATACAGAACTGATATTCTCTCGACAGAGATCATTGGTTTTGTTATTACCACTTAATGAGTTGGACTGCTTACTTTCCAAATGAAATTTCAATGGATGCAGCACTCCAACTGGAGCTATGGAATCTGAAGAGTGCAGTACAACTTGGAAGTCATCAAGCATAATTCGAGCATTCTGAAAATTTTAGACCTTAAAAATTATGAAAAAAATACTTGCAAAGAATCTGTTAAATGCAACTGAGCTGCAAACCCCCAATTCAGAACATGAATACTAATTAAATCCTTGGGAATAAATAAAAGAAACTACTAAAATGAAAGAAAGACAGAGTTGGGGTTGGAGGCTGGGAGAAGCCATGAGTAGAAGGTAAATATTTCACCAGGGGACTAGTCAACAGAAAAGCTTACCTGGAAGAGTGGGCAGTCAAGAGTCAGGGTTTCATACTCCCCTCCCTCGCCACATACATTTATTCCATACAAGCTGCCAAAAAGGAGTTCAAAAAGAAAATTCTAAGTTTCCAGCCACACTTGAAATATTAAAAGGTACATCATGCATCACACACACACACAGAGGAACAGCACTAACATACTCTTTCAGTTTATGAAGATAAGGTTCCAAGAATGCTATTTCTTTGCCCAAGTGCTTCGCAGGGTCCAGCCCCATGGCTGCAACCTATGGCATAATAATCCAATTTGAAACAGACAATACTTCAGCTAAAATAGATATGATAAAACATCTCATAAAAGAAACAGCTAGAAAATAAATTTATATAGAAGCATGAAAGACATCACATGGTTTCTAAACAAACATTTTTAGAACAATAAGAAAGAATTCATCAAAGATAATACATACCTTGACTGTGATAGCCATAATTTCATTCGTTATCTGAACAGGAAAGAACAGATAGTAATATGTGAGAAAAACAAACCATCTAAATTTTTATTAAGTATTCATATTAACAAAATACAAATTACCATTTCTTGAAGAAGCAATGATTGATCTTGTTTCCACAAATATGCCAGAGAAACAAGCCCTAACCTTGAACAGACACTTTCCACCCGTAGCCTTTGATAATCTGACGCAATTGCACCAGAAGAAACTGCTGTTATAGAAGGTATCTGCTTCTTAACTTCATTCAACAAAATAAACATATCTTCAACTTCATCACCCGGTGTCCTTTGGTAGCTAAGTTTAAGGTGCCTACAATAATCACCAAAAGCTTCAGAAAAGAAAATGTGTATGGTGTTCATTTGTCAAGTTGAAAGGGCATGTGCTTAGCTGAAAATTGACTAATCAGCAGCCCTTCTGAAAATCATCTCAACCAAATATTAAGTAAATTTCCTCATAATATGCCTACTTACAAAATGGATTAACAAATTTTCAATGTTGTATCCTGATCATTATGCAGTGAAAGAGAAATATATGACTTGCCAGCATCATACTTAGTACAATCTGTTAATCGCATGATATGCACACAGAAAAGACTGCAAAGTTCTTAACAACATTGTGTAACTTGAAGGAAATGCCATAACTAAAAAACTGGAAAAGCCCAAGTTACACAACAAACAAAGTAATTATGAAATGACAACCAAAGATGCTGCTTTTTTCCCATTTCATAATTGTGATACAAAGTGAAGATCATAAATTCCCTGAACAAAGATGTATGGTTTTACCACAATACTCGTTTAAAGGGCTTGCCTTGTGGATCCTTGTATTCGCCTTCGGAACAATGGAACTCCCATGCATTCTGCATAGCTTACAATTATTTGGTGCCCTACCTGAAAGAAAAAAAAAAAAATCAATATTCATGTCCAACTCATGCAAAGAAGCATACTTTGTATACTCTTAACGTCAAACAATTGAAGTAGTATGATTTTGCTACCACTTTCTTACAAAACATAAATCAATAAGTGAAATCAAACGACGAGAATCAGCAGAGACTTACAGTTTGGTACATGTAGCTATCCAACTCATCCACTGAATCATCAGCTGGTAATAAATTAGCCACAGCGACAATCTAAATAAAAAAGCAACAAAGAAGTCAATTTCTTTTAATAACTAAAAAATTTAATTTCTAAGGAAAAAAATGAGGAAAGGACATCTACTAGTACTGCTTTCGGGTACCCTTTTCGTATAAGAAACTATAATTCCCAAATCTTTATGAGTTTTTAGTTTAAAATATTGTTGGTATTACTTTCTAGGGAAACAAACAGAAAAACCTGGTGGCCGTATTGGATGCATTTCATCATAGCATAACAGCTATCTTTTCCACCGCTGACTAAAGCAACCACCTTCATTTTCTGTATGTCTGCTGTTGAAGCAAATTACGGAAATTGAATTGATCAATCTCTTACTTGTGAGATGAGACCAGGAGGCCGCTTGGGAAAGGGCTTAGGGTTTAACACACTCTTATTTTCTGTCTACAAGTAAATAAAACCAGTTCAGCACAGCAGCTTGGTTTGTACGGACAGCACAAATTTACACTTTGCAAATTGCCACTTCACTTTTTTCTATTTTAGAATTGAAATTATTTCTTGCCCAAAAAAATATTTAACTAAAATTGATTTATTTTTAAGATGTGTTAAAAGGAAAATGTTTTTTTTTTTTTTTTTTTTTATGTTTTGATAATAAAAAAGTACTTATAGTCAATGAAAAATAAGCCGTCGGTTATTTTTCAGAAAAATATTTCTTTTATAGTTAATTTTTTATATAAAAATTAAATTAAATCAAACTTAATATTATTATATTGATATTAAAATTTATTTTATTTTTAAAAATATTTTAAAATTAATTTTTAATATTATTAAATATACATATTTAATTATTTATATTTAATCATATAAAAAATTTTAATATAATTTATTGTTTTAATAAATTATTTCCTATTTTAATTTTATTTAATAATAAAATTTTAAAAAAATAATTTTAAGTAATATTCCTCACATATTATTGAAAATATTCAATATTAATATTTTAAAATATGCTATATAAGTCCATGTACACTTCATATATTTTGAATTTAGTCTAAGTACTTTTATTTTCAAGAATTTAGTCTCTCTATTTTTCAGATTTAAAAATCAAGTCCAATTGTTAACATTATTAATTTTTTTTGTCAATTTTGTTGATGTCATATTTTTAAATAAAAAATATTCACTTGATAGTCATGTACCTAAAAAATGATGTTGTAATTAACCTGAATTTAATAAAATATTTTTAATGTATGCAAAAACAATGTGAAATATTAATTTATAGATATAAAATAAAGTCAATTAAGTAATGAAAGGATAAGAAAATATCAAATGAATGTTTGTTCCATTAAAAACAACTTTTATGAAATATTTTTCGGAAATCTATCAAACAATAGAAAATATTTTACACAGATTCATCCAAACACTAGAAAATATTAGTTTTTCCAGAAAACTAAATCATTTTTCAGAAGTCATATTTAGTGCAACAACGAAACCTTAATGAAAGCATTTCGTGGCAAATATATTTATAAAAAAATTAATATAAAATTTAAATGAGGCTTTAGTTGAAATAATAAAATTAAGATATTAAAATTTTATAGTGCTTTAAGTTCAAATATTATTATGTGTATGCATTTTTTGTTAGATTGTATATAAAAATATGAAAAACAAAAACACCATCATAACAATATTTGTTACTTACCAACTAACAATTGCCGTTGTTTGACACATTGCATTCATAAAGAGAGAACGTGTGTTTAAACATTGAAAACGATATTATTGAAAGAGGTAACTACAGACCTTATAAAAAGAATAGGTTTTTGATCATTTTTAACTAAGGCTTGTTTGATAAAATGTCAAAAAAATCAACCAACTAAAAATTAATATGTTTGATAACCCACAATAAAATCTACTAGATAGAAACTTTTTTTTTTTCTAAAAATAAAAGTGTGGAAAATGATAATAGATAGAACTTATTTATCACTTAATAGAGAATAATTTTAATTTTTTCATTTAAATTTATTTCTTTTATGATTATATTATCATTTATCAAGCAATCTAATTATACTTGTGTATATAATTTTAAGTAATATACTAAACAAATTTTATAACTTAAATTCAAAACTTATTTTTCAAGTACTTGTTTTTTCAAACATTTATTTTTTATGCACTTAGTTTTTCAATTTATCTAACATAGCTTAAACTAAGACATGTTGATCAACTTAGCTTCTTAAATAGTATTGATATTTTTTTATTTGTTGATACAGTAATACAACAAGGAGTGAGTATGGAAGAGAGAGTGGTCGTTGTTGTGGAGGTCAGTTCTCTCAGTCGGGATGAAGAGCCGAAGGTTATGAGGAGTGGTGGAGAAGAGAATGCAAAGATTGAGGGTTGAAAGAAGGTTGACAAAGTGTAGACTTAGTATTCTTTTAGAGTCGATCCTTTTTCATCGTTCCTGGAAGTCTTTATAGGGAGGAGTCCTGTATAAGATGGTGTTAACGTGTTGGACTTGTCATCATTATGAAGAGCATGAGAAGGATGTCTTCGATAGGACGAGGATGTTTGTGGTAGGGCAGATTCTATCATTAATTTTGATTCTGACGGAATAAAACAATTGAGCGCACGTGATGCTTGTTGACTAACAACTTAATGCTCCCAATAAAGATTAAGTCATCCGTTGCCTGGATAGTCATCTCGGAAGGGTAAAGTTATAGGTGACTTCAAGCGTGTTCTTAGCTTATCCAGTGTCCTATCACGAGCGGAGATATAACATTATTATTATGTCATAAGGAAGTTATAAACTTTCTAAAAAGGGATTTCTTGTAGCGTGTAACAGAGAAAACAAGATTTTGCGGTTTGAATTTTCAGTTTTGATTGTGAAAGGAAATCTTAATTAAGAAACGTTTAATTTCTTACACTCTAAACCAACAAACATAGGCGGTTTAAATTTTATGCAAAGTACATCCTAATTCCGCCTTTAGACTCGTTAAAACATGTTTAGTTCATCATTATTTGAATAAAAAATAAAAGTATGAAAAAGCTTAAAAATATTGTAGAAAACCGTGAAGCAAAATGTATCGGGGCTTGCGCTAATAAAATTATAGATTTGATTCTAAATTAGAATAAAAATACAACATATTAAACGAAACACTAAGTTTAATAAATAACACATTGTGTTCATGTTATGTTTGCATACCCGAATTATGAAACATCGATCCACTCCCAGGAGAAATTTTAATCAATGATTCTTGATTGCACTTCCATAATAACTCCCACTTCTTTATTCAATTAACTTACAACAGATCTGAAAATTTTCATAATACAACACCATTAATCTATGTTTCATTCATAACACAACTCCATGGTAAATGGAGCGACCCAAATTGAAAAATGACAAATAGAGGGAGCCAAAAACAATTGCTACACAACCAAACCATGATCCAAACTGAAAAATAGGGCAATCCTACACTCAACCATACCACTGAAATTACACTACTAAATGAATCAACCCAGATCCCAGAGAGGAAAATACGGACTTAGTTTGTACCTTAGAAATCGAGAATGGAACGGGAATTAAAATGTTCAGAGATTCTTTAAGCCTGGATTTTGATTATCGTCTTCGGCCATGTGAAATTTGTATACATAAAGCTCACTCCAATTGCATGCTTCATCATGTTCTGTAAAATCATGCATGCAAAGGCCTGGAAACCCCTCACTGGTGCATCAATATACGTTCCACAAGGCCAAGCCCAAAATTTTCCTCCAACGTGATCCAATGTATCTTCTTCGCCCATCAAGGCAACATTCTCTTTATGGTGCCCAGCATATAAGTGTGTTGAGCTCTTCTCTGAGCATCTGTGGAGATATGACGATAGAGAAAAATAAGTATAAGTGAGGAACAAACACTTGGTGTCTGAGTTTCCATGAACTTCCAGGTCACTTGATTATAAACGTTTATTCTTCAATCCGGTGCCTTTGCAGGACAGCCAGCATGCAATGCATTGGCTAGTGCATTCTTTTACACAGCTAATTTTCTTTTCTCTTCTGTAAAAAAGGCTGGAAAAGTATAGAACAGCACAACATGAACTGGACAAGCTTACCTATTCAACTTAGAAGGGAGCCTCAAGTGATTCATCCCAAACTTCTGCACTTCCATTAGAGGCATCTTCGACATCATCTTCCATTGAAAGCCTAATATATTCTCTATGTGCAAAACGGTCCCACTCTGTCAATGTAGGATTCTCACGCTCCTGTTTGTTCCGACATAAATGAGGCTGTTATCCAAAACTTGCATAGAAATACGATGGTATATTGTTCCTAACAATGGTAATATTAAACAAGTAAGAACTAAACTATCACATGTACCTGACGTATGAGGAATGGATCACGAGTTTCAAAGGCCATGAATTTGTTAAGATTGAAAAGGATATTGAAAACACTTCCAGAAAGTTTAGAGCCCTTCAGGTCACGCAATGTGATATAGCTCTCAGCCTGCAAACAAGAAAGCTTCAATTGCTAAACACGTAAAATAATCTATTTTCAATTGAGCCTATAGAAAGGAACATTCAATGGAAAGTCAACTCCTAAAAGATCAAACTAGTATATTACAAAGTGCCATAAATCACCTTCCAAGGGAACAATATAATTAGCTCATTAAATCACGCTATATGATCTATTACAAAGTGCCATAAATCACCTTCCAAAGGAACATGAAAAGATATTAAACCTAAAATTTGCCAGAAACCTGCCCTCTAGACAGTTGCACTATACCAGCACAATTCTCTAAGTTTGAATTTACAAGCTGTAAACCAAGTATTCTGATTCATTTCCATGAACACACTCCAATAGGAACCATACTGAACAGGCAGGAAATAAAATGAAAGCATCGATAAAATGGCAAACCTCCGGCTTAATCATATCAATTATCTGACATAAGATGTCCTCAAAGAGCACAGGTTCCTGTGCCATGCATTCCATTCGATGCAACTGCTCCTCATAAAAGAATTGCATTTCATTACGTGTTAGAATTCCATTGCCATCCAAATCTATACACTTGAACCTACAAAAGGAAATAAAAACATTGGGAAAAACTAGCCAAGAATGAAAAATTACTTGGAACTCCAATCTTAATGTGATCAAATTTTCAAAATTTTTGGGTGAGGAGTACCAAAAATAGGCTTTCAAATATTTTGGGGGCCTTTTTCAAACAAGTGAGTTTATAAGTAGAGGTATATTCACCTCAACACTAAGGAGGTAAACTTTAAAATTGATAATCAGTGAACAAAACACACTATAATACCCTTGACTGTACAGAGAAAGAGCACAAACATACCAATACTCAAGGCTAGGCTCAGATGACTTGTCCTCCTCCGCAAGGATAAAGTACACAAAATCTTCATACCCCATCTTTCCTTCAACCTTACTGGTAAACTTTCTTGGAACCTAAGATGTGATGGAAGCATAACATGAGTAAAAGTTCAAATTTTGTACATAAAATAAGCCAATCAATGAAACAGGAAAAGTGATAAAGGGTAAAGTGGAATAGACTAAATTCAATTAAATGAAAAGCTTCCTTCTGCAAGTATAATGTGGTTTGGACCAAGGAATAAAAATGGCATCTGATTCGGACAAACCTGAGAAAATATCCTATCGACAATCCGGTAGGTAAGCGCATGGTTACCATATCTGATAAGGTTCTCCTTGTCGATCAAGAAATCATGATCCGTATCCAGCTCCCAAAACTTGCAGTATATCACGTAAAAGTGCTCATATGAAAAGTACCTGTACATAGAAATATTAAAGAAGAGAAAAAGATTGAAATGTCAAGATAACTGGTATCAGACAGAATGTATTAAGCATGCATCAGAAAGCAATTATACAAATTGATGATTTTGCAGAATTTAAAGCAAAATAAAAACCAGATTCATGCTCTATGCATTCAATGAGATCTCCACCTCAAAACTTTATTAATGTCCTCTTCCTCATCAGCATGTAGCATAGCATCAATCAAGTTTCCGCGTTTCAACTCCCTAAGAGTGAGGCGACCATTCTGAGATCTATTTATGTAGTAATATATTCTGTATATTACAGTTTCAGCTGGCCATGTGAAACAAAAATTATGTTAAAGCAACATCAGACAAAATGAACAACATATTTGACAGCACGAGAGACAATCAAGACCAGCAAACAATTGGACAACACAGAAGCAGCAGTCTATATTAACTGTTTGAGCAATAGTAAACAGCATATATAATGGGAAAGGGCCCAACATGTTAAGACTGATATTCTTTAAGCTGTAATGCTTGAATTGGTCTAAGATATTTTAGTTTCACATTCAGTTACACAATATATACAATATGTTTCTATAGCAACCCCTCTCATATGCTCATCAAAAAGTCAATAATCAGCCCCATTATAATCAGAACAACATAAGATTACTCCGGATTAAACTAAAAAGAAATGTGTTTATAAGAATTTATCGTGCAAACTCATCCTAAAGATAGGCATTTTAGAAAATGGAAGCTGGCCACTGAAACTAGAGACTCAATAAGAACTACATGGCCAATCATTCTTTCTAAAGATAATGTGACCAACATTCTAAACAAGAATCTGAATCCTGTTTCCTATGCACCTTATGCTTCCATCAAGAGAAGTGCACACTAGCTCATCAAAGAATAGGCTTCCATTCCTGCTTTGTCAACATGCTATCTTCATTTTATCAACTGTTTTTAACAATTAACATAGCATTATACATTATCAAACACATTTGAGACAGAACTATATCACTGAAACAGCTGCATTCATAGAAATTCACACGGAAATAGATGCATTTACAGGATTTGCAAGTTCAGATCTCAGGGGGATTTTGGTTCACAGAATGTAAGATTGCCTCTGATAATAGGATTAGCGGAATGTAAGATTACTTAACACATTACTGGGTATGTTACAGTACTCTGTGTGGTTCATTTGACCAGAATGTAAAGATTCTATTATTTGGTTGATGGAATGCAAGATCACCTAAAAGCACATTTTAATAAATTGTCTTTGTTATAGAATTTGTTTTCTTAAACAAGTTTAATTCCTTCAGCATTACTTGGAAGATATGGAAACCAAAGTTCTTGGAGCTCTTCCATTGGACCCCAAATTTTTTATTCTCATTTTTGTTACAAACACCTAAAACTTACATTTAACATAGTGATATTATAATTAATATATTAATTATATTAATTTTCCTTTCCATGAAAAAAAATACATTCCTTCAAATACAAACCTTATTCCATTATTTGAATACGCTAATCTCAAATTTTTTATTACTACATATCATTTTTCATTTTACTAAAAGTATTTTAGATAATTTTTAAATTAGGATTAAATATGATAACTAATTTCCTTTTTATTATTTTAATAAGTTAAAATATTTTATTATAATAGTTTTTAAAAATATATCATGATATATTTACTTCATATATAAAAATGTCATAACATAAAGGGATAAATTTGATCAAAATTAAAGAAGGGTAAAAATGTCATAAATGAAGACTATCCCCAGAATCTTACATTACCTATGAAAAAGTTAAAAAGTATTAAGATTACCCCCCCCCTATATTTCGGAATCTTGGCACTGCTGGAAATGTAAGATTACCAACTCAAGATAGTCTTTGTGAACCAAATGTGAGAATGATATGCCGGAATGTAAGATGACTTAAACCAAACACCCCATTAGTGGTTCCAATATTTAATGGAGTCAGTTTGGAAACAACTTATACAGTGTTCAAATGCCTTAGTTATTGTAAAAGGAGGGGGGAATCGAAAAGTGAAAATGCACCCAAATCCAAATAAAATGAGAAAACTGCCAAAGGTATTAAAGAGATTAAACACAAACCATATCTTTCCTGAAACTCAGGTGTACTCTGTAAGAATTCCAGCCCTGGATGAGTTGCCAATAGTTCTCGGAGCACAGGTTTGAAGTCATCCTGTCAAATAGGTAAGTACAGAAGACATTAAGTTTAAACATATACTATTAGACTATCAAGAAATATTGTAGTTGAATTAAGCTCTCAAAAATGCATAAAGACCTGAATGAGGTATTTGAGATCAGGTTGCTTTAATATTGTATATACTTGGGTTGCTATATCCATGGTCAGCATGTTGCCATTGACCCAGTAATCAATAAATGCATCTCTGTAAGCAGTTTAGAGGAAAATTCAGTAAAAGCTAACAAAATGACATCACAGCTGAAAAGCAATTAAAAGGAGAAGCAATAACAGACTAGGAATCAGATTCTAAAATAATATTTTCTGTATTTATCATTGTCAATGATAATTTATATTTATAGCACATAGTTCTCCAACAAGGCCAGCTGGGAGAGCACCAAATTCCCATAATTTTCAAATAAATATCCTAGCAGTTCAAAGCATATGATAGATCCAAGATATAAATCAGCAGTTCCACTTTCATGAACGAGAAAATGTACCTTGTAATAAAACCAGTGCCATTAACATCAATTTTTCTGAAAAGTGATGGGGAGAAAAATGAAGGCAGTTTGCAGATTTCCCTGGTCACTAGTTTGAATTCTGGAATGTATAGATAGTAAAACATGAATATAAGATGAGTTCCAGAAATATATGTTAAAGCACACGTGCATGTATCTTACCATGCAGCTGCAGTCCATCTGGATGGCCATAGAAGACCTGACTGGTTCGAAACATGCATTGTTCCTTTAGATCATTTGGAGGTGGACGACCATTTTTAAAGTAAAACTGGAGGAGTTAACAAGTACCAATGTAATAAGTTATAGCCAACTTCAGAACAGAAAGGTAAATACAGCAGATAAAACACAGCCAAGAAAAACATCAGAGAAAAGGAAAATACACTATCAATTAAAAAAGATCCAAACCTGAGGTATCAACTCTTTAACAGGCTCGCTAACTACTTTCAGTGGAGAGCCTAAGTTTGAAAGACCAGCCCTTTGTTTTGTTATACGAGGGGAACCAGATATACTTCTTGGTGAAAGGGGAGGAGCACTGCCAGCAGGAAACATGGAAGGTAAAGCATTGCTTGCTGCTGTACTTCCAGAGGAAGCATTTCCAGGAACATTCAAGGGATTGCGTGCCTTTGCATCATTAACCAATTGCGTCACCTAGCAAAGTAAAAAAATTAAACAAAAGTGCAACTGCGCACATAGGCTCAGAGGAAATTTGAATAATTACGTGCATAAAGAGTTCTTTTGGTAAGGTTAGGACAAGTCACAATCTAGCAAAATGAGATGTCGTGGAGAGATGGCAGAGAGGAACAGCAGAGCAGACTTTGAAAAGCAAGTGTTGTGGCAGGCGGTGGTGATGGACGCAATAGGGGGCTGAGAAAGATAAGAGCTATGGTGGCTGTTGTGTAGAATGAAAGTTGCAGAGAGAATTTTTGAGTACTCAGTTTGCCCAAAAGATCAAAAGTCCCAAATGAGATGCTCAAACTTTTATTTATTGAAAGTGGTTACTTGAACATGGGAAAATGGAAGGTAATTTATATAGATAATGGACATAATGACGGTTAATAAAAGTTGCACCCACCTGAAGTATTTTAGCAAGAAAGGCTTTTAAGTGTTAATGCAACGTTTGTTCATTAAAGAAATAAGGAGGAAGCACTTGCATTCCCATAAGAAAGGTTAAGAAGAAATTCTTAACAATTTCAGTATTTGAGCTCCAAGCCATACTCTCCAGGACATCCAAAAGTGGAATAACACAAGAATCCCGCCAACCTTCCAAGGTTATTCCCAAAAAGTCGTTCCCAATGAGGTTGTTCCCAAAGGTGCTCATGCAAGGAACAATATTTCCCGGAACTACTATTGATAAACAATTAGTAACCAAAAACAAGCATCTACAACATGAATTCAGTATGTTATGCTTCAAAGACAGCATAAACATTCCATATATAAAAACAAAAAAGAATATTAGCTTTATTATCATTCAAGAATATACAAAAAGCTATTCTGGGATTTTGTTAAGACTGTTAAGCCTCCAACACAAAATCAATTTACATCTGGAAGATTAGCAATCGGATGCCAAATATTCCTTTCACATCAATTTAATCCATTAAAGTAAACTACCTTAATTTCTTCTTTAAATACGGGTTCACATACATACATACAATTAACTAAATAAAACATGTAGAACATAATAATATGTCGTCAAATATAGTTTAATTAGTATAAAACATATATTTTTCATTTTTTAAAAAATATTTTACCATTAAATAATCGAGTAATCAACTGATTACAAGTTAGAACAATACAAAGGCAATAGCCAATAACTATTAATCCTTTTCCGTTCAAGATATAAAGAAAACAAATCAAATCAAACACCGCGAAGATTCGAAATTAGATAAACGAAAAGTACCAGCTTGTAAGTATCGGGAAGCGAAAGCCACTGTTCGAAAAGCGTTTGCGTGAATTCAGGATTGGATTTGAGAGCTAACGGAGACATCTCCTGGAGCTGCAATAACTCCGGATCCAAACACGCTATATCTCCAACAACACCTGCCTCCATTTTCTCTTCTTCGCATAAACAAACAAAATCTTAAACAACGTTTCCGCACAGATCAAAAGCAATCGGCTTCAAAAGAATAAAACCAACAATTTTAAGCTCGGAAACTTACCTTTTAATAAGCAATTGAAAAATGCGAATGAAGAACTACGATTTTGAGTTGGAGAACCACTGGAAACCCTAGATCTCCATGGAAAGAGGGAACGGAGCTATGCAATTTTTCTTTTTTTTTTTTTTTTTTTTTTTTTTTTTTGACTTTAGCAAGCGAGTGATTGGTAGTAAACTAAAGTGAGATACAATTTTTTTTTTTTTTTTTTTTTGAGAGAGATAGATCAGCTAAGAAATTACAGAGATTTGAGTACACATCCGAGAAGATTTTTTCTCTCTTCTTAAACTTGAAAGAAAAAGAGTCTACTGATTTTCTTGTGAAAAATTAAAAGGTTAAAATCTACATTAAGTCCCTGTATTCTTCATATTTCGTCTTCTATTTTCATTTTAAAAATTTTAATCTTCTTTTCAAATTTAAGATATAATTATTAATATCATTAAAAATTCTGTTAAATTTACTGAAATTTTGAAATAAAAATTAAATTTTTTTAAAAAAATTAAATAAATAACACAATAGAAAGTTTCATGACCAACTACAATGTATTTTGTAATTATAAGCAAGAAATTCATCTGATTAAAAAAAAAAAAAGCAAGAAATTCTAAATAAAAAATAGAGAAATTTGAACCTATTTTAACCCAATTAAATAGTTAAGTGGATCGACGTGGCCATGTGGGGAAGGAACCTCTTCAACTATCAGCTTTGTTGCGCAAGCCGACAGACCATGCGAATAAAACTAGGTCTGTAATAAAATATTCTGGTAAAATTTTACGAAAGGTCCTTGTAATATGTATTTTTTTTATAGATTTAATCCTTTATTACAAATTATTAATTTCTAATTCCTTTACTTTTTGAAATTTGCATTTTTAGCCGGAAGACAAATATTTTTTCATGAATTCCGTTGAAATAAATACACATTAACATTTATCTTTTTGTTGTTTCCTAGCGGCAATGTTAGCCTCCAGGGTAGCTATCACATGCTTTTTTCTCTTGCACATCAACCCTCTTTTTCTTTGTTCTTCACATTCACTCCATGCGTCTTCTCTTTTTTTAATTTGCAAATATATTTTGTGGGTATCTTTGTTACTTTCACAAGTTGTGATGGACAAATGACGATGCCTATCATCGTTGAAACACAATCAACCACCGATAGTTTCTTTTAGAAAGTGGGCAGCTCTTCATTGACTTCTTAACCTGTTTCTGTTTTGAGAGTTTCAGAATAATAAGTAATTTCATGAGTCGGTTTGGACTCATGTTGTTTTAAGCTTTATATGTTCTTTTTCATTGTTTAATAAGTTTTCACTTTTAGAAATTTTTGTCTACTCTTGTAGTACGCTTTTTAGTCTTACTTATGCATATAGTCTTGCTTTTGCAAGTGATTTTAGGGTTGGTTTTGTCGCCATCCTCTCTAGTTTGGTGGATGATTGGTTCTTTTGCTAATTTATGCTCGTCCTTTTAGACCATCTGGGGCTGATTTCCTTATTGTATTAAGTGTTTGCAATCACTCCTGATATGTTGTGCTTAAGTTGTGATAGAGTCAATTGTCAACGTGCCATAATGTTCTATTAATTCTAAAGCTGAAACTTTTGTTGTGTTAATGGAGCTTGTCTTTCAGTGCGTACAATGAATGTTTGTTATTCCCCCCCAATTGTATGGTCTCATTCATTGAATGAATTAATGAATTTCCCTTTAAAAAAAGATACACATTAACATTTTTTTTTACAATTGGACAACTATTATACATTTATTTATTTTTTAAATATGGAAAACATTTGTCTAACTTTAAAAAAATTCACAGGATGTCAAATTATTTGACAAAAATAATGAAAAAAAAGATTAACCTCATATTTAAAAATATACATTTTGAGGAATATGATTGTAAATAAAATTATAGTAGAGGTATTAAACTTAAAAGACACACCTAAAACAAACACTTTATATAAAATTTAATCAATTATCTTTAAATCTAATTGACACAAAATTATTATTTGTTAAATAAAAAATCTGCTTTAAATTTATTCATATTATTAACAAGTTTATTAAATATGGAGTGAGAAAAACTTAGGCTGAGAAGAGGATGATTTGTAAAACAAAAAGGTCAATATTAGGCATTAAAGCTTGTGCTCCGAGACACTCTTTGATGCTTAAGACAGAAAATGAGAAATTAAATAGAAATGGTGGAGTGAAAGTAAGGTCGGCTCTTACCCTAAAGTAGATATCCATTTTTCTATTATATGAGTTGTTGCAGGTGTCTCAATTGTATGGTGATGCATGGTGGTGCTTAAGGTGTAACTATTTCATCCTACTAATTAGCTAAGTTTAGCTTCCTTTATTGCTAGAGGTTGTCCCATATTTTACACAATATTATTGTCTTTTCATTACCTCGTTAAAGGTTATTTCAGGTATTGATCAAGATTTGCTAAGATTACTCTTTGTGACACCTATCCCTCTTCCTTTTGTAAGTTAGTCTCCTTTCATGGGATTTACCCTTTGTTCTTTAGTCCTATAATACATGGTATAACAATGTTTCACCATGTCTAAGAACAACTATAACTTAACTAGTTAAAAACCTAAGAATGCAACTATGCTTCGAACATTAATGTTGGTTGGAAAGTCAATGCTTTGGTAGCCTTACTTTGCCTTATTTGTCACAAAAAAAGTGGTTTGATGAGGTCATTTCCCAAGTTAGTTTAGTTTTTGATGAAGTTCTGGTTTATATAAAAATTCTTGAAAAGATTTGAATGAAATATCCCCCGAGGGCTTGAAAATGCTCGTTTAAAGGATTTGTAATAACATTCCACTAAGTGATTTAAGATAATCCCCTGAGTTAGTTTAGTTTTTGATAAAGTTCTAGTTTATATAACATTCATTTTAGGGATTTCTCTCATTGATATCTTACTAGTATTTGCTACACTCTTTAGATACCATTTTTGCATGTTTATTGTAATATATTTTGTTATTCTCTTTTCATTATATTAGTGAGCTTAACTTTGCAAACACTTGTCTTTTAGATATTGATCTTTGGTTTTGTCCTTTTCTCTTTGTAATTAAAGAGTGTAGTTAAGGTTTTTAGGTAGAAAATCTTTAAAAAAAATAGAGGTTGCTAGTTGTGCCTTTGTAAAAACTAGAGGGTTCTAATTTTGCCATAAAAACTAAGGGGATGAGGTTCTAACTAAGCCTTTAAAAGTTAGAGATTGTAAATATTATACCTTATCTTAGAAAGGTATTTACTCAATAGAATGGTTTAGGAAAATCCCTAATTGAGGTATACCAAGGTAGTGGAGTTATGCATTTAAGGCCAAATCACTATAAATCAAATTGTCTAAGCTTTTCCTCTATTTCTTTTATATTTAGAAATGTTTGTAAATTTTTTAAAATCTAATTCACCCTCTCATAGTATTTTTGTGCCTAACAAAGATGCTATGAAAATGATATGTGATTGTAGATATGATGTTTTCATACTTGATAATAATATGGAGTTGGTAACTAGAAGAACTAGTAAACATGTTATCCTTGTAACACCGTATACCTGACCTGATCATCGGGTTTGAGCTACGGGATGCCACATTCGTTTTTGGAGTAACTACAATCAATTATATTCAAATTTCATCATTAAACATTTAAATATGAGCATTACATGCATAAAACAAGACTTATACCCATTTTCAGGTCATATACAAGTTTACGGAAGCTTAATACTACCCCAAGATTGAACAATGACTAAATTGCAACATTTTCAAAACTTTTCAAGCTAGTTTCGCGACTCCTAGGGTTTCGTGTCGCGATCTTAAAGACAATATACAAGCTTCCCAACTTGAGGACGAAATTGTCAAGTTTTCAAAATAATACAGAGTCGACATCGAGACCTCAAATAGGGGATGTCACGATGAGAAAGGTTGATGTTGCAATATTCAAGGTGTTGTCACATCCCAAAATCTGGGTTAGTAAAAATTAGTTTAATGAACCGGGAGTGGTTAAAATCGAATTTTTATTTAGATAATCTTTTGCTCATTTGATAATAAATAAGTATCAAGTATAGTAGTTGAGTAGTGGTAGAGATGTCCTTGATGACCTATTTTCGAATCCCTTCCTTAACATTATTTTCTATTTGGTGCAATTTTGCCTCAAACCTTAGCAAAGTTTACACTTTGTTTTTAAAATAAATGTTGTAGGAATTATAACAAGCTAGTGAATAGTCAAATGGTTAAGTGCTTAATTAATTTCCTAAAGGTCCTATGTTTAATTCCCCACATTCTCGTGTTTAAATTTGATCAAAGCTTCCATAACCCTCCACTTCTAGTTACCATGCAAAGAAAGATTCTTTCATCCTTTAGCTAGTCAACTTTCCTCCATAAATCCCCTCTTCACTCTACATGTTCCCCCTTGATCCACTTTTCATGCCATTGTCCCCCAAAGCTTCCATTTTCTCCCATTTACCAAGCTTGAACCATCCATCCCACCTCAGTTAGCCACCATTTACTTTTTTCTCTCATTTTGGTGTCTCCTCCTCCTCTCTTGACCAATTCCTCTATTACTCCTCCCTTCTTTCTCATTTTTCTTCCATTTTCTTCTTCTTTGAGCCACCATTGCACCTCTTTTTCTCCACTTCTATTCCACCTTCCACCATCATTAGTTAACCATACCATCTTTGCACCACCACCTCATTACCACCATGACCACCATTTTTCTTATTTTTTTTCTCTTCTCAAAAACTGTCCACTTCCATCTTAATTTCTATCTTTTTAGTTTTGATAAATCATTGCTGGAATTTTATTGCTTTTATCCTAAAAAGATCATTTGCTATCAATTATTTCTTCGATTTATCCTTTCTTTCCTCTTGATCGGTTGATTCAACAAATATTTGGTTAAGGAATAACGTAAGTATGGGATGATATTGGGCACTAAATCATCACCTCTTCCTCATCTTTTTATTAATATCCGAATGTAGTATTAGTGTTAGACATCGTTTTTCTTCAATATTAATATATCTTATATTGATCTTGTGTGAAGGGTCGATTACTAACAACGTGGAACACCATTGACTTTTGGGAAGTGAATCACATCTCTGATTCTAATCATATTAGCGTAAGTGTGGTACTGGAAATCAAGATTAATATGTTTTTATTTAAAAGGATAACTTAAGTGACAATTTAATGATGGATTAATCATTTTGTGTTTAGATCCGAGATAGATCTAATTAAATTTGGAAGTGGGCGTTAAAAGGAGTTTTTCACATTGGAGTTGCTTAGATCAAGTATGGTTTTAATATTAAACAAAAATAAACCTATGCTTTATATTGTTAAAAGTATTATTCAAGTTATGTTTGATTAGGATACTTTATGTATCCATTAAGAGAGATAAAACCCATCGTTATGGACTATGTCAAGTAAGTGATTCGAAACTATTGATTTTAGTGATATGTATGATATGTGATTTTTTTATTATTAATGACATGAAAATTATGAAAATCTCATTCTCATGTTATGTGATCTTATGACATATTTGATTTTCGCATGATTTATAAAATGTGAAATTTTCGTACCATGTGTACATATATGATTTGCATGTTAAGTATGTCTATGTGATTTTAAGTGAAAAGTGATATAATGAGCATGTCTCACATGCCAAAGTGAAAAATGATTTTTAAGTGAAAAAGTGATTTTGGCCACATCACATACATAGGGTGGGATATGTGAAAGGTGGAAGTATGTGGCAGTTTATCTACATTAAAGTGACACTGTTCACAATTTTGATTATGTAGCAATATATCTACGATTTTGGTGGCTTGTCCACAATATAGGTTATTGGCAGTTTATCTATGATTTTGGTGACACTGTTCACAATTTGGTGTGTTGGATGGACAAGTTCTAGAGAACTCAATTTTGGTATGTAACGAAGACGGGTAGGACTGTTTTCATACAATCTGCATCGTTTTACAAAATATGCATTGACATGATCATGCATAGTATAAATTTGAAATATTGAGTTATATAAAATTGATATGATTATTATGATTGTATAATGTATATGTTTATATGTATGTGATTGTGTTTATGTTAATCTCACATTGAGTTTTATACCTCACCCCTCTTTAGTTTTTTGATTTTATAGATAACCCTGAGGTTAGGATTCAATTATGGCATTTGGAGGAGTTTCTACGAATTCTTTTTAAATTAAAGTAATTAAATTTTATTTTGATATGTTGATATTTTGGGTTTGTAATAAGTTTAAGTATGGACTGTGGCATGAGACTTTATTTTGGGGATTTTTCATTCTGATTTGCATAAATTGCTTGCATGATATTAAGTTTTAAAAACTGCATAAATTTGTATTTGATAAGATTTTGCTTGAAACTCGATTTTTAAAATAGAATCTGTTAATAACACATTTTTCCACATTTCTGAAAAATGAGTTTTTAATAAAATTAAACTTAGTTTTCAAAATTATTAATGTTTACAAATGAGTTTTCTAAAGACATTTGATTTATGAAGTTAATATATTCTTATTTCCAAAATAATGATGAATAACCAAGTTCTCCACTTTTGAATAAAAAGACAAATGATTTAGAAGTATGATTGAAAATCTGAAATAGTTTTGAATAAATGATTGAATGTATACAATTGAGATATTACTTATTTCGATTCCTAAAATTTGCTGAAATTAAAATAAACATTTTATTTCATTTGTTTTGAATTGATAAGCCAATACTTTTAAAATATTTTTTAAAAATTTCGAAAGTTTATTTCAGCCATTTTCGTGGACAAATGGTATTTGAAATGAGATTGAAAATAAAGTTGAACATTCGATTTTACTAGTTTTAAACGAACTGCACAAATGGTTTAAAAAAAGTACGTTTAAAATCAAGAAAAGTTTCTTTTGGCCATTCCGGTGGCCAATGTAGCTTTTCGAATTCAGCCATAACAACTGGGCCGGTTTTAGGGTGTTATAGGTGTTGTCGCGACTTCCTCAATAGTTCACTAGGTTCCCAATTTCATACATTTTTAAACTAGCATATGGGAACCATGCCTGACCTCAAGGCCTCAATTGCTCATTCAACATATATACAACATGTTTAGTATACAATTTCGAAAACACCAACACCATTTTAATGCATAACCAGTAACCATTTCATTCATGTACTACATCATTACTCAAAATGAACCATGTTCAACTTGAAACAAGATAACCCTATGTCATGATTTTTGACAAAATGAAAGGAACTTTACAACTATATTGAGTCGATGGTTGTAGTCTGGATGCTGACTTCACCTTTCAAGGCTTCAAGGATTACCTGTACCTATGCACGGAATAAACAAATCATACTGCTAAGTGATAAAGTTCAGTGGTACTTTCATGATCCAATATAACATATCTTAAACAATAGCAATTGATCACAAAATACAAATACATTGCCTATCAAATTTATTTTCAATCAAGCCCAGCTTCTTTATACCATAACATAGCTGAATACATATATGACAAATATCAATTCAATCCATTTCATATATATAAAAGAATTGATCAATACATACTATTTGTTAAGTACCAATCTTTATACTACATTCATATTCATTACCAATCATGAATCAAACATACATTTATATACCTTTAACATTATGTCATCTAATTCCATATTCAATCAACATTGTTTACCCTTTTAACTTACGTTTCAAATCCCTATATAGAGTCAATAGACTCATTCATATTCGTTTCGACCCCTAGGACTCATTTTCTATTGATTTGCATGATAGGTTATATGCTTTCTTTATCACAATTCACATATGTACATATTTGATTCCGTAGCACCATATAATTTCATTTCAGTATCATTTATAAAACTTATAATTTATAACCCCCATTAACCTGACTTCGACTCAAACAGATACACGGATCGTTCAACCAACACACCAAACTAGCATCGAAGTGCATCATCGGATAAACTAAAGTAAGGAAAACTGGCACATATAGTGCATCTTGGCGCACGAAGCACATTCTGGCGCATAATCACATAATCCCATACACAATCCAATCCTATGGCATGCCAACTATATCCGACACAACCAGAACAACTAATAGGGTACCAATGTTCAATTTTATTTTATGATTCAATACATATTTCATTTCTTAATCACAATCCAATTTATTATCAATACACATTATGTTTCATGTTATATAACATATTTCCATCCAATTTCCATATCACACATCACAAATTAACTATTTCATGTTATTTTCTATTTTATTCGTTTTAGTCCACTATTTCGAATTTCCATACCAATACCAATAAAATAATTCATACTATCTCTATATACTCACTTCAATGATCAATCATTCAAGCAAATATTTCTATCCTGAATCATAAAACCAAGATTTCGTGTCACTCGTTGATAACTTTCGTTTCCCTTTTCCCTCTCAAAGGTTTCGCGTCGGTGTTAGCTACGTATGACGACACAAAAAAATAAACAATATCAATTTCCATCAATTCACACTCAAACATAAAGTCAAGCATGTTTTACAATTTATTCAATCTAGTCCCTAAATTTGAGACAAACATAACTTTTAGTATAGAGCTACGGATTAAAATTTGATTTCACATTTACTCATCAAGGACCTTATTCTTTCTATTCTTAGCATAATTTTGTAAATTATTTTTATTTTATTCAATTTTGTCCCTAAAGTAACAAAGCTAATAATCAAGCTTGTTAAGCTTTACAATTAGTCCTTTTCATAATCTAAGCTTAATTTCTATAAATTTCAAGCCTAATTATTCAATTTCTCAACAATGGTAATTTATCAATTTTCATAAATTGAACAAAACTAGTACATGGGCTAGCTTAATCAAACTCCCATGATAAAAAGAATCTATAAAATAAAAAAAATGGCTAGGGACTTACTTGTAATGGATGATCGAATGTTAAATAAGTTTTTCTTCTTTGGCTATCTAATGATGGACAATGGCTTTAGGAAGAAGATGAATACCATTCTCATCTTTTTTCACTATCTTTTACTTATATACTAAGTTTAATTTAATTAATCTTAATTAATTAACTTAATCATGTTTAATTAACGCTAATCATGCCTTAATTAAACTAATGGCATCCACCATCATCATCGACTAACATTCAATTAAATTTGGTTTATTAATCATTTTAGTCCTTTGGATAATTGCTATCTAAGTCCCCAATCCTTTTTCTAATTAAAACTTTATAGCGATTAAACTTTTACAATTCAGTCCATAGACCTTAATTAACCACATTTTCGACTAAATTACTTAAAAAAATTTCAATTCATCTATATATTAACTCCTTAAATATCCCTATTTAATATTTATGGACTCGATTTATAGAAATTAGGTTCCAAAATCATATTTTCTAACTTTACTGAAAACCGGGTCATTACAATCCTTCAATAGCTATACATAATCATATGAAGTAATGTTATGATTCATTATATTCTTAGTAGTGTAATCATAAGTATTGTACAATTGAACTATGTATTGTAGGTGTATACTTGATATTTGTAAACATAATTACTTTTAATACTTAACATGAGGTATTATAAAAATCATATGAGCACCACTAAGTATAGAGGTATGCTTAGTGTGATGGATTTGTTTTCCACACGTAGGTTGAAGTTTATGTTTGAAATGATGAATTCAAGAGATTGTTGTGAGCCAAGAGTCACATCCATTTGAAGTAACTTTATTGGTTGTTTCAATGTTCTTTTGTTATGTATATATTTTAAAGTTTGAACTCTAGTTGGCATATACATAATATGTAGTTGTCTATAAGTTATACTTGGCATGTGTATATATGTAAGTATTTAAATTTGGTTATGGTTAGTTTGTGTGTATGTTTAGTATAGTATAGAAGACTTAGTTAACACTTATGAATTGACGGTAGAAATTTGATAGTATAATTTGGAGATCTATAGAATTTGCTTATAATATATTCCGTTAGAAATTAGTAGTAAATTTTGTATGTTTTAATTCTGTAGAAATATATTGTGATATGTTGAGATGTGATAAGATGGCCAAAAATGCTTTTGAATAGTTGTAATTTGGGTTTTGCAATTGCGAGAAGTTTAACGAATATTAGGGGAAACTCTTTAGAAATTGACTAAATGAACCACTAATGTATAGTTAAAAGAATAAAATGATAGTAAAGACCGTAGATGACACTTTGCATCAATTGTGACATTGTTTACTTGCAATCATTATTGGTCTTGGTAAGGGGTGTTACACACTCATTATTGAGTTCCTTCTCCTCCAGCATGGTTGTATTGAACCTTTTGACATACTCTCACATGGTTTGATCAAGGTTTTACTTTATCACAATCAAGTTGGAAGAGGTTATTGATGCTGCTCTACCATTTTCAAAGTGTGCTAGAAAACTATGATTAACTTGGTGAAAGTTCACTATTGACCTCAACGTTAAATAGCAGCACCAAATCCTAACAAAGTCTTTGAGAGTGGTAGGAAATACATGACATTGCACAACATTTGATACACCTCTGGGACCATGAAAGGTTCAAAAGTGATTCAAGTGGTCCATGGGGTCAGTGGTTCCATCGCATGTGTTAAAGATATATTAATCTTGAGCAATACTTCTAGTTGACAAATCACCAAAGAAAAGGGGTTATGTTATGCATCTAAACACTCACATTCATCATAGTAAATTTGTTGGAGATTTTTAAATTCTTACTTGAGAGCAATCACTACTTTTCGAGGTTAAAGTTATGATACAAATATTGGTTTTGACATGGTGTCGGTTCTCGTTACATCACATTGTTACAAGTTAGACCCATGGTTAACGACAAAACGATAAGTTGGTTGGTTTTGCTTGTGTGGTTCCTTATTTCCCACTTGTGTATTCATGTTTTTCTAGTTAGCATTTGGCCAAGGTTGTCCTTTGGCTAACCTTCCACAATTCACACCCTCATCTCTACCATGGGAGCAAAACTCTCTAAGTGGTCTTCTAAATTGCATCGAGTCTGGCCTTGATTTGTTTGTTCATTTCATTGGCTCTATAGAAGTTGGGTTAAAATCTCTTGTTATGCTACCAAGCCAGATGAAAGAAGTTATAGTTGGGCTAGGTATTAAGGGTGATAGTCAAGATGTTGTTGAAAGGAAGTAAAAAGAAATGTGGCATGAGTGTAATGTTGCTAATAGGTGGTATGGACATAACTAAATGCCTTTGATGGGTTAACATTAACTCCAATGGGGTTAATCTTATGTTTTTGTTGTTTTTTCCAATTACAAAATGATTTATTAGGTTTTGGGTTGTAAGGCGTGGACCTTGCAAGGTAAATGGGTTTGCAACAATATGATTTCAGTTGGGATGGATGACATCTTAAATAGTGATATTTCGAGTAACACGAAGAAGTATATGGTTTGATCATATCGTATGTAAGGTGCATAAGGATGCAGGGTCTCGTGGCCTGGGTATTAAATTGAGGTAAAAGTTTAATTGGCTTCAAAACTAGTGGATGCTGGAGATGAAGAGTTAAGAGAATCGAGATTCACACTAGTGGGGAGGTTAAGAATGTTAGTACTTATGTCAAAAACATGTAGCGACTTTGTTCATGCAAACGATATATAACTAGTGCTGGCATTGTCACTTTTGAGAGTGTTGTAATTGAAGGTTCTAGTGTTTTAGGCGCTTTTTGGAAGACAATATGGGTTCACAAATGGAACAATTTGACCATTAATTGGTCTAGGTTGGATACCGACAGGGTTAGCTTCAATAGTGGGATCCATGGCTTTTCGACTTCGTTTCTAGATTTCCATAATCGACACTAATTGTTTCAGACACTTTGGGATAACTTTAGATTAAGAGAAACTTAGGTTGAGAAGTGAAAGACTTGCAAATAAAAAAAAGTCATTAAGAGACATCGAAGCTTATTCTCCGAAAAGCACTCTAATACTTAAGTAAAAAAATTTGAAAATGAACAGCTCTATAGTGGAATAAAAGTAAATGTTAACTCTTATCTTGAAGTTAGACATGTCCAAAGGTCAGATAGCCCACTCGGCCTGACTTGGGTCGAGTTTGGACAAGGATTTTTGCATCTTAGGTCAACTTGATCTAATCCAAATTTAATTTAAATAATATTTTTTTTCAATTTAAATTTATTTATAAAATAAATAAAATATCAATTAAAAATATATGTTTTAATATCTTATTAATTTTTGAAAATGAAATGAGCTATTTAGGCAGATTGATTGGGCCTGAAAACAAACTTAATCTTAAATTGGTTTTAAAATCAAATCTTGACACGACCCGACGTATAAACAAACTTTACTTGAAGTAGATATCCTTTCTTCTTTTATATAGGAGTTATTCCAAGTGTCTCAATTGCAGAGTATAACTTATTTTACCTTTTTGATACCTCGCCCTTTTTGCAAGCTAATCTCTTTTCATTGGCTTTTGATCTTCAAACTCATATTATAGGGTATATATTACAATTATAAGTTCAATTATTAAATTGAATGGGACTTTCCTAAAATTATCAATGTGGTAGTTTTATTTTCAATTTGTTCAATTTCATATCTTTTATCATTATGGTACCTGTTAGTAATAATGTTAAATTCTGACATTATTTTCCATGTGACCCAATCATGAGGTGCCATGTGTCATTGTGGGTAAGAAAAGAAAATTTAAATTATAAAAAAGATGGAGTTGATAAAAATTTTCTCTTTCAATTCCTCTTCCATTATTTGGTGCTATAGTTGAAGCCGGTCGTCGCTCCCTCGATTTGGGTTCTTCTTTTTTTCCTAGTTCTTTCATTTCTAAAGATACCTTTTGTTGTGGTGGTGTGTTCTTGGCATCTTCCATTTCTTTGCTTTGCTTTCGTATCAAAAGGTTTAAAAAATTTGAAGAAGAAATAAAATAAAAGTTTGTATATCAAACAAATTATCTATAGAAACAAGTTATGTTTGGCCTTGATTTTCGGATTTTTTTTTTTTTTAGATATGAGTTTTGTATTTCATACCTTTCTTATTAGCAGCTTGACCCATTCCCATCTTATTAGAAACTCAACCAATCAAATTCTATCCCTTAAACCTCTTTAAAATTTGGGTATGTAAGCTCTTCTTCGGTCAAAATCTCTAAAATATCTTCTTCTTTTGTCAAAATCCCTTTTAACCCTCTTAATTCCCTAACCCTATCAACTCCTCCTCACTATGAACTAGTGTTGGCAATCCCCCTTTTAGCCGAATAAAAGAACAAAACCTTGGGAGAAAAAAAAGTTTAATATAAGAGAAAGTGAAGAAATCAAATGGGAAAGAAATAGAAAAACTAAATTATTTTATTTAATTTTGGTTGATGAGAGGAAGAGAAAGATCATATTTATGGTTTTTTACTCGTACTTCAGTGGTTGAGAAATAGAAAAGTCTATAGATCTCGTTCTCATTGTTCTTTATATTTGTTTATCATCTATTTTTGTATGTGTGAGAGAAACTCAAATTTTTCTCTTTTATTTTTATATTCTTTTGTGATTTTTGAAATCCCCTTTTTTATCGGAGATTGATTTTGATACGAATAAAACCAGAAAAGAGAGACAGAGGAAGAAGAAGGGAGAATATTTGAGAAGAAAGAGAAAGACAGATTGATGGAACTTATTTGATAATATTTTTCATAACCTTTCATTCAATTATAGTTGCATATAAATAAGGAAACAAAACAGTCCAAAATTGGTTAAAACTAACAATACAAACATTTATTCAAAACGCCCCATTTCTTATAAAGTCATTGCGCACCATTTTATTAATGCTAAATGCACTATTTGCCATATTTCAGTTTTGACCCGTATCAAATACCCCTTTCTTAAAAAGATCCTTGTCATCAATGATCAATATGAAGAAATATCTCATTCAATTGTTGTAGAGGTTCCCAAATGGCATCTTTTGGAAAAGAATTTGCCCACTCCATAAGTATTTCAATCACCGCATGTTGGCCCCTTTTTACCATTCTTCTATCAATGATCTTATTTGGTTCCTTAACCCAAACACCGTTAGCATCCACCATAGGTAAAGTAGACTGCACTTGAGCTTTTCCACATGCTTCTTGAGCTGAAAGACATGAAAGGTAGAGTGCACTCAAGACTCCGAGGGCAGCTGTAGTCTATAGGTCACCTTCTTTACTCGTGTTTCTATCATGAAAGGACTAATAAACTTTGGGGAGATCTTCTGATTCATTACTTGTCTTACCGAATGTTGCTTGTAAGATTGTAATTTTAAGTAAACCAAGTCTCCTTTCTCAAATTGCATGTCTGATCTGTGTTTATATGTTGCTTCATTCTTTCATAGGATCTTTTTAGGTGAAATTGCATCAATTTTCTAGTTGCTTCACGATTCTGGAGGCTTCTGTCTATAGTGGCCACAACCGATGTCCCAACTAAGTAGGGCATGTGTTGGGGTGGAGGATACCTATATAAAGCCTCATAAGGGGTGAGATGTATAATTGAGTGATATGATTAATTGTACCACCACTCAGCTAATGGCATCCAACTTAGCCAGTCATGGGGTCTTTCCCCTATCATACACCTCAAGTATCCTTCGAGACACCTACTCAACACCTCTGTTTTTCTATCAGATTCAAGATGATAGGTCGTTGACATTTGTAATTTGGTTCCTGCCTTCCTAAATAAATCTTGCTAGAAGTTATTGATGAATATTTTGTCCCTGTTAAAAATTATTGAATCTGTCATCCCATATAATCTATAGATGTGATCCAAAAACTCCTAAGCAACTATAGCAACAATAAATGGGTGGGAAAGGGCCAAAAAATGGCTTTATTTGGTCAGACGATCCACTACCACCAGAATGGTATTTTTTTCTTTTGGGCTTCTCTTTTCGTTCTCTTTTTTCTTTCTTTTTTACTTGGTTGGCAGGGGCAGGGCCTTTCTCCCTGGGCGAGCCACCTGGTATCCCCTCTATAAAATCTAAGCTGATCGATGACTATGCTCTTTCAGGTATGGGTAGCGACTGTAGTAATCTTGGGCTAGCCACATTTTCTATCTTACACCTCTGGCAAATTGAACATTCTTGCACCCATTTTCTAATATCTTTACCCATTCACCTCCAATACAGTAAACTTGTATTCTTTTCTTTGTCACATGGATTCCTAAATGCCCTCCCAAAGCATTGGCATGAAAGTGCTGAAATAACTCATGTTTAAGATCTGGCACTGCTCTAATCACAATTTAGCCTTTTTTTTCTTAAAAATCTACCATCCCAAGTGTATTTCGGATGGTGTTAGTTCTATTGTTGGACCTCAAGACATAACTTCTTTAGCTTGTCATCAAGTTGGTGAGAAACTTGCACTCTAGTAAGTAAGCTGGAACTCATTAAGCTGCCAGATAATTGTAAGAATCGACCTTATCTAGCAGATTACCTCCTGGAAAGTGCATCAATAACAATATTGTTAGACCCTTTCCTATATAAAACGACATAGTCGTAACCTAACAGCTTTGCCACCCAACATTGCTAGAAGGGTGTGATAGCAACTTAATCAAATAGAAAACACAAACTATGATGATTTGTCCTAATCTTGAAGTGTCACCTACTAGATAGGCATGCCATTTCTTTACATATAATAAGATAACAAGCATTTCTTTCTTGTATATTGATAGTGATTGGTGCATTACTCTAAGTCATTTACTAAAAAAGGTCGCTAGTTTGCCTTTTTACTGTAACACTGCTCCTACTTCGTATCCTAAGGCATCAGTGTCTATGCAAAATTTTAGCTGGAAGCTTGGAAGAGCTAAGCCTGGTGCTAAACACAAAGCCTTCTTAAGTTGGTTGAAAACAACAGTGGCTTGGTCGGTCCAGCTCCAAACATTCTTTGATAGATGTAGGGATTGGCTAGTAAGCTACACACTTAATTTTTGGCTGATCCATAGCTATTGCTCCATTGGATATTATATGTCCCATATATTCCACTTGGTTAGTACCAAAGCAACATTTACTTTTCTTGACAAATAATTGATCCTGCCTCAAAATCATAAACATTTCCTTAAGGTGAAACAAATGATCGAGCCAAGAAGTGGAGTATACGAGTATGTCATAAAAGAAAACTAGGATAGTATTCCTTAAGAGTAACTTAAAGATAGCATTCACCAATCCTTGAAAGGTTGAGAGAGCATTAGTGAGCCCAAAAGGCATCACCAAAAACTCATAGTGGCTTTCATGAGTCTTGAAGGCAGTCTTGTGGATGTCTCTTTCCCACATTCTTAATTGATGGTAACCCTATCGTAGGTCCAATTTAGAGAAGACCCTGGCCTTCCCTAACTAATCCAAGAGTTTCTCAATTATGGGAATAGAAAATCTATCATTGATGGTTAGCTGGTTGAGTTGCCTGTAGTATACACAAAGCCTCCAACTATCATTTTTCTTTTTGACCATAACAATGGGTAAGGCAAAGTAGCTATTGTTGTCCCTAATTATCCCATCCCGAAGCATCTCTCTAATCAGTTTTTCCATCTCAGCCTTCTACACAGTAGGGTATCTGTATGGTCGAATTTTGACCACTACTCCTTCATCTTTAAGTAGTATTTGGCGATCTTGAAATCTGGATGGTGGTAAACCAGAAAAAGTTCTAAATATATTTGTAAAGTCATCCAAAAGCAATTGCAAATTGACGGGATATACAACAGGAGGTGTGGTCAAGGTAACCTGATTAGAAGTGGTCATTATCATGACACAATAGCCCATTTCATAATTTGTCATCAATAAACATTTAGCAGATTGACTAGGAGACATGGCTTGAATATGACTAGAAAGGATACCCTTAATGATGCAAGTATTACCACTGTATAAGAACTGCATGGACATTGACGCGAAATTCCAATTAATGGATCCAAGAGACAAGAGCCACTATATGCCTAGCACAACATCACAACCTGTTAAAGGCAAAACCATAAAGTCAGTAACAAAATTCGACCCTTGAGCCTCCCAACAAATACCTTTGGAAGTGCCATTAGTGAACAATCATCTGTCATCTGCTACAGTCACCTTTAACTGCTCCTATTACCAAACTGGTAAATTCAATCGAGCTACCAACCGAGCATCTACAAAACTATATGTACTCTCTGAATCCATCAGAAAAACAGCCTCCATTGATCTCATTTTAGCTATGAAATGCATTATATGAAGGCATTGAGAATTTTTCATAGCATGTAAGAATACCATAGGTCCTTGAGGCTGATCACTCTCCGTAGGGGGTCCTCCAAATGGTCTGGACACTCTTAAAATTTATCCTCTTCCTCCTCAGAATGGGACTCCAGCAGCACTAAATAAAGTTGAGCCTTAACACATTTGTGTTTACTATGATACTTTGCCCCGTACTAAAAACATAGTCCTTTCTGCTTCCTGTCTACCATTACTGTAACACCCCTCACCCGTATTCAATGCTGAAATGGGGTCATAGAGCATTATCGGACTTATAAAAACAATTAAACATTCATTTCATATACAATTTCAAATTTCATGCAATCATCATTCAAACTCAATCACACTATCCCTAATACAAGCCTACAAGGCCCTAAACATGCTTTAGGAGTGGCTCGGGACTAAATCGATAGCTCAATAAATTTTTGAAACACTTAGAAAAAATTTCAAACTACAAGGGACACACACCTGTGTGGCTCGGCCGTGTGTCTCACACGACTAAAAACACACTCATGTCACAGGCCGTGTGGACATTTGAAATGGGATCACATGGTCGTGTCCTAGCCCGTGTCTGACCCTGTGTAACTCCCTGACTTGGGTTACATGGCCAACCACACGCCCGTGTGACCAGCCCGTGTGCCATTTCGAAATGGCCTCACACGCCCGTGTGCCAGGCCGTGTGCTAGGCCGTGCCAAACCTGTAGGGTATACTAACTTATGCCACACGGCCAAGTCACACGCCCATATGCTAAGCTGTGTGGAGTATACTAACTTGATTTTTAATTCAACACCAAAGGACACACGGCTATGTAACGTGACCGTGTGTCACACACGGCTGAGACACACGCCCGTGTCTCTGCTTGTGTGGACAAAAATAGGTTATTTACCAAGCCATTTTGCCACCCAGACTTGCTTACACCTACATCTATCCAATTTGTACCAAAACATAACATCTATAGGCATTCAAACCATCTAAATCAAGCCTAATTCATGCTAATTCTATACCATCATCCATAATACACACAAGTCAAAAAATAGGCCATTCCATTTATACCAAATTCACATATACAATTCAACTAGACACTTTCAAACATGCATCATTATGCTCAAACTCATAAGCATATAACTTTTCCAATATCAACTATTTGACATCCACAATACCTATAATCCACAAGCATCACATATCCATCAATAAGCTCACAACACAAGCCATATACACATATATATACACAACCATACGAACAAAATTAAGCCAAATATCATGGCTATATACAAAACCAAAAACATTTAACATTTACAAGCCATTTCAAATAGCCAAAGTCATAGGATAGTGTGATGAAATCTCCGATGATCCTGAATTCGAGCTAGCTTGATTTCACTATAAAACACGAAAAAATAAATGATGTAACCTATAAAACTTAGTAAGTTCATATGAAAATAAATAGCAAAACTATCAAATTAATTACCATTCAAAATATGCTTATAACATACTACAAAATATTTAATCACAATGTTAACATGTATTCAATCACCTATTTAACCATGAACTCTATTCTTTCATATGTTCAATACATATACAGTTTTCGTACGTACTTGTATTGATACGTATCAATTTCTCACCATTTCATATCTTCGATTTACCCGTTGAACCATTCGGAATACTATCGAATACTCGGGAATCTCGCACCCTAAATGCCACATACATAGCCGAAGCTATCTTAATCTTGAATCACATATAATGCTCACTCTCGAGCTATCAACGGGTCTACTCACACAAGCTGACGGTCATGATGAGGCGACACGGTGCTGCTCACACAAGTTGACGAGCATCATCAACACATGTTGGATAACTCAACTACAGGTAGGACGTACGAACCAGTACCCAAATCACATAACCCCTAATGACATGTCATTTGTATCCTAAAATATTCCTAAGGTTTAACTGGGGCTTCACACTTGTCGAATTGTCGTCGAACGTGTAATACCCCGAAAATTTTTACAGTAAGAAAGTAAGATATTATCCCCGATATAGTAAAATAAGGAAATAAAGTGACAAAAAAGAGAAATTTTGAGTTATGACAGCATTGGAAAGTATATTATGATATATTAATTCAAGAAATGACTAAATTGTAAAATTGAGAAAAGTTTTGTTGCCCAATAGTAAATACTCAAAACTTGAGGGGTTAAAGTGTAAATATGAAAAAGTTGAAAGACCATAGTGTAAATATTTTAATGGTGGAATGATCTATAAACTAAGGAAAATGGATGGATTATGACCAAATTGAAAAAGGTGAAGAATTTTGAAGGATTAAATCGTAATTTTACCAAATTAAGTGATGACTCAAGAATGAAATTTTAAAAGATCATGAAGGGCAAAATGATCAATTAGAAGAGAGAGAAATGTAGAAGGCAATGATGATGTTGATGATATTTTAGATTAATTAATTAAATAAATATTAGTTTATTAATATTTTAATGAGATATTTTATTATTATTTTATTTAATATATAAGGAGAGAAAGATGAAGAATTCTCTTCATCTTTCCCATGCACCAACGTAAGAAGAAGAAGAAAGAAAGAAAATTTTTTTCTTTACAATTTGGTCTTTTTACCAAAAATCTACCATTTTCACTTAGAAACCAAAAGAATTTACCAAAAACTTTATTCTTTCCCCGATCTAAATCTTTGTTTCGCCTTTCATGATCTAAATATAATCAAAATTAACTTATTTAATAATCTCTCTATTCAATTTAGTCCAAAATACATTTTAAAGCCACTTTACACATTTGCCCCTAATATTTCACATTTTTACAATTTATCCATTATTTCATAAAATCACAAATTCATGCAACTCAACGACAACCCATGCTAGAACAATTTCAAATAAGTCCCTAGCAGTCCATATTTTTCATTTATTTAACAATTTAACCATAAAATTTACACATTTCACAATTTAATCCCTAATTGAACATTTTACTAAAAATCATTTTACAAATGTTGTTTATCTAACAACAAGCATGCATTTTCTATCGTCAAACATCAAAACATACATAGATTCATCAATGGAAAAACCCTAAATCTTTAACAGTTTTGCAAAATAATCCCTGGTTAGCTAGACTAAGCTGTAACGATCTCAAAAATATAGAAATTATTAACAACGAGAAAAAATTGAACCTACATGCATGGTTGATAACTACCGAACTTTGAAGCTATTTTAATGGTTTCCTTCTTGCTACAGTCGGTTGAAAATGAAGAAGACAAGATGATATCTTTTGTTATTTTATTAATTTACTTATTATTTCACTAATTTACCTTTTTAACCTTTAATAAAAACATTATAAATCATCTAATTTATGTCTATAATTGTCCACTCATGCTATTAGTGGTCTAATTATAACATAAACCCTTCAAAAATTTAATTTCATAGCTATTAAATCCTTTTAGCTTATAGAACTCCAATTTTGCACTTTACGCTATTTAGTCATTTTTATCAAATTAAGCACTTAAATGATAAAATTTCTTAACGAAACTTTCTCACAATCATTCTAACATGCTGTAAACATTAGAATAATAATAAAATAATTATTTTTGACATTATATTTGTGGTCCCGAAACTACTGTTCCGATTTAACTAAAAAAGGCTGTTACAATTACTGCTGGACTCAGTCTTTTAGAAGGCACTTTAGCTCCCCAGAGCCTCCAGATCCTCCAGAACCACCAGGTCCCCTAGTCACAAAGTTGCTCGAATGCGGTGAAGATCCAGATGGGGATGAAGTGTTAACCTTATGGATAACAAGAGAGTGTGACACCAGTTAACCATATTTAGGCAACAAAATTGGGCTCACTGAAAATCCTTTCTTAGGATATTGTGTAATAGTCTAATTTTCAGTGGTGCCGGAAATAGTGATTCGAGATCACTACATCCGACGAGTAAGTTTGAAAATTTAGTAAATTAATATTTATGAGTCAAGTGTGACATTAGAAATATTCTTGAATTAGTGAATTTTGTGAATTAAAAGAATTTATTAGGTCAAATAGGTCGAAAACGAGGTATCGAGACCTCGAATTTATAAACCGAGCTATAAATATTTTTAAAAATATTTATGGAGTGTTATTGAGTTAGTATTAAAGTTTTGTTAGAAAATTTTAACGTTTTGATAGTTAATTAAAAAAGACTAAATTGTAAAAGGTGCAAAACTTGTTAAAGTGATTAAATAGTTTAAATGACTAATAAGGAGGGATTTAAAAGGCAATTAGACCCAAATTAAATGGGATAGACGGTTTGGGGCATGAAATAAGTAAGAAATCAATGTGAATAAGGGGCAAAATTGGAAATAACCTAAAATTCATTAGTTAAAAAGGATTTAATTGAAAAATCTAGAGATTTCATCATTTTTTCTTCAGTTAAAAACACCATAGTAGACTTTCTAAGCTAGTTTTTCATATTTTTGCACCATTTGAGTTCAATTCTTATTATTTCTTTGTAATTTTTATGTTTTTCTGACTTTTACAATTAGGTCCACTTATTGAATTCATTAGTTTTTGACTCTATGGGTGAAATTGAAAGTAACCATGGTTGGGTGCTGGAATTTTATGATGAATAAACATGGATTTGAAGCTTTAATTTTGCTATGTGATGATTTTATTAAGTGATTTCAATAGAAATTGATTTTTAGGACCTAATTGTGAAAAAAGTTAAGAATTAGGGTTTTGTACTGAAATTATAAATACCAAAGGTTTTGTAGTAGTTTAGAATGATGGAATAAAGTGTTGGTTAGAAAAATTAGCTCAATTGATAGGTTAATTGAGCAGAGACTAATTTGTAAAAATTATAAATTTTTCGGTAAAAGAATAATTTTGAAAATTGAAGGGTATAGATTGTGAAATGAATTAGAATTGAATTAGATGCTAATGAATGGAAAATTTTATATTATAGATCGAGAATCCAAAGATAAACGAGGAAAAGAGAAAATTTTCGATTAATCTCTGAATTTCTACAACTTTTATAAATTAGCTCAGGTAAGTTCATATGGTTGAATTTTTATGTTAAATTGTTAATTTAGGATTGATACAATATTTATATTTTATATTTTTGTTATTGAATTATGATAATTATTCGATATGAAAATCGAATTGAAAGTTCAAATTAAGGGAAACGCAGGATTGGGTATGTTCATTCAGTGATCAGTGATGAATTGACGGTTAAGACCATGGTTAAACCATGACAAAGTGTGAAGGACAAGACCATAGCAGAGCTATGACATAGTGTGAAAGACCATAACTGGGTTATGGCACTCTGAAAGTGAACATAAAACTATGATTAAATCATCGCAGTATATGTATGTGCAAGTGTAAGACCATAGCTAAGCTATGGCATTGTGATAAAGTGTGCAATCATAGCTAAGCCATGGTAAAATGTGTGCAAGACAAAAGTGAATGTGGCATCAAGCTAACAACGTACTCTATTCTGTAAGACGTTCCCTAATTTGACAAGTATTGGTAAGTGTTATGTGAATTTAAGTGTTGGGATTTAATTAGATATTGGTATTGAGCTCAATCAAGTGAATTTATCATTTGAAATTGTGTATGACAGGAAACATTAATGAAAAACTTATTATTTGAATTGTTATTGTAATTCGATAAGATTTATGTTTTAAGCTTATGAGCTTACTAAGCTTTCTTAAGCTTACTTTTGTGTGTTAAATGTTCTTTTCAGATTCACAAGAGTTCAAAGAATCGAATCATCACACCGGGTCACACTATCCAAATTTTACTGATAGATTTTGTTTTATAACTTATGGCATGTATAGGATGGAATGAAATGAAAGTAAACTTGTAATAGGGTTATGAATGACTATTCTACATATATATATTTATATGTATTAGTCAATGAATGGAATTAAATGACAAGTTTATGCAAGAGAGTAGTGTAATAACATGTATAAAACTTGATAACTGACTTGAATTGGTTGTTGGATTAGTGTATATGGGTATATGAAAGTGTTTTGTACAGGTTGGATGTATAAAGGGTGAGAAAAGTGACCTTAAAATGGTCTATTTTACTCCACACGGTAGACACACAGGCGTGTGTCTTCACCGTGTGTGTCACACGGCCTGGCATATGGGCATGTCCTCTAGCCGTGTATCCCTTGCACCTTAAAAATGAGAAGCAGGATGCTCAGAATTGAGCATACGGGCAGAGGCACGAGTGTTTGTCTCAGCCGTGTGAGTAGCACGGCCTTGGACACGGCCATGTGATTTGGCCATGTGAAAACTGCACTTAAAATGTAAAAATTAAATTAACCACACGGCCTAGCAAACAGGCGTGTGACTTGGCCATGTGACTTCTATTTCTTCATGCCTTATAAGTTAAAGAGTTACACGGGTTAAGGACAATGGCATGTGTGACCACACGGGCTTGTCCCTAAACCACATGGGCGTGTAGGCACTGTTCATAAGAAAAATTTTGTAATTTCGCAAAAAGTTCTTAAAGCTTCTGAATTAGTCTCAATTTGATTTTACTGTTCATATTGGGCTTCGATAGTCCAATTAAGGGATAATATGATTATTTTTGAATGTGAATACTACTTTTTCTACTTTTTCATGATTTATTTGAAATTAATTTGTAAATTTCAGTAATACTCCGAAACCTTATTCCAGTGACGGATACGAGTTATGGGTACTACATATTGACTTAGTATACTCTCTACCTGTTGAGCAATATGAAACTCTTCCACCAATGTTTGAGGTCTAAAGAGTTGTAAGTACTGACTTATTTATGTTTTCAGGTTACTAACAAATATGCTAAAGGCTTATGCTTCAGATAATTGTACTTGGTTCAAAAGACTTACAAACTGATCGTGATATTGCTCCACTAAACCTTGCTATTTTAAGGTAACCAATTCCACCATCCCATCCTTGAAGATGTTTGATAAAAAATGCTCTATCAAGTTATGAGCATAACAAGTCCAGTCCAACCAGTGAAAACCCCCATGCTTCTGGGCATAGAAGTGATGCCAATCCAAGGCTTGACCTTCTAAGTGAAGCATCACTATACGCAATTTGTCACAGTCGGGCACTTCTTTAGCTACAAATTATTGATCCAATTTTGACCACTAGCCTCTAAATTCAGCTCCATCAAAATGAGGATACTCTTACCTGTATGAACGCTCCTGAGGAACCTTCGATTTAGGTGAGTTTGAGATTGTAAGCCCTAAGAAAGTTTGAGTAACGTCCAAAGAGTCTTTGGATGGGAAGCCAGAATGTGGCCCTCCCAAGACCTCTTTCCCTTTAACTTAAGTAATAACAGTAGTATTCGAAGCAGTGGGGTTGCCCAAGTAATTCACAAACAGGGAATGCATCTCCATCCTAAACTCTTCTTTAAAGCCTTGCAATCGAGCCTCCATCTTAGCATCCTACTTGGAATCCAAGTGAGAGAGTTTACCTTAGACCTTTACCATTTTTTGTTAAAGGACACCCACATCCTTCTGCAGTCTCGCGGTCACCCCATTTTGGCTCTGATACCTTGATACGAATAAAACAAAAAAAAGACAGAGAAAGAAAAAAAGGGAGAATATTTGAGAAGAAAAAGAAAGAGATATTTATGGAATTTCTTTAATAATAATTTTCATAACCTTCCATCCAATTACAGCTGCATATAAATAAGGAAACAAAACAATCCAAAATTGGTTAAAACAAACAGTACGAACATTTATTCAAGACACCCCATTTTTACTAAAGTCACTGTGCACTATTTCATTAATGCTAAATGCATCGTTTGCCATATGTCAATTCTGACCTATATCAGATTTCAAGTATGAATATGTACTTAAAATTTTTCTTTCGCCTTTTCATCTTTGTTTTTAGTTTCTAATATATGTTTCTTTTTACTTATATTTCAAGTGGGTTTTTGTCAAGGTTATTGGTTTCAGATTTAGAGAATCATTGTTTTGTTTCGTTGAAATTATGGATCTCAGTGTGGTTATTTTTGTTTGTTTATCTTGTACTATATATTCTTCATGATTGTAGCTATCGTGATATGGTCTATTTCTTTTTATTTTTTGCTTAGTAAAATATTATTGGCGCTTGTGTTTTTGGCTTCGGTTTTAGCGTTTGGATTTAGGATTTTGAGATTTGGGATTCAATTTTTGAGATTCAGGATTTCCATAATAATTTCTTGATAAATGACCAAAATGCCTTTTTCATGATAAATTATCATTTTACCCCTTTTGACTCAATGCATAATTTCTTCACAATAATAGACACTTTTCATATTCAAATCTCATAGTTCACATTTACCCTTAATAATACTCATTACAAGGTGACAATTGCCTTTTTACTCTCTTCTCAACAAAAATGAAAATTTTATGATTTAGTCCCTACACTCCAAAAAATATTTCAAATTATTCTTATACTAATTAATCATTAATAACTCATATTCCTCATTTTGGTCAAATTTGCACTTTAGTCTTCAAACTATTCAAAATTTTCAATTTGATCCTTTTTGCCTCATTTCCACATCCAAAATACTTTTCATTAATTTCTATCACCATCAAAATTTTTCCTCTCATAAAATTCTTTATCTTGCTCATATTTCAATTTTTTTCTTGTAAATCCACTATTTTAGATCCCAAAATAATGTCATGTGCTTTATAAAAAATTTTAGGGTGTTACACTACCCATTTTCTTCTTTTTTTTTTTTTTGCCAAAGACATTATTTTTGCTCAATCATATCTTGACCAAACAAATATATTTAGCGTCTTATCTCAATTTGGATATTTCTCAAGACATATGGTGAATGCTAGAAAAACTCAAATATTCTTCTGGACTAATACAAAGAAGCCAATGCCAAACACAATTAGTTCTTGACTTAGGTTTTAAAATGTGGAAGAAGAAGGCAATTTTTTAGGTTTTCCTTTGTTATAACAACGAGTTAATAAAATAATTATAAATTTTCTTGTGGATAAAATTCATAAACGGTTAAATGGATGGGATTAGAGCTGTTCGTGGGTCAGGCCATCTGTCCAGGCCCAAAGGCCAGCTCGAAATATGGGATGGTTTAAACAAAAAATGAAATTTAAAAAATGGGATTGGGTTAAATTTAAGATCTGTTTTCTATTTAGGTCTAGGGTTTAGGGCCTAAACCCTAGTCAATTATTTGCATAACTAGTTAATTAAGGAAGCCGTGAAAAATTTGTTCTACATACCTTGTGGAATCAATAGTTTCCAAGTGTTTGAAACAAGCTCGATATTTGACTTGAGTTCAATCGAACATCTATTTTAAATTCGAGCTCGACTCAATAATTAAACTTAAGGTTAATATATATTAAGGGCAATAATATAATTTAATATTATAAAAATATGAAAAGCTTAATAAGGCTCACGCGCCGTTTGAGTCAAGTATTACTAAGATTAAATTTGGCTCGATAATTACTGAATCGAGTTTAAATATTTTGAGTCGAAAACTCGAATGGCTTGTGAGTACCAATGTCTCATTTACACTCCTACTATTAATAATCTCTCCTCAACCTTTTGATAAAAAGATAAATCAAAGTCATATTTGATTATTTTATCATTTCTTAAAAATTAAATAAAATTTTCAGCCACTAGCATGTTGTAATCTAGTTATATTAAAATTATTAAACTTTTATTAAATTTTCTAATATTTATCTAAATAAAATAATGTGAAGCTTTTAGACTCCAGATTAAGGGGAGACACACATTATATTTATTTATATATTTAACTGTATTTTTACTATATTTTACAATATGTTTATCATATTTTAATCTCATTTGTGCAGTTTAAAATTCCTGATAAGAAAAAAAAGTTGAAAAAATAAAAATAAAAGTTAGTTTGTAGTTTCAACACTAGACAATAGTCTTTTTTGCTACAGTTAATGTCTCTATACATTTTCCCTGCATTTAATGTTTTAATGCATTTCCCTTGCATTTAATATCTAAAACTATAACTTCTTTTTTATTTAATCTAGTAGGTGTCGAGTCACAAATTAGCGACACCAATTAGAATAATATTCTTTTCACTTGTTTTGTCATGTGAAACTTTTTTTTTAATTTTCATTGGTCCATTAATGTGTCAGGTGGTACTAAAAGTTATTTTAGTAAACACTTCATTTTCGTAATTAATTTGTTTCAAACTTGTTTTTGAAATTAATTAACTTTTTAATATTATTTTTATAAAAAACCTTTACTATAAGATAATTTTTCATAAAATAATATATGAAAAGAGTAATTCTAAAATTTACTTTAAAAATTGCCAACTCATTGTATAAAAAATAAATAAATCCCGACTCACTCTCCGCTCCGTCTCACGCATCCCCGGCGGCGAACAAGCCTCTCGCTTCGCCATCTTCGTCTCCCTCAATCTGATACGTGCTTAATTCTTCAACTTTTAAGTTTTTATTAAAATTAGCTAATTGTTGGGTTTTGGGTTTGTATTGGATTATACTTTATATTGGGTAGTAATGGATTGCAACATGGAGGCCCATAGGATGTCTGGAACAATAATAGATAGGAATAATTAGTAATGCTTTTGTTCTCTTCTTTTCTTGAATTTATCTCTCTATTCCTCCTTTCCTTTACCTCTTCTGTGTAAATCTGTAGTGTGATTTTGGCACGTATCACAATCCTTCTCTTGCCTTCTGAAATACCAGGAAATTGAATAAGGTAAATTTTTTTGAAACCCTAAATTGAGTCGTGAGATTTTCAGTTATCTTCTCTTTGCATTTGCAGCACTCTGCTATATCTCATTTTTCTGTTTTCAATCCTACTGCTAGTTATTGTCTCTCTGTTTACTTTGTTGAGTTTAAAACCCATCGGTTTAGCGGAACTAGCAAACTGTTTTCGCCGCTATTTTTACCAAATTGAAAAAAATTGCTTAAGTTTAAAGTAACTCTTTAATATTTAGTGTAAAGTTATTTTAAAATATTGAAATTGTTGTTTAAATTTATCGATCTATTTTGGAAATTGATCAATCTTGTCACTGTTAATAATAAAATCATTTTACTTTATGGTTCAGATGCCTCATAGAACACGTCCTATGACAGCTCTGTTAGTGTTCACTGGCCTCAATGCTGTGCTGGTCTCCACCATTACTCCTGTCTACGATTTTGTTTGCTTCCTTCCTTTCTGGGAGAGACGGGTTTGTTTCTTATTGCTCTTTTCTTTGCTTACTTTCTTGGCACTGACTTTATATATGTGACATTGAGATATTTAATTGGGTGTTCATTGTTCTATAGTAGCATTTGTTGTTACCAGAGGATTTTGGTTGGTTCCTTTGCCGTATGATGAGTTTGCTTGCTATTATTAATCTTAAAAGTTAGTTGTTGTGACTATTAGGTCAATCTTGATGAGATAGAAACAATTTAGGATTGTTCAATGTTTACTATCAATCTAAACTCATTTTCTTCATTAGTTCTTGTGTGTTATAGGACAGTAAAACTGTAATTTAGTCAATTCGGGGTGGTGTTACTTGCTGGATTTTGGATTTGGTTTGGTTTTAAGTGCATATATGTATGCCCTATACATCCAATTCTGCTGACATAACTTACTCAAAACAGTATATTTAAACTAATCTTTGAAGGGCTATACTTACTCATTAGATAACTAGTAGTTTATTTGCCACTAGGATTAAGCTTGGTTATGGTAAGATCAAAAACGAACCAAGGCAAGTACAATAGGTGCTTTCATGGTATAGAATTGCAGGTATAGAATAAAATCAGTAGTAGGATGCGTTTGAATTTAAAAATAGCTGTGGCAATTAGGTGAGTTATAGTAAGAAGTAAAAATGATTACTGAGGGCACAGATTTTCATATGAATCAAACTTTGATTTGGTTTAATTATATGCATAAAACTTTTTTTTTTTTTTTAATTATACACAAATTTTTGATTCAATTGTATGTATTTTTAAAGATAAATATAATTATTTGTATATATATATATATATATATATATATATATTAAATAAACGTAAAATGAGATTACATCTATGAAGCATGGACATGTTGAAAAACCACTCATACTGATGCGGTACCGGTGTCCGACACGCCAGAATACGTACAGGACATGTTGGGTTGAAGGTGGCTGAATGCATGATAATGATTGTAATAATCTCTATTCGAAACCCAACCTATGTTTTTTGCGACGATTTTCAAAATTTAATCTTTGCATGTTATTAGGATGTTGAGAGGGACATCGTGACCAGTTTTTAATTATTCCGACATCATTGACAGCAGTCGGTGGCGGCAACAGTGGCGCGCTGGCTCTAGGTTGAGAGGAAGAAAAATAGATGAAGATAATAGGAAAAAGGAAAGGAGAGAAATGAAAAAAAGAAAGGATTTTACTAACTTAAAATTATTTCTTATTATATTTGAAGTTAAGGTATAAATTAAATTTGAAAATTGAATTAATTATGAAATTTTGTAGAATAGAAATAAAATAATTTTTTTAATTATTAATTATATTTGCTAAAAATATTAATATGTTTAGATGTATATTGAATATTAATATATAAAAATAAATTAAAAAGTATTTTGTTGCCGTTGTCTTGTATTGTTTGTATCCTCAATTTATAAAAAAAAAAAAATTTGTATGTTACATTCATATTCATAGTGTTACATCGATAATTGTAATTTTAAGATTTATTGCAATTATAAATTATTAAACTTATATACGGTTCATTTTTCTGTCTTTCATTTGGTTTCTAACTATGGCTTGTGGCTTCTTTTATTTGGTTTGTTTCAGCGAGAACGGCGCCGTCTAGAACGGGAAACTTCATCAAATAAATTTCAATCGTCCTGAAGTATATTTGAGATTATTTTCCCTTTGAAACTAGATTTGTACTAGTGGATGGTTGCCATTGTATGTGTTGCCGCCACCGACTGCCATCAATCATGTCGGAATAATTAAAAAATGGTCCCTATGTCCCTCTAACATGCACGAGATTGAATTTTGAAAATCGTGCTTTCGAATCGAGATTATTACGGTCATTATTTTGCTTTCAGCCACCTTAAATCCAACATGTCCTATACGTATTTTGGCATGTCGGACACCGGTACGGCACCAGTATGAGAGGCTTTCCAACATTTTCGTGCTTCATAGATGTAATCCCATTTTACGTTTATTTAATATATACGAATAATTATATTTATCTTTAAAAATAAATTAAATTTAATTAAAGTTGTGTATAATTAAAAAAAATACAAATGAAAGAAAAATGAACCGTGTATATAAGTTTAATAATTATTTACATAAAATTATCGATGTAACACTATGAAGCATAAGCACGTACAAAAGGATTTTTATATTTTTATTAATTGAGGATACAGACAATGCAAGACAACGGTAATTAAGTACTTTGTAATTTATTTTCATATATTAATATTTAATATACATATAAATATATTGGCCATTTTACCTATAAAGGCTCATTTCTAACTTTATTTATAGAAATGGGCTAATTTTTTTATTATTTACCGGAAATGGCTGAAAATGACAAAATGTGTCTACGTAAGAGCATTTTTGGGTGAAATTTTAGCAAATCGTGCCCCTGGGGGAGCGATTTTGCCATGTCAGCTCAAAACACATTGACGTGGAAGTGTTTTGATGACATGGCAAAATTGCTTCCCCAGGGGCGCGATTTGCTCCGTGTTTTTCTAGGTTATAGCTTTTTGCATGTTTAGTCCTTAGAGTCTTTTGGTTTATGGTTTTTAGGGTTTAGGGTTAAGGTTTTGTTAAAATAATTTAGGGTTAGGGTTGTAAAAATATGATTTTGTTAAACTAATTTAGGTTCAGGGTTTAAGAATTTTAAAAAAATAAATAAATTAGGGTTTAGTGTTTTTAAAAAAAGTAATTAAATTAGGGTTTAAGGGTTTTAAGAAAATTAATTAAATTATGGTTTAGTTTTTTAAAAATAAATTTTTGTTTAGGGTTTAGGGAAAATTATATTGACAATAAGGATTTTGTTTTTTTTTCTACAGTTGTTTCAGGAAAATTAATTTTGAGAAGACGATTCTGAAAAAATAATGTCAAAAACGCTTCAAGTAGGATGCACTGTCACAAAAATTACTGAAAAAAGCTTCCATGTGGACGCTCTTTTTCTGCAGTAGTTCCTAAAAAAATAATTTTGAGAAGACGGTTCTAAACAAATAGTGTCAAAAACGCTTCAAGCAGGATGCACTGTTAGTAAAATTACTTAAAAAGGCTCCCACGTGGACGCTCTTTTTCTACAATAATTCTTAAAAAAATAGTTTTGAAAAGACGGTTCTGAACAAAAGTGTCAGAAACGTTTTAAGCAGGATGTACTGTCAGCAAAATTGATGAAAAAAGCTCCCACATGGACGCTATTTTTCTACAATAGTTCATATTTGGCCTTAGGCTATAAATGAGCTAAATTTCATTCACAGGTTGCATAAGTTACAGCAAGAAAAATTGGAGAGGCTAAGCAGAATAGAAATTGAAAATAAGTGAACATATTAGTGTTGTTATTTACTATGATGGTGAGGTCCGTGACATCGAGAACGGTGTTGTTTTTTATCGGAGAACACAACGCGACTGGTTTTTAACTAGAATATAGATTTGACAGAACTTCGTAAAAAAATTAGGCGCAAAATCTTCAAAACGACGCCAATGAGGGTTTCTTCTATTAAATATCGATTTTGTGCTTCGATTGATCTCGTGACATATGACTCATTTGATATCAAAGGTAGTCGTAGCTTGGAGGTGATGGTGCATACTCATCTCGCTAGTGTATCATCCTATCTTGAGTTATATGTACAATTTTCATCGCTAAATGAAGCATTTGCGACTTTAACATCTACTACTATTCGAGAGAAATACACGAGCCCTACTTGACACTCTGTTAATGGGAAGCAGTACATAAAAGCGCCCATATTTGGTGGCAGTATGAAATATACAACTCCTATATAACGCTCGGTTAGTGAATGGGACATACACATCAATGGGTCGATGTTCGATACTGGAAATATGTATTGGAAAATGACATTAACTTCTAGTGGTTGGCAATCCATATCTGATTGGGGACGTTACAAAATGTCCACAAAAAGGGATGATGCACTCCCTATGACGTTCACCAGTGAGGGGACCTCGTACGTTGCAGATGATGGTGGGTTGGATAATGAGTCCGACATGGATCCACCTTAAGAGCCCGGCCTTGATGGTGCAGAAGTAGCATTATTTTCTGAACCGGAGCCTGTTCCATCCTAACCTGAAGACATTAAAGGGGGTTCAGATGGAGAAAAATATTCGCGATTCAGGGCGTACTCGCCTCCAACCCACATGCATAATGTAAATATATTGGCAGATGATGTGTTAGAGTTTTTAGATCTACCACACAGAAGGCCTGGCCGTACAAGTTTGTCATTGGATTCAGGTGAATTGAAAGTTGGTAATGAGTTTTCCAGTAATGATAGTTTTCTTGGTGCATTGAAACAACATAGCATCAATCACAAGGTTAACTACAACGTGGTTAAATCCAAATCCGAGAAGTTCGAGACCAAGTGTGCAGTGCAAGACAATACATGTTCATGGAAAATCATCGCTTCAATTAGGAAAAATACAGGCTTGTAGGAGATAAAAAAGTACAAAGGTCCACATACACGTGTTGTTGGTACAGTATCACTAGTGTTTAGGGTTTTTGAATAATAATGTTATTACTTAATGTTGTATTATTTAACGTACTTCGTTGACAGGTGTTTCACAAGATCATCCCAAGATGGATTCAAGTATGATAACTAGCTTAATACTACCGGTGGTGAAGGCAGATCCTAGGACTTCTGTGTCGGTTTTAATTGCCAATGCCAATGTTCGTAACCAATTGAGGCACACGCTCTCTTACCGCAAGGCTTGTATAGTTAAGCAGAAGGGGTTGGAAAAAATGCATAGTGGGTGGGACACTTCATATAATGAGATGTGACAGTGATGTCATGTGCTGGAGAGGTACATCCCAGGTAGCATAACAGACCTTGAAACGGTCTCTGTGTACTACAATGATCGATTGCTCCGTGGATGCCAAGTGTTCAAGCGTCTGTTCTGGAGCTTTAAGCAATGCCGGGACGCATTTATATAATTTATACAAATTGACGGTACATTTATGTATGCTAGATATACCCATTGGCTATTGCTAGCTGTGGCACAAGATGGCGGTGGGAGAATCCTTCCAATTGCGTTAGTAATAACACCGGGGGAGTCAGGTCATAAAATTCGATCATATCCAAACCGAAATAGTTGATAATTGCTGTAATAAAATTATGTTACATTATTTCTATTGCCTTATTCAAAAAGAACTTCTATTTTATTAAAAATATAAAAATAATTTACTATTAAAATATTAAAAATAAATTTTATTGTATTAAATGAAATAATATAAAAATAGTTTGTACAAATATATTAAAAAAATCAATATATGTGCCGGTCGGAATCAGTGCCACATGGGGGTGGTCGATGATTACGCGTTGGATTCCTCCTTGGTTCAGCTTCCGGCGGGGGTTGTGGTTGCTCCAGTTGTGGGTATTGGGAGGATGACCCACCTTGATAGAATAAAAAATGTGGAGGTGTTTGCATCACCCACGATGGAGGTGTTTGAATCTCATAAAGCGATAGAGATTGGTAATGAGATGAGCTCCCCGACGGTGCCTAATGCGATCTCTCCGACGACGATGACCTATATATCATTGGTTGATTCAGAGTCATTAAAAAATGAGATGCACCGGGCCATGCATTTCAACCTGGCATAAGACTGGAAAAAGGAAACATATAAGGGTTAGGATACATATAAGGGCCAAGAGACGCACCTGGTATAATCTAAAGGGGCTGTGGTGTGGGTGTTATTGGTTGAGGCGTTAGGCTCGGTGATTGTGTGGGCGTTGTTGATGAGCCCGTGCCGTTATCTTTTCTCTTTGAATTTAAAAGGCACTGTCGTTCCCTTTTGACACGAATTTGCCGACACCTCTGCTCTTTCGATATGGCTTGTCATGGATCTTAAATCATGGCATGTAATCCGGTGCGCACTCTAACTCTAGAATGATGATCGGTTCGCGATTAGGTATATGATCATACCGGTTTTCCCAAATTTCGATATATTCTGAGAAAAATATTAACCAATTCATATTCGATTGCCGTAAGTCGATTTTGTGCTCATCATCGAACACCTCAGGTGCCTCGGGAATTGTTTGTCGGAATTTAAATTGCCGCAACATTTTATCCGTCTGGTGTATCTCGACAGTAGCACAGTTAACTAATGGGACCTTAACATGCCAAATATTCAGATTTTGAAAGAATGTATCCGGAATTACTACTTGAATTGTCGGATCCTCGTATAGTGTCCATTGAAACTATATGAACGTGATAAAAATATTAGTTATATACATAATACTAAATACTAAATATGAAACGACTATTTTATGTATATATTTTATTTAATACTTACTTGCGCTTCCGACCGTTGGTCTAATAGAAGCCGTATATCCTCAAGAGCAGTAGGTATTCCAACATAACTCGCCAAATGGTTCCACCTAATTAAATAAATTTTTAGCATACAATTTTATTTTAAATCTATGTAATAATTGTAAAATCAAATATAAATTTTACCTTGTTATGAATGAGAATGTATATGGGTGGTTCACTCGATGAAGTAAAAATGAAAAGCAAAACCGAGCCTATGATTGTAGTAGTGATAGACAACCTCTGATTTTGGTTTTATTTGGTGGCGTCGCCTTGCACATCTCCCGGTACAATGTTGTCAACACGGCAGACCCCCAACTAAATTCGTCAGCTACTCTAAAGTTAATGAGTTTCAGCAGCCACCTCAGATATATGAGATTTTGTGACAAGTCCGGCATTAAGTAACCTCCAATCATCCCAAAGATGTATGCCTGAGCATATCGTATTCTTTATACTTCAGTCGAATCATTCCCCGGCTCAGGAAATGTGTCTCGTAACCAGCCCATCTCGATCCGACCTCCGTAAATATTATCCGGAATAGCACCCAAAAGATCGTAGCATATGGCTCTCCAATCAACAGATTGAATGGACCCAGTGAGTGCGGACCCATCCACCGACAATCCCAATTATAACTGCACGTCCTCCAAAGTGATGGTACACTCTTTGCATGGAATATAGAATGTGCGAGTCTCAGGTCTCCATCTCTCTATTAACGCGCTAATGAGTTTCGGGTCCAACTTGCACCCCCAGTCTATAGTGGCCACATGCCAAAAACTCGCTTCCCTCAAATAATTTTCTATCAACGGTGATGGAGGACCAGACATATTATGAATATAACATTGTAACACCCGATCTACAGACTGTTATAAAAAATTATAAAATAAAAATTAATTAAAATTACATAAATGAAAAAAAATTAATAATATTCAAAAATTAAAATTAACCCTTACCATTTTCATTTGTTTGATGGAGATATGTTTATAATTGGGACGAATTAATTCCCCGGCCATTGCTAACACGATCAAATATTTTTGAAAGTATAAAAAAATAATACTAATTTAGAAAAAAATTAAAGGAAATAATTAATTAAAGAGAGATTTGAGAAATTTAAAGAAAAATTTGAGAGCTTTGCGAAATCTAGGGAGAAATTTGAGAGCTTTTTTGTCAAATTTTGAAGAAATATTGTGTGAAAAATATAGGAGGGGTTTTATGGTTTTATGATTTTTTTTTTTTTTTTTACTGTTGGACACCCCAATGATAAAAAAAATCAAATAGTTGTTGGGGAAAAAAAACACGGAGCAAAACACGCCCCTAGGAGAGTGATTTTGCCACGTCAGCGTGTTTTGTGCCGAAGTGGTAAAATCGCTCCCCCAGGGGCGCATTTTGTTAAAATTTCACCCAGAAACACTCTTACGTGGACGTGTTGTCATTTTCGGCTCTTTCCAGTAAATAATGAAAAAATTAGCCCATTTCCGTAAATAAAGTTGAAAATGGGCCTTTATAGGTAAAATAATCAAATATATTAATATTTTTAGCTGATATATTAATGATTTTAACAAAATTATTTTATTTCTATTCTACAAAATCTCTTAATTAATTCAATTTTTTCAAATTTAATTTATACCTTTAACTTCAAATATAATAAGAAATAAATTTAGGTTAGTAAAATCCTTTCCTTTTTCCTATTATTTTCATCTATTTTTCTTCCTCTCAACCTAGAACCAGCGCGCACTGTTGCCGCCACCGACTGCCGTCAATGTTGCCGCCACCAGATTGATAGACAGAAATTAAAATTCAGGTACTTTAAAAAGTAGAGATACCACATTGATAATTTTATTAAAATACAAGAAATTTTGTCATTATCCCAATTAACTGCGACTAAACAAAATTTTAGAATCTAAAGGTGAATTTAACATTGCTTTCACTTTTGAGGTAAAAAATACTGTTGAAATAAAAATAATACATACTTTTGAACATTTCAAAAATACTTTTCGTAAACACTTTTTTGACCAAAAACAAAATTAAAATTTTTTTATTTAACCCAAAAGTACATTTAAAAAATAATACCAAATTAAGCCTAAAACTTATTCAACTTCATCTATAAAATTCATGTTTTAATCTATGTTTTGTTTCTTCGTTTATATTTATTATTCTTGACAAACTCATTATATATTTTATGAATGAACAATTCATTTAATATAACAAGCCAAACTTATACACAACTAGAGCTGATCATGGGCTGGGCGGCCCGGCTCGGCCCGAAGGCCCGCCCAAAAAATGGGAGAGTTTGGGTAAAAATATAGGCCCGAAAAATGGGCTTGGGCAAAAAAACGAGGCCCGTTTAGAAAATGGGCCGAGCTCGGGTAAGAGTTTTTTGGCCCGGGCCCGGGCCCAGCCCGGCCCGGCCCGAATTATATATTAATATATATTTTTTATTTTATTTTTAATTATTTTAAATTTTTAATGCAATTATTTTTTATTATATTGTTAATTTGTGTATTGTTTTAAGAATTGTTTTAATATTATTTTTATTTGTTTTAATATTTATTTTTATGTTTTTAAATATATTTGATTTATTATATTTTTAAATTTTTTTATTTAATGAAATAAGAAAAAAAAAATATGGGTCGGGCCGGGCCAGGCCGGGCTCGGGCTTAGTAATTTTATTTCGGGCCGGGCTTGGGCAAAATTTTAGGCCCATATTTTGGGCCGGGCCAGGCCCGGGCCTAGTAGACGGGCCTAAAATTTTGTTTGAGCCCGGCCCGCCCATGATCACCTCTATACACAACATAACCTAAAAAAATAAAGAAAGAAAAACGGAGATGTGTTCATTTCATTTATTATCCCCACAACTTAAGAATAAAGAAAGAGTTACAGATACTGAAATTACATATTAATTACCTCCTAATAGAGTGAAGACAAGTAGGAACAGAAATTGCCAGCCATGAATAAATATTTAACAAATAGGTAGGAACATAATTTTTTAAAAACAAAAACAAGACCTGGATCGAATATCATTGTATCTTTCTCTTCATTATCTCTACAACAACATAGCATGACAACCAGTAAGATCATAATATATATATATATATATATATAATATGACATTTTCCATCAAAAAATATGGAATTTAGCAGTGACGACACCCCATCATGCATGCAAGAAATACGTTTCCATTGGGATGGGAATATGAGGACTATACCAAAAAGAAGTGCTCCCTCTCTCTCTTACCAATTGGGACAATCACCCCTTCCTCTTTTCCATAAACCTCAAACGGTGCTCAGAGCTCTGATTCTGATCTTCACGGACACCTTTTGAGGTTGTAGCTCGGGAGAGAGACGATTTTTGCTCTGACCCTGAATGGACTCTCTGGCTTGTGGAGAGGCGACTGCTACCTGAGAGAAGCCAACTTGATCGACTATCGCTGGGCCCTAAAGAAGAGGCTGGCCTGCTGCTTGAGGCAACAGCCCTCCTGGACATGCTGCTAGGCCGGTTGGAAGAAGTTCGCACCCTTCCAGAATCATTATCCTGGAAAACCATGAGAGATATTCAGAACAGACTTTTGAATAATAGATGAACTCTAGACCGATGATTATGAACTCGATATCAAACATCATACTAGAAGACACGGACAGATGTATTGAATATATTCCATGAAATAGGTTCAGATCCAGATGGAAAATGGATAAGCAAACAATAACTGAGAGCAAAAAAATTAAAATTTACGGCAGTTGAAGCATACCGTATCCTTTGATGGTGATGCCTTCTCTGATACCTTCTGCTTTGAATGATCACTGAGATGTCCACTGCCTGAAGCATTTTTCCGAGTAAATGCCTCAGCAGCACCCAAAATTCTATTCCGTGTTTCTCGCCCTACAGCCAAAAACGGCAAAGGCAAAGAGGGGGAAAATGTTAATATGCACTTACAACAAAAGAACTTTTTTTCTTTCACAAAGTAACAGCCCAGAAACATGTTGTATCACCCAGCTGTAGATCAGCAAAGTTAAGTACCCAAGCCTCGAGCATGATAATTGCAATTTAGAATCGTATCTAGAATAAGGAACTCTACAAAACTGCGAAAATCGAGAAATCCAAATACTCCTTAGAGTTCTAAACATTTTAATAACACGACACAACTGTATATCCCTCTCCCTACAATCTCTCAAGAGAACAGAGCACACCTGATGGCTTCTTTGTTCTTTCAGCAGATGCTCCAGTGTTTACAGCAGCTTTTCCACTTGATGGCTGAAAAGACATTATAAAGCAAATAAGAATAATCTGAGATAGGAGAGATGTACAGCTCAAGGTTGACACACACTGACCCGTTGTTTAGAGCTACTGGTGAGCTGAGGATACTTGAGTACAGTCCAGTCATATACATAGTCAAACTGATATCCTGTCAAAAAAACAACCTCGGGTCAAAAACTGCCAACCACCAGCCTCCAAAGAAATATTCTCAAATGATGTTTTATCATGATATATAGGAATGTCACCTTATCATGCTTTCGGACAACTTGAAAGCAGGAAAACTAACTTCAGCTAGCAACAGAATAAGCCCACAGACACATTATTGATTTTGTAATAACTGTGTTCACCAGTTTGAAATGCATTTTGAAAGGAGTTGGCTTACAAAAAGCCTAACTCAATTTCAAGGTGTATGAGTTAGCTACTGATATTTGGGTACAAGTAATTATGACACAGTAACCACCAATCTGTGCAAAGTTTCTGATACATTTAAATGACTGTACACATGACCAGAAGAAACTAGAAAGGTAGGTCATCAGTTCCCCAGAAAGCAACCCATCTTCTAATTGCTTCCACAATAATGCACAATATGTTAGATTTCGAAATGGTCATGCTTTGAATGGAAGTGGTTGTGTTAAGATGCACATAGACTAGGGTATTCAGAAGTTACAAATATTTTTGGGCATTACAAAAAGATACAAACAGCTCCTAACTTCTAGTAGTAACTGGAGATATGATGAAAGTATTTCGAACATGAAACTATAATGTTTGGTTCTTACCTTCTCGAATAAATAAGTCACGGAAAAGCTTCTTCAAGTATGAATAATCTGGCTTGTCTTCAAAGCGTAATGAACGACAATAATGGAAGTATGATATGAATTCTGATGGATATGACTTGCAAAGTACCTAAAGGAAGGATTCACATAGTTTATGTGATTAGTCAAGAATGAGGGAAGCGTAGTGACAGGGTAATCCCGCCAGCCTTGCCTTTTTAGAATTCAATATGAATTCCATGCATTAAACTATAAAGTGACAAGTTGAAACTTATAATACCTCAACAGGAGTTAGCATCTTCTTTTCACTGATTTTATCATACTTCTGTTTTTTTGTCCCTGCCTTAAGGCCCTGCCATGGAAGACTGATTCCAGCAATATAAAAATTTTAAGAACACCAAAATGATAAATAATTTTCACATCAAATTTAGGATACACAAAAAAATAGTGCCTATATTGTTATAACCTTCCTCGTAAGAAATACATGAGCACATAACCAAGTGATTCCAAATCATCTCTTCTGCTTTGCTCTGCACATGAATTGAGAAACAATTAGATTGCACAATTTACATCATGTCTAACACGAATAAGCAGGCAACAACAAAATAACTAATGTGGCACTTTACCCACCAACTCCAAGGTGAGTGTTAACACTTGCATATCGAGCTGTGCCCGTAAGATTCTTGTTCTCTCTGTGAAGATAGAAAATTCAAAGTATATATCAAACACAGAGAATAAATAGATAAACAACCACTCAGATAAACAATTGAAACTAACCCTAGATGCTAGCCAAAATGTAATCACTTTCTGGACATTTCAAAGTAGCATGCAAGCAATTGAACATAAAAGAATGCAAGTAAAAGCAGCACACAACTGTTCAAGAACTTCCAATGTACCCTAGTGACCTGCCTTCTCTAGCTTGTTTAGCTAGATGCTATCGTTTTCAAGAAGAGTCACCACTCATTAGCATCTAGTTTATAAATATCTACCTTTCAGATAGAAAACATGTTACAAACAGCTAATAAACAAACTAGATAAATGGAACAACAGGAAACAAGACTCATTGTAAAACTATTATGGATAAGAAACAAATGGTAAATGCATACCTATATGGTATGTGTTTATGAGTTTGAAGATCCCTATACTTTTTAGCAAGGCCATAATCAATGATATACACCTGTCACAAAATTGATGCAACGGTTAGCAGCAAGTCAAGACATTTAGTAATGGCCCTCTGTATAACAAGTAAATACAGCTGTAATAAGTTTCGGGAATATACAAGTTATCAACTATTGGTACAGGCAAGAAATTGAAACACACTTCAATATAAAATCAGAAACTGACCTATGGCATCGACATGTATAATATTTAATAAAGCTCAACATAAAGAAAGGCAACTTTAAAACTTTAAAGAGGACATCATGAAAAAATTTTACTATCGTACAAGTTATTTCAATACCTTAAATTAACTCCTCGTTAAACCAAATAAGTGCACCATATTTAAGATGCAAAAATGCTTATGTAAAAGCTTCACAAAAGAAAATCGCACCGATGCATCCAGAATACAAGATCTTGCAGACAACTTCTCAGTTAACCATGGTATCGGATATTGAACTATTGAAGCTCACAGTGTATGTGAAAAAAGGATAAATTTACTTTGAAAACACAATAATTTTCCTTTTTAAAATCTCTTATAGTAATCTGAAGCTATTAACTGCTAAAATTATGAGTGTAAAAATTTTTAAACACAGTAATTTTCTCTTTGAAGGCACAACTGCATTAGATAATCTTAATTTCCACTATTCCCTATTCCATCAACCATGAAGTATGATAAAATTTCAAATGAGTGCACTCCACCATCTAACTAGAAAGAGAAAGCATTTAGCTGAAGCACCTGATTTGCTTTTCGTCCCAAACCCATCAGAAAGTTGTCAGGTTTTATATCACGGTGAAGAAATCCCCTTGAGTGCATATATTCAACTCTGTTAATCTGAAGGTAACAGAAATAGGATAACTCATCACACTTGACGCTAAATACGCAGAAAAACAATTTCTTCAGTAAGACAGGTAAACATACTAACTGATCTGCCAGCATCAAAACTGTCTTCAAAGAGAGCTTTCTATTGCAGTAGTTGAACAAGTCCTCGAGGCTTGGCCCTAGAAGCTCGATAACCATAATATTGTGCTCCCCTTCAACTCCAAACCATTTGAGGTAGGGAACCCCAGCTTCATCAAAAACAATAAAGAAAAAGAACAATGAACTTTAGCTAATTTTTTTTTCACATCGTGTTCATTTTTTCTCACTATACTTGTTTATAATCAGCATAGGAAATGACAAAATCTTACTTCCGCCTTGAAGAAGTATGTACAACTTTGACTCATAGTGAAGCTGAGGGTGCTTGGTCTTCACAGCTTCCTAAAAATTTAGGCGAAAGATGATTAAAATCCAATGAGATTAAGGTAGGAATATGTAGACACATTCCGAATTCACTCTTAACTTTTCAGGAAGAAAATGGTACTTTTCATTATAGAATGCATTCACTGTTAAAACATCTAAGCAACAACTCTCAGTCTAGTTACATTTCTGAAAATTTCAGCTTATGTATAGCACCTCGAGCTTTAGACAGAGATATTTGGTCTAAATAAATAAATGACAAGACATAATGTTTACACACTTTTCAGCAATCAAAAAACTTGAAAATGCCCAAAAAAAGCCCTATTCCAAAATTCAGTACATCTTTTAATCCAAATCTATGTTTTTCATTAGCATTTTCCAACGCATCACGAGTCTACAACTCAATATTTTAGCATCCACTCGATCCAATCTAGCAACCAACTGAAAAGTTAATCATTCTGAAAAGCACGTTCTGATCCAATAAATCTCTTAAGATCACACTTACTATTTGACTAGATACATAGCTAAATTAGGCCGAATTCTCATAATGTGATGATAACTTATACAAACTCATTTCCACACACAGAATATTAAAAATCCAACTGATTGCATTGGTAATGCAAATAAAAGAAGCTAGACTGGAATTGTAAAACTAATCCCTAGAAATTTCTTATATCCAGGTGATCATATATCAATATCTAAAATCAGTAAAATACTAACAAAAAATATATTTAGTAAAATTCAATTCCAAAAACACAAGACTCATACCATCTTAATAGCAACTTCTTCCCCTGTCTGTACATTGACCCCTACCAAAATAAATTTCCAGTAAATCAGATTAATTATTACTTCAATTTAAAAGGTAAAAAAAAAAAGTAAAAAAGAAAGGAAAAGAGAAACAGATTTACCGAGGAAAAGCTCGCCGAAAGATCCAGCTCCGATCTTCCGGCCCACTTTGAATTTTCCACCGACAACACGATCCATTATCAATTTTCTTGATTATTCAGAAAAAATTAATAAAAAAACTGAAATAATTTTTTTAGAATCTTTCATAACAAAATCTGATCGAAATGAGAGAAATAAAAAGCGGAAATAATTGGGCCAATGAACCACATTGTTGGAAAAAAAAAAGTGAACAGTTTCCGTGGGGGAAAAAAATCAATAAAAAGGAATCAAAACAAGAAGATTATCAAATGAAGGGAGGAAACCAAGGCGCGAAAAAGGAGAAAAGCAAGACAAGGATTTAGACAAACAAAAAGAAGAGGAAGAAGAAAGGGAATTTTCCCTGTTTCTCTGATTTTCTTTTTTTTTTTTTAAGAAATAAAATTATTTTTTCCCCTTAACTCAAAGGAAATTTATTTTTTCTTCCTTTTTTACCTTTTTTTTTTTCCTTGTGTTTTGAGTGTTTTTTTTGGTACATAATTTCCCTCTGCTTTGTGCGCGGTTAGTGCTTAAGAAGGCGAGCGGCTAGAGCAAGCACGTGACCAACACGTGCATAATAGGTGATTGCGTGGCATTAGAGCGTATCATTATTTTTTTTTCTTGTTTCCGTTTTAATTTTTCCCGGTAACCAAGCAGGGGTAAAGGAGCTAGTTCGGCCAGAAAACTAAAAAACAGGGAAGCTAGAAAATCGAGAAAAATGAACGAAAACTCGTTTCGATGAAGAATTAGCGATGGATCATAGATCTGTTGAACCAATTCCAAGCTATGTTGGAATCTGATCCTCTCATGTGAGTGATTCACGTTATTTCAAAATTTAGATCCTTTTTTTTTCTTTTTGTTTATGAAATTATATACAGATTTATCATTTTAACTTCTGGATCATATTCGGAAATTAATATTCCATTGTGTTTAATTACTGATAAAATAAACAAAAAAAATTAGAAAATAAATCTTGTTGCATTAATTTAGTTAGAAGAATTATGTGAAGATTTATTTAGGCTTACCGGAACATATTTTATTTTCCCGGGATTAAATTTTAATCCCATAAATTTAATAATTACTTTTTCATGCAACTATGTCTGTATACCTCAATTTGCAGCGGCTAGGAAACAAGAAGGTGACAAGTGACAACTCTACTTGGGGTGTTGAAAACTAAATTCTAAGGCAGATTCATGCAAATATACACTCTCTTTTGTCAGTCTTTATCAACTAGAAAGAATAATACATATGCTGTACATGCTTTGGCATTGCCATTAATGACCATTGATATTTTATGAAACACTTGTATGTGTGATGCCATTAATGTTAGAAAAGGGTTAAGGGGTTTTTGTAAGGAATTAGGCACTTGTTCTTTGTAATTTCATTGCCTTTTTTTTTTTTTTTATCAAATGCAGTCTAGGTATGTGTGTAGAGTCCAATTCAACTATTCTTTCAATCCTTAAAATGTTTAAGTTTATAATGTTTATCTTTCACAGGCTCTATGGTTTCATCGTTGTTTCCTTTCCCTTCATTTGATGCGGCATTTGATAACTTTTGATGGTATTTGGTGCCGTTCTGAGCAGAAAACCAGCTAGGGTACTGAAATCAATATCTTTTTGGACAATGAATTATGTCTCCTGGATTCTTGATCAACCATTCAAGACATGGAGTTTGAGGATTTCGTAGAACAAGCAATGTCTTCAGCAGTTTACTTTTTATGGTTGATGAAGGTAATTGTAACAAAATTGCTTAAATTATATGGAGATTGAACTATAACTGAAGCTGAAATTTGGAAATTTGAAGACCATATATCACATAAGACATCTTCAGAAAGATCTTTCCTTTGGGATTTTTCAGACCTCAGAAGCTTTTAATGAACATATACAGCCGAATTAGTTCATCTTTGTTAAATATTAACTATTTCATAACGTATCTCCATGACTATTTTATGTGGCTTTCGTTAAATTATATGCTCAAATTGGATTGAGGTATTGAAAAGTAGTCTCTAATTGCACTTTTTCTAATGTTTGGGGAGTATTTTATTGACAAGAAGGTGACAAATAATGTTATGGTGATTGTAACTTCCAAGAATGCATCGTCATGTTTTCAAGCTTTTGTGGAGATCAGGATACCCTGAGGATAAGGTAAGCTGTTATACATTTAAGAAATGTCTGACCATCCCTTCTCTGCCTAGGTCCTAGAAAGAAACTTGTATCTGAAAAAACTGGGGGCAAACTATTTTACCCGGATTTAGGGGCAAGTATACAATACGGGTATACTCAATGTTTAGTATTTTTCGTTTCATATATTTAGAGAATCACGTCTATATACTCATGCTCATATAGTTTCAAATACAGACATTGGAATGAAGAGTTTGAGTAACATAGGAAGCAACCGCTGGCAAAACTGGAGTTTGCGTATTAGGTATGGAAGCTTTCAGCTTTCTATCAACATATGTGTTGTTTTTGGGTCTACTTATGCTCCCACTCTCTATTACCTTTAGCACACATGAAATTTAGTCACTTTACTTTTAATACCAAGAATCCAGTTATTCGATTCTTTTGATTTAATAATTGTAGTGGCCAATATTACATGTGTGAAAGGCTGGATAAACAAATAAAAACATTAAATTTGGGGTTGTGAGGTTTTTTATTCTAAATCTAGGGTTATAAGGCTTTTAGCATTGTTTCAGAGAAGCATGATACAAGTTAATATTTTTGTTGCGAACAATTATTTTTTGTCACATAATCCAATTTAACAGAATGTAATATTGATTAGACTTCAGTTATTAGTTATAATGAGAAGGACTAGATTTTAATTATATGAAGAGTATAAAGATTGGGAGCATAATTAGACCTTATTTTTTTCCGGGTCCAGAACATATGAGTTGGGAGTTTATAGTCCCATTCCTTTTAAATAGAAACGTTATCTTCCCATTCCTTTTAATGGCCTACCAAATTGAAGCCATGGAATATTAGCCAGTTCTTTAGAAATAATATGATTGCTTTCGTTGTCGAGTGGAGCCACTCCTCTCATTCACCATTCCTCACTGTAATATAATGCAGTAAATGTAAAGGCATGTAGTAACCAATGTTGCCGAGTGGGCTTCTCTTTGCTTGAGATTAGCTCAAGTAATCGATGTTGGAAGTTTTTTTTAATGAAATCTGACATTCTTGTTTCAGAGAGCAATTGTTTATAAATTCTTAATAAAATCAAGAAGGATCGATTCCATAGGTTGATTTCTTTTCCATGAAATCTTGAATTCGAGGACCCAAGGCCACTCATTGGTGTTATCCAAATTGCAAGTCCCCATCAAAGCCAATGATGAAATTTGGGGAAAAAATATTCAAGAAAATAAAAAAGAAAAATCGGAGCCATAGTTTTGATTCGGATAATATATATTTTATTTTATTTTATTTTCATGTAATTTGGAAGATATAATTATTCAAACTAGATTAAGACGGTCGTTAATAAATTATTGAAAATTTTTCAAAAAAAAAAAAAAAATCTATGTGTATTTGATAACCATAAAAAAAGTATTAGATAATCATAATAATTTTTTACTAGATGGCTATTTATCAGGGTATTTTACTAAAAATGGTCCATTTTCAACATTATTTATAGAAATTGGCCATTTAAAAGATTATTTATCGGAATGGGCCAAAAAATCCAAAATGTGCCAACGTGAAAGCGTTTTAAGGGGAAAACACAGAAAATTACCTTATCAAGGGTGCGCCTTTTCCATGTTAGCAAAAAGCGAGTTAACATGGGCGTGTTTTAGCCCGTGTTTTTTCTAGGGTTTTGGGTTATTTTTATATTATGGCCTAGGGTTTATGGGTTTAAGGTTAGGGTTTTTGAAAAAAATAAATTAGGGTTTATGGTTTTTTTAAAATGAATTAGGGTTTAGAGTTTAGGATTTTTTAATTGGTAATTATTGTTCCAGAATAAATAAATTTGGGATGTAGGATTATGAAAAATAAATTTGACGTGATGTTTTCTAAAAAAATTATTTTGACGAGATGGATTTTTTTTGTACAGTCAGTAAATGTACAGAAAAAGCTTCCAGCTGAACTTTTTTTTTTACAGTTGATTTTAAAAAAAAAATTGAGAAGATGATTCTGAAAAAATATCCCGGGATGCATGGGAAATGTGATAGTTGGGGTTGAAAAACGTTTCAAGCAGGATGCACTGTCAGCAAAAGTACTAAAAAAAACTCCCAACTAGACGCTATTTTCAGTAGTGCTGGTCATAGTGCATCCCACTATCCCTTAGGCTATAAATGAGTCAAATTTCATTCTCTTGTTGCATAAGTTCAGAAGAATAGAAATTGAAGAAACTGAGAAGGTATAAGTTGATTTATCGTATTAATATTTATACGAATCATTATATTTTTGCATAATTTTTTTGTTTTGAATTTCTTTTGACAGGTACTTTGGTTGAAAATTAGTGAAACTATTAGTGCTATTATTTACTACGACGGTGAGGTCCGTGACACGTAGAACAACGTTTTTTATCTGAGAACACAGTGCGACTGATTTTTGACCAGAACACAGAATTGACAGAACTTCGTAAAAGAATTAGACGCAAAATCTTCGGAATGACGCCAATAAGGGTTTTCTCTATTAAGTATCGATATTGTACTTCAATTGATCTCGTGACATATGGCTCATTTGATATCAAAAGTACTCGTGGCTTGGAGGCCATAGTGCAGACTCATCTCACTAGTGGATTACCCTATCTTGAGTTATATGTGGAATTTTCATCGCTAATTGAAGCACTTGTGACTTTAACATCTACTACTATTCGAGAGGAATACACGACCCCTACCCGACACTCTGTTAGTGGGAGGCAAAACACAGAAGCGTCCGTTTTTTGTGGCAACATGGAATACACGACCCCTGCACGACACTCCGTTAGTGGATGGGACATGCACCTCGATAGGTCGATGTTTAATGCTGGAAATATGTATTGGGGAATGACATTAACTTCTAGTGGTTAACAATCCACATATAATTGGGGACGTTATGAAATGTTTACGAGAATAGATGTATTCCCTACGACTTCCACCGACAAGGGAACCTCGTACGTTGCAGATGTTGGTGGGTTGGATGATGAGTCCGATGTGGATCCACCCCGAGAGCCCGGTCCTGACGGTGCAAAAGTTACGTTGTTTTCTAAACTAAAGTCTGTTCCAATCGAACCTGAAGATGGTGAAAGGGGTTTAAATGAATAATAAGAAGATCCGCGATTCACAGTGTATTCACTTATAGTCCAAATGCATAATGTCAATCTATCGATAGATGATGTGTTAAAGTTTCAGATTTACCACACAGGATGCGTGACCACACAAGTTTGTCGTTAGATTTGGGTGAATTAGAAGTTGGTAAGAAGTTTTCCAGTAAGGATGATTTTCTCGGTGTATTGAAGTGATATAGCATTATAAACGATGTTAACTACCACGTGGTTAAATTCAAATTCGAGAAGTTCGAGGCCAAGTGTGCAGTGCGCAATACGCAATGCGCGATGGTACATGTTCATGAAAAATCATGGCTTCAGTTAAAAAGAGGACAGAGTTGTGGGAGATAAAGAAGTTCAAAGGTCCACATACGTGTGTTGTCGGTACAGTATCACTGGGCGTTTAGGATTTTTAAATATTACTGTTATTATTTAATATTGCATTATTTAACGTACTCATGGGTTGACAGGTGTTTCACAATATTATCCCAAGATGGATTCAAATAAGATAGCGGGCTTAATACTAACGGTGGTGAAGGTGGATCCTAGGATTATTGTATCAGTTTTAATTGTTAATATTCGTAGCCAATTCAAGTACATGCCTTCTTACCGCAAGGCCTACACAGCTAAGCAAAAGGCATTGGATAAAATGCACAGTAAGTGAGACGCTTCATACAATGAGGCGTGCTAGTGGTGTCGGGTGTTGGAAGGTACATCCCAGATTGTGTAACAGACCTTGAAACAGTTGCTCTATGGATACCAAGTGTTCAAGCGTCTGTTATGGAGCTTTAAGCAATGTCAGGGCGCATTTGTGTACTGCAAGCCATTGGTACAAATTGACGGTACATTTATGTATGGTAGATATACCCATCAGCTATTGCTAGTTGTGGTATAGGATGGTGATGGGAGGATCCTTCCAGTTACGTTTGCAATAACACTGGGAGAGTCAGGTGACGACTAAGATTTCTTTCTTTCTAGGTTGAGGAGGCATGTATACCCCCAACCTGATATCTGCGTTATATCAGATCGGGGCACTGGAATACTAGTCGCAATTGAACGACAGGGAAGCCTATGAGATCGCACACACCATCAGTATTATCTAAGTCACATTGCATCCAACTACTGCGGGCAATATCAGTCTACCATTGAACGATGATAAGTGACCAACATGGGTATTTAATCGCCACCAATATTATTTGGTTTGTAATATTCAATTTGTTCTGAATGGAAGAGTGGTATGTAATTATCGCTATCCACTTATATTGACAGGGTACGAGATCAATAAAGATCACTTTCATGAGATGTTGACGATTTTATGGTCAATTAATGATCAAGGCACAAACTACCTCTATAACATTCCTTTCGATTAATGGACACAATCATACGACGGCGACCTACAATATGGTCATATGACCTCAAACTTGGTTGAATGCATCAATTCTATTTTAAAAAGAATGTGTTATTTACTGATAACCTCGATTATGTGAGAGACATACTTCTGTTTAGCGGCAATATTTTCAAAGCGAGTAATGAGTTATAAAGGCCAAATGCAGGGAGGCCATATATGGTGCCAAAAGCTAGTGCAAGAAATTAATAAGACCAATGAGCGAGCCAAATCCATATGCATAGTGTGTAACGATCGCGACAACCTATGATTTCGTGTGACAGAGTTCGATAGATCGAACTAAGGTATTACCGGCGGACAATATTTTGTACACCTGAGAAATAGGACTTGCGACTATGGGAGGTTTGATGCACTTTGTTATCCATACGCTTATGTAATTTCAACTTGTCAGAATCTTCGTTTGGATCCCATGAGTTATGTATATAAAGTGTACAAATTAGAATACATGTACAACGTGTAGAGACACGTATTCCTCCCAGTCCCAAATAAACATAAGTGGTCATCTGTATCACTTGTTTCGTTTAAGTTGTTATCGAATATAATTGTGTTGTAAACCAAAAGATTAATCGTGCTCGACTAGAATACGTTATAATATGGATATTCGAGGAAGAACGAACTAACAGACGTTGTGCGGGTGGTGTAAGAACCCAGGTCATATAATTCGAACATGTCCAAATCAAAATAGTTCTTAATTTATTAAATGAAACTATGAAAAAAATAATTTGTATTGTCTTATTAAAAATAACTTCTATTTTATTAAATAACATAATATAAAAATAATTTGTACAAAAATATTCAAAATAACTTCTGTTTTATTAAATGAAACATTATAAAAATAGTTTGTACAAATATATTAAAAAAATCAATGCATGTGCCGATCGAAATCAGTGCCATATGGGGATGGTTGACGGTTATGCTCTGAATTCCTTTTTGGTTCAGCTTTTAATCGGGTTTGTGGTTGTTCGGGATCAGCTTTTGATTTTGGGTGTTGGGAAGATGACCTACCTTGATAGAACAAAGATTGCGAAGGTGTTTGCATTACCCACAACGAAGGTGTTTGAATCCCATAAGGCGATGGGGATTGGAAATAAGATGAGCTCTCCAGTAGTACCTTATGCGGTCCCTCATACGATGATGGCTATATATCGTCGATTGTATCAGAGTTATTAGGAAATAAGATGCAGCGAGCCATTCATTCCAACCTTGCATAGGATTGGGAAAAGGAAACATATAATGGTTAGAATGCGCACTTGGCATGATTTGAAGGGGCTATGGTGTGGGCATCGTCGCTTGCTCTGTTGGACCCGATGATTACGTGGGCGTTGTTGACGGGCCCGTCCCTTCAGTCATTGTCCTTGGATTTAAAGGGCCCCATCATTCCCTTTCAACACGAAATTGCCGACACTTCTGCTCTTTCGAGAGCAAATATGGTTTTCCATGGATCCTAAATTATGGCATGTAATCCGACTCGCACGCTAACTCTGGAACAATAATCAGTTCGCGAGTAGGTATGTTTTCATACCGATTTTTCCACATTTCGATATATTCCGAGTGGAAGACCGACCAATACATATTCGACCACCGTAGGTCGATTTTGTGCTCTTCATCAAGCACATTAGGTGCCATGGGAATCGATTGTCGAAATTCGAATTGTCGCAACACTCTATCTGTCTGGTGCATCTCGATAGTAGCGTAGTTGACCAATGGGACCCTAACATGCCAGATGTTTGGATCTATAGAAATTCATCCGAAATTACTGTCCGAATTGACGGATCCTAGTATGGTGTCCATTGAAACTATATGAACGTGATAAAAACATTAGTTATATATATAATACTAAATACGAAATCAACTATGTTATGTATATATAGTTCAAAATGAAATAGATACTTACATGGGCTTCAGACCGTTGGTCTAATAGAAGCCATATATCTTCAAGAGCTGTAGATATTCCCCCTAACTCATCGAATGGTTCCACCTAATTAAATAAAATTTTAGCATAAAATTATATTTTAAATCTATGTAATAATTGTAAAATCTAATATAAATTTTACTTCGTTTAGAGTGGAAATGTGTATATGTTTTTCGCTCGATGATGTAAAAATGAAAAGCGAAACTGAGCCCATGATTGTAGCTGTGAGAGACAACCTCCAATTTTAATTTTATTTGGTTGCGTCGCTTGACACATCTCTCAATACAATGCCGACAACATGGAAGACCCCCAATTGAGTTCGCCAGCTGCTTTAAAATTGACAAGTTTCAACAGCCACCTCAAATGTACGAGATTTTGTGACTTGTCCGGCATCAGATAACCTCCGAGGATCTCAATGATGTATGCCTGAGCGTATCGTATTCTTTCTACTTCAGCCGGATCATCCCCCGGCTCCGAGAATGTGTCTCGTAACCAGTCTATCTCGATCCGACCTCCGTAAGTATTATCTAGAATTGCACCCAAAAGATCACAGCATATAGCTCCCCAATCAATAGATTGAGTGGACCCAATAAGTACGAACCCATCCACCAGTAACCTCAATTATAACTGCACGTCCTCCAAAGTGATGGTACACTCCCTGCATAGAAGATGAAATGTGTGCATCTCAGGTCTCCACCTACAAAAGTGCTGATGTGTTTCGAGTCCAACTTGTACCCTCGGCCTATATTAGTCATGTGCCAAAAACCTACTGCCCTCAAGTAATTTTCTATCAACGGTGATGGAGGATCAGACATATTACTAATATAACATTGTAACACCCGATCTACCAACTGTTATAAAAAAATATTAATTAAATTACATAAATGAAAAAAATTAAATAATATTAAAAAATTAAAATTAACCCTTACCATTTTTATTTGGTCGACGGAGATATGTTTATTCGAGACGAGTTAATTGTCGGGCCATTGCTAACACGATCAAATTTCTTAAAAATTATAAAAAAAATACTAATTTAGACAAAAATTAAAAACTTAGAGACCTTTTAGAGCTCTTTTTAGAAAATTAGAGAGAAATTTGGAAGAAATGTAATTTGGAGGAAATTTTGTGTGAAAAAAAGGGTGAGGGTTTATCCTTTTTTTTTCATGATCGTTGGCCCCAATGGTTAAATTTTTAAAATGACCGTTGGGGTAAAAACACGGGCTAAAATGTGCCTACGTAAGCGCGCTTTTGCCATGTCAAAAGTGCTTCCACGTCAACGTGCTTTTGCTGACATGGTAAAAGCGCTCCTACGAGAAGGTGCTTTTCTGAAATTTCCCCTTAAAACGCTTCCACGTAAGTGCGTTTTTCATTTTTTAGACCATTCTAGTAAATAATATTTTAAGTAGCCCATTTCCGTAAATAATGTTGGAAATGAGCCTTTTTTTAGTAAATTACCCTATTTATCAGTCACTTAATGTTAAAAACAATTAAATTCATTTTCTAAATTAACATCAATTGTTCTATTAATAAATTAAAAATTGAAACTTATTTGTTTTCCAAGGCAGTATTCCTCAATTTCAATGATATCATTTCATGAATCACAAAGTTATATTCATAATTGGCCTACAACTAATGGCTGGGTGTGTTTGAATTCCGATGGTTCGATAAAGATTAACGAGGGATTTGCCACTGATGGAGATCGTGTGAAGAATCATAATGGTGAGTAGATCATTGGGTTTGCTAGATATTTGGGTAATTGTACAGTGTTGGAGGCAGAACTTTGGGGGATCTTGGATGGATTAAACTTTATTTTGGATAAACGCTTTGAGAAGATCCTAATCAAAACAGATAGTCTTGAAGCTCTTAATGCGATCATGGAATATACTTCGGGGAACTCTAATTTTGCCATAGTCAGGAGAATTCATCAGACTTTGAAAAGAGTGAAGCAGTGAGAAATTCAACATATTCCCAGAGAGGATAACTTAATTTCTGATAGTTTAGCCAAGACAGTTCGTACTAGTGTCACGGGGCTAGATCACTTTAGCCTATAGCACTAGGAGATTAGGCTTAAGACTGTTTTAGGATTCTCCTTTGAGGGTCTAGTTTATTTACTTTATATATTCCTTTATTTCTTTCACCAAAAAAAATTAAAATTATGGAGTAAGTAATTTTTTTAAAAACATATTATTATCAAATAACATAATTATTTGAGTTGGTATTTGGTGTAACTTTAAAATTTGTGTTTTCTAGAAAAATTTAATATTTTACTATACTCTTTATAGAACACTTGTCAATTCACTAACTCAGCTTGTAGAGTCTAAAAACTCCACTGCAATGTATCAAATATTGTTCTTAATTGTTTTGCGTATTTGATTTTTATAAACATAACAACTAGTTTTATAATGTAAATTCAACGCTTAAACAATTCTATATTAAAAATTTTGCACACACTTTATCAAACATCTAAATTATTTTATATAATATAAAAAATATTTTAATTTCTAAATTATAAGAATTTTTTAAAATTAGAACACCATTTTTAAATTTAAAAAAAATAGATTAATTAAATTGATATAATTTAATTTGGATTTATAAGTAAAACAATTATTTTGTTCATGGTAAATAAATAAATAATGCTATAAGCAAATAGAAAATGTTGTTAAGTATTTTTTTAATACTTTAATATATAATGAGGACGCATTAAATTATTGTAAACCTATTTGTAAAGTGTTTTTAATTTTAATTTCGCATATTAATTGTAAATTTGTAATAGTTAATAGGCGATTGAACCAACTTCCAGCCCACGATTTATGGGGAAAAGTTGAAAATGGAAATGTCGGGTCCATTTATTGGGAGTAAATGCAACATGGACAGTGGGCTTCCCGGGTCAAACAGCACCCGAATCCAACCCGATAGCCAAGACAGATTCCTTATCCTTAAGCTATATCACGAAATCCAATTGAAAATCTGTGTGACATAATGTACAAGCGTTGAACACCATCAAACCGCTCGGCCAACCAACCAATTTGAACACCCCAAATTTTCAGCTTTATCAACTTTTTCCTTTCACTTTTACAGGTACACTCACTTCCTTCCTTCAGCCTTTTTCTTTTTTATATAGCAAAATGATCTTCCTTGAACATTAAACACCAGACTATAAAAAAAAGCCTTTAATTTATCAATGACAGTACTGTTTTCAACTGAGTTGATTCCTCATGGCCTACCCTTTCATCCACAACAACTAAAACCAGTTTCAAATTCATCTTCACATCACACTTCTTTGGTGAGTTGCTTGAGCCATGAGGGTACTAAAGACAGTATTAGGAAGTCTAGGAACAATCAAAAGGTCAGGGTTTCAGCTGAAACAAGACCAACCCATCTCTCATCTTTTGATTTTAAAGAATCCCATTTGATGAAATTGCTCAATAGGTCCTGCAAGTCAGGCAAGTATCATGAAGCATTTTACTTTCTGGAATGCATGGTTGGGAAAGGTTACAAGCCTGATGTTGTTCTTTGTACAAAGATGATTAAAGGGTTTTTCAATGGAAGGAATGTTGAGAAAGCTATTAGGGTGATGGAGATCTTGGAAAAATACGGGGAACCTGATGTTTTTGCTTATAATGCATTGATCAGTGGGTTTTGTAAGATGAACCGTCTCGATTTTGCTAACAAAGTGCTTGATAGAATGAGAAGTAGAGGGTTTTCACCTGATGTTGTTACATACAATATCATGATTGGTAGTTTATGTAGTAGAGGGAAACTTGATTCAGCTTATAAGGTTTTGAACCAGTTGTTGAAAGATAATTGTAAGCCTTCTGTTATCACTTATACAATTCTGATTGAGGCAACTATTCTTCAAGGCGGTATCAATGAAGCTATGAAACTTTTGGATGAAATGTTAGCCAATGGACTTAGACCTGATATGTTCACTTACAATGCAATTATAAGAGGAATGTGCAAAGATGATATGGTAGGCAGAGCTTTTGAGTTTGTTAGGGGCTTAAATGCTAGGGGTTGTCAGCCAGATGTTATTTCTTACAACATTTTGTTAAGAGCACTTTTGAACCAGGGGAAGTGGGTTGAAGGTGAGAAACTAGTGACAGAAATGGTTTCTAGAGGTTGTGAACCAAATGTTGTTACGTACAGCATTTTGATCAGTTGTCTTTGTCGCGAAGGGAAGGTCGAGGAAGCAGTAAATGTATTGAAGATGATGAAAGAAAGGGGTTTGACCCCTGATGCTTACAGTTATGATCCATTGATTTCTGCATTCTGCAAAGAAAGGAGATTAGATTTGGCAATTGAGTTTCTAGATTATATGATCTCTGATGGTTGCTTACCAGATATTGTAAACTACAACACAATCTTATCTACCCTTTGTAAGAATGGAAAAGCTGATCAGGCTTTGGAAATCTTTGAGAAGCTAAGTGAAGTAGGATGTCCTCCAAATGTGAGTTCTTACAACACAATGTTCACTGCACTGTGGAGCACAGGGGATAAATTCAAGGCCTTGGAAATGATATTGGAGATGCTAAATAAAAGAATAGGTCCTGATGAGATTACTTACAATTCACTCATCTCATGTTTGTGCAGAGATGGGATGGTAGACGAAGCTATTGAGTTGCTGATAGACATGGGAAGAAGTAAGATTCAACCAACGGTTATCAGTTACAATATCGTTCTTCTCGGTTTATGCAAAGTACATCGAATCGACGATGCCATTGAAGTGTTGGCAGCAATGGTAGAGAAGGGATGTCAGCCGAACGAAACAACTTACGTATTGTTGACCGAAGGGATTGGTTTTGCCGGATGGCGTTCTCAAGCTATGAAGTTGGCCAATGCTCTCTTCAGAATGAAAGCTATTTCTGAAGATTCATTCAAACGTTTGACCAAAACTTTTCCTTTGCTTGATGTTTACAAGGAGTTTGCTCTTTCTGATTCTGATAAGTAAACCCCTTTAACCTTGTCATACTAATTTCATGGAAGCTTTTTTATTATATCATTATTTTCCCATTAGAAATGTGTTTTACTGAACCTTTGCAAGAACACCAAGCAAGACCAGTGGCTCAGTTAGGTAACCAGGAGAAAAGATCACTTTTAGCAAAGAGTATTTTAACTAAATATGAACAGCCTAGGTTATTAGAGAGAGGCTTCTCTGTGGTGGGTAGTAAGCTATCGACTCTTTTTGGTACAAGTAAGACTCCGGCATGAAAATAAGAGAAGAGACTGCAAATACTGGGACCGAACCAATAGGCAAAGCCCCGAGTACAATAAGCTACAAACCTATCTGCAGCACAATGGTATAGAACAATATCAAGTAGAAAATCTATCAAAGTATTATAGTAATTAATAACCAGCAAACTAACTAAACTGTTTATTTATGTTCAACTTCAACTAGAAAACTAAATTAAAAAAGATGAAGCAAAAGCTCAAAAGCCAGTAAAGAGAAATTATTGTAATTGTACTAATTCATTGGTGTAAAGAGCCTACCACATTAACCACAAGCTAAAAAGAGATTACTGAGCTTTAAGCTGCTAAATAAAAATAAGTTTAAACAGAAGTGCATTGGAAAAGCTCTCACCTCAAAATATTGGCTATGAAGTTCACAAAGTCTTTAACCCTACACTGCCCTTTCTCTGAAAATCCTCCATGCCATCAACTTTTGGTACAACTTGGTAGCTTCTTGTTTCATTCCGGCATCAGCTATACCTTTGATTATCGTCAAATAAGTTGTCCCTTCTGGTTTATTCTGACTTAAGACCATCATTTCTAGAACTTGTATTGCCAAATCTATCTTCCCATTTTTACATAGCCTATGGATCACCATTTTATAACCACTATTTCCAACTGCGTGTTTCCTCTCCGCCATCATCTTTAGTATCTCTACTGCTCCTTCAACTTGATCTGCATGGCAAAATCCTCGTACTAAACATCGATGAGTTATGTCATCGGGATTGATCCCATCTCCTAACATCTGATCATATAATCCCATTGCTTTCTCAATATCACCATTTCTGGTCAAGCCATCTATCAGAGTGTTATAAGTTACCAAACCAGGGGAGCAGCTGCTCCTACTTAAAAATTGAAATAACTGAAGAGCCTCCTCTACCATTCCTTCTTTCGAAAGAGCTCCAAGAAGAATATTATAAGTAACGATGTTCGGAGAGCAATTTTGAGACAACATTTGATTAAACAAGTTGATGGCTCGATCCAAAAGTCCATATTTACACAAACCATTGATCAATATATTGTAAGTAAACACAGTTGGAGGATGAGAAGTTTCCTTCATGATAGCAAGTATCTCATCGACTTCGTCCCAACTCCCATGATTACAAAGAGAATGGATAAGGGTATTATATGTTATAACATTAGGCTCCATGCCTTGAGATAAAATATTATATATGACCAAAGCAGCATCCTCGTATTTCCCCTGCTTACAATTAAAACTAACCAGCGAATTGTAGGTAACAATGTCCGGATAACAGCCTTCAATGGCCATATCATGTAATACTTCCATTGCCTGCAAAGTTCCACAGTGCTTGCAGACTAGCTCAACGAGAATGGTATATGTGATTAGGTATGGCGGGCATCCCTTTCTCAGTTGATTCTTCCAGAACCCAACAGCCTGATCAAAATTCCCTTTGTCGAACATGCAGCGGATTATCGTATTGTATGTTGTCACATCCGGAGGGCAACCACTCAAGCTCATGTCTTCCAGAAGGTCAATAGCAGATCTTATCCATCCTCTCTTACAAAGATCACGAACCATCATGTTATATGTAATATTGTCAGGAACCCCACCAGACATTATCATAACTTGAAGAATTTTGGCAGCTTTATCAAGTTCATCCACTTTTAGAAATCCCCTTATTAAGTTTATGCAAGAAGGGAAATGAGGAATTTGATTCTTACATGCCATAACTTCTATCAACTGTAACGCACTCTTCAGTTTTCCATTTCTGCAGAGCTTTTGAAGAACATCGTTGTTGGTTTCCTCATCGTTTCTAACAAAAGGTCCATCTAAAGCTGTCATCAAAGAATCCCGAATCTTTTTTGGAACCATTTTCTCTTCGAATTTTCCATTAATTAACATCTTACCATCTTCTGAACTTCTCCTCCATTCATCTTGATCAAATTCATCTCGGTCAATACAAACACTTCTCTGCAGTCCTCTGCACCATAAAGACACCGCCTCTCTTTCCAAATGGTAATCTACCTTCCACAGCAAGTAAGAGCGGCTTCTACGACAACATTTGATTAAACAAGGTATACGAGATGTAGTTACATGTACCGTTGGACATGTCAGAGAGCTACAACCTGGACCAGCTTGTTTAAAACCCCATTGCAAACCATGAAAATGGCAAATCTCATCTAGACAGTTCTGAGGGGAAATGACATACCCCATCTCCTATCCAATCAATATATAAATTTGAATCACTTGTTAACAGTCAATATGTATGAAAAAACATTAAAATGGTGCTTACTCTTCAATCAAACTCAACTAAGATAAATTCCCAACAGAAAATAACAAATAAAGATCTCCTTATTTCAGGATTTCAGGACAAAATTTATTACTTGGCAAATAATTCCCTTGCTTTCTTCGTTCATAAAATGGTAACAAATGATTGAAAGTATAAAAAAGAAAAGAAAAAAATTTTATCCAAAAACCTCAAACTCAACTACTCATTTCCTATAATTCAAGCCATTGACCATGTCACCTTCATAGCATTCAAAAGATTTTCAATAACCCCACCAAATATAAAAAGCCCCAGAATTAAAAAGCTTACCCGGATACTACGTCAAGGCTCAAATTTGAAGACCAAAAAGAAAACGTAATCGTTGCAACTTTGTTTCTGGACATTGAAAACGCAGCAAAGCTTTCCATTTTTTCTTCTTTTAGTAAGTACGTTCAGGGAGGCTTAAGGATTGACGTTAATTACTAGGGTTCAGTTTGTGGTTAAATTACATTTAAGTACTTCTTTTGTAAGCCCGTTTACGATTCAGTATCTTTTCAGGAAGGGGAGAAAAAAAATTGAATAACCATTGCACCCCGAGTGAACCCAACTGATTTAACTCAAACGGGTTGATTTTGATGGTTTTTTTCAAATTGAAAATATCGACATATTTTTTTTAATTAATAAAATATTAAATCATATCTATATCTAAGATTAATAGTCATATATTCACTGCTCAATATTAGGCTGTTTAAGATTTAGGTTACTCGATTAAACACTTAAGAGGGTAATTCGTAAAATATATTTAAATAAAAAATTAAACTCATTTCAAATGTTCAAATACTCAATACCATAATCTAATCTAATCTAATTTTTTCTAAATTTATAATATGTTAAGGTAAATTATATAATTGTCCCTAGTTTTTTATTGAAATTATATTCTAATCATCCAATTTTCAAAAATTACATAATTGTCTCGAATTGTTATATTTTAGTTCCTCCTTTGTTAACTTTTGTTAGGAGGTTGACAAGTTAATTTAAAGGGTTAATAATAAACTTAGTACTTACACTATAACTAAAATATTAATTTGATACTTTTAAAAAATTTAATAATAATTCTAAAAATTTAAAAGAATCTTAAAAATAAATAAGAAAATATTAATTTCAAAAAAAATTCAAACAATCAAGCATATTTACAACTAGCTAAACAAAATTAAAAACACTAAATTCTCAAAAAAATAAGAACAATGTTCATTAAAAAATAGACATAAAATCTCATTTTGATATCTAAATAATTTTTTTGGATCACTTTAATACTTAAAGTTTATGTCGGTTAACCAATTTAGTCCTTCGAATTTAATCCTATTAATTTTTAGACTGAATACTATGCCACGTAACTATTTTCTCACATCATATATATGAAATTAAATTAAAAATTTTAATTCTCTTTCTTCTTCCTTTAAAGAAATCCCTATAATTTTCTTCTTTCCTAAGCCCCAAAAATTTCTTCTTACTTTGAAGACAAAACAAACGCAATCCCTGTAATTTACCTTTCCTTCCTAAATTTTTGCTTTTCAAATTAAAGTTCTGAGTTTCTTTTCTCTCACAATCCCTCCCAAACTCTCTCCAACTGCAGTATACAATGAAAATAGGCAATTCAACCTTTTGCAAAGATAAAATTTAATATGGAAATTAGGACTAAAAATCTCGACGAACAGTTCTTGCATTCAAACTTATAGCAGAGAAAAACACAGTGAAAGAAAGGACAAATTTCAAGCTTTTAATGGGAAAATTTTTTAAATGGCTAGTAAATGACCATCAAGTTCTAAGCTGGGGATGCTAATAAGCAGCCGACAACTTGGCCAAATCTGGAATCGGAAGATCGTCTCACTCACTTCTGCCAAATTCAAATTAATGCTTTAGGTTATGCTTTTGTTCTTCGATTTTACTTAAGCTTTCCATTTAATATATTATATATATATATATATTAAATATTTTAAATATTTTCAGAATACTTTTAAATTTTTAGAATTATTATTACTTTTTTTGAAGTATCAAATTGATATTTTAATTATACTTCAAGGATTAAAATTGTTATTAACCCTTTACTTAATCGATGATGGACCAAAATGTGATAATTTGATAATATTAGAGATAATTATGTAACTTTTAAAAGTTAAGTAACTGAAACGTAATTTTATTTATAGTTTAAGAACAATTGGTGCAATTTACCCTTTCTTTTATATATTATTAATTTATATCATAAAAATTAAATATATTATACTACAATATTATATTAAAATATAAGTCTAATGGTGAAAAATAATCAATAAATTAGTTGCTTAAACTTTTTTAAAATTTAATCTTTCTACTTTTATAGTATTATCATTACGTTAAGTAATTGAACTATTCATATATAAGAAGTTAAAAAAAATTCAAACAATTTATATAGAATAAATTAAGTTAATATATTTAGCAATATAATTGAATTAATTTCTTAATTTTTGTAATTCAGCTTGATTACTCCAGTGGAAATGATTCAATTCGATTATTTGGATTTTATCAAAAAAATGGATGGATTTTGAGGAATTTGTGAAGTTATTAAATTATATTAGGTAAAAACCCAACCATAAATGCACACTCTACTATTCAACAGCTTCTGACTTGCTCCAAAGAATCTTCTGGTCTGGTTGTATGATTTTCTTAAATCTCATTGTTCTTTATGCGACACTTTCAAACGTGCCCGCACTTCAATTCATCAGTCTCCCCATTTACTCGGATGATATAAATTTAATGTCTAAATACATAAATTTTAATTTAGACATATATAAACTTTAATTTTAATTAGATTATACATATTTAATTTATATATCTCAACAGTTTGACAGAATGGTCTAAAGCACCAGATTTAAGCTCTGGTCCAGAAGGGCGTGGGTTCAAATCCCACAGCTGTCAAAAATTTCTATCAAAAGAAAAAAAAACACTTTTTATGTTTAATTAATATATCAACATAAAATAGTTGTAAGTCAACAATATTATTAATGCTTTGTAAAAATTAAACCAAATTAAATTTTCATATAAAAAATCACATAACAAAATTTATATATAATATTACCCATTAGATAAAATTTCATGTCTAATTTTTATATTTATCCATATTTTTTAAAATGACTCTGTACGTAATTGATGATTTACTATTTTACTTCATTTTCTTCCTTTCGGGATATGCTATTTCTCTGCTCTTTTATTTCTCGGCGATTGAAATTAATCATTTGTTTAAGAAATTTGCTGCCAAAAAAAATACAAGTTATTTTGTCGTTTGTATTTGATTGCTGGATTGAGTTAAAATAAAGTTTGCTCATCATCCTACAATTCTCTCCCCAACCCCAACAAATTTTAAGAATTGCTTAGTAGAGCGAACACACTTGATTTACTACTAATGGTTCAATCGGTCAAACAGGCTCCACCAAGACAAGGAAGGCGAAAAGCTTCACCAGAGCTGTGCTCACTTGTGCAATATCCCTTTCTTCTGTAGCTTTGGCTTTTTCTGATAATGGTTCTGCCAATGAATTTAAGGACCACATAGATATCCAAAGTTAGAAATACAATTGACACACAAAAAAATAAGACTCTGAAAAAAACAAGTGGGAAGTATGTACTTTCTGTCTCACAAGGGCATCCTGATCTATCCTCTCCTTCCAGTTACTCTTTCGAAGCTTGATTGGTCTATTTCCCACATATTTACCTGCAACACATCATTTGTAAACCAAACATATATCAACACCATGAATGCCCAAAAATAAATTGTCCAAATTTGGCTAATGATTGTGAAAGTACCCACCATTCATCTCTTTAAGTGCAGCTGCAAGGTCAGAAGGGTTAGCAAAGCTAACGAACCCATAGCCCTTTGTTTTGCCAGTCCGTTTATCTCTAACAACCTGTTGGAAAGATAACATATGCGCACACAAATATCTTAGTTATCAAATTGTTTTCTAGGAACTCATGGATCCCTCGCTGCTTTTTTTTAAAGAACAAAGATGGAATCCCAGCAGGTCAACCATAAGCATGACAGAAGGCATGCCATGCTCTCAGACAGAAATACAAGAAACAATATACAGCAAAAATAATGCCGGTAATGGTACAGTATTAAACAAAATAAACCCGAAGATCATCATAGCTTAATCTTCATGTGCCAAAAAAACTCATATCACACTAACAACTCAAAATGAGCATACTTACAAATCTGAATCTTATCACTCTTCTTAGCATGATTAAGACCCCACACGGTATAGGTGACGCTAAGAATTCTTAATCCAATGCAATTGAGCAAAATATAAGCTTATAGGGGAAATGCACCACTATATTCAAGTCAGAAGACCAGAAAACGCACAAAAGGTTTTAAACATTGTTGCTAGTTGGGACGTGATATAGTAGTTCACAGACCAAAAAAAGGCTCTCTCAAGTTCAATGACATACAATAAAAACTAACAGATAAGGGGAAAACCATACACTTCCCATTTCCCCTCTTTAAGGCTAGACAAGAGGTAGGCATCCAACTTAAACAGTTTAATAGGTTGACTAACCTTATTCAGACTAGTTCAAAATCAATTCAGCCTGCTATGACTCAAACTACTCCATAAGTCAGGTCAAATATACCATACTCAAGCCCTGACCTGTAAGCCATTTTCCAGCAGTCAAGATCCAATCAATCTCTACAATTTTGACAGGATCAAAGAATACCAATGAAAGTGGATTATCCATTAATTTTCAAAAGTGCAGATTTAAGGCACCACCTACCTTAAAACACATAAACATATAACTGCTCTGTGCACTTCATACAAAAATCTGAACAGGAACTGCAAAGAGTTGATAGACATGGCAAAAAATGCTAATAAAAAGGAAATCTGAAAAAAACCAAGTAATTGAAAACTTACTCTAGCCATGTTAAATGAAGGAAATCGAGCAAAAGCTTTTGAAAGAACATCATCATTAACTTCATTACCAAGATCACCACAAAATAAGCGAAAGTCATCTGCAGATTATCAACAGGAATAAAATATAAGAAATATAAAGCAGAAAAGCACTTGGAAACACACAGAGAAATAGTAAGATAAGTAAACTTGAAAGTTGGATAGTTCATACTTTCTGGCCACTCAGCAAGCGTTGGATCCTCCCATGACTGACCAGCAGCTTTCCGTGGGATCGCTTTCTTCTTAGTTTCTGCTTTGTGCTCAATCTCACTGCTTGCAAGAGCAGCCTTTACGCTCTCTAGTGCTTCTGGGGTAACTATTTGAGCATCCCTTTGAAATAACTGTTGGGCCTGTCCAAATATACTGCAACTTATTACACAGGTGAAAGGCGTACTTGAACTCACAGCTATAACATAAAATCAACCGACAAATAAAAGGCTTGGTTGCACTTCTACATATACTATATAGTGTTTTTTTCTCCGAACTTAACATAAACGAACAATAATTAGCAGCAACGAAAAGCAAAACAAAATAGACTTTGGTTGCACTTCTACATATACTATATAGTGTTTTTTTCTCCGAACTTAACATAACGAACAATAATTAGCAGCAAAGAAAAGCAAAACAAAATAAGTAAATTTCTAAAAGCGACACTAATTCAAATGTAATGATTACAAATTAGAGCTAAAAAGTTCATTTTTTTTTTTGGTTAAAATTTCAACTCTCTATCCCACCGTTCTTGTTCGAATTTTGATTTCAGTTCTGAATAACATAACCCAGATAATTTTCAAGTTACTAAAAGAGTTGGTAAAACCATTTAAACCCGATATATCTCATAAATTCCATGAATTCAAATTTTCAAAATAAAAAAAAAATCGAAATAATATTTATAGTTTATTGTTCTGCTGACCTGTTGGTATTGAGGGAGAGAATAGACGCCGGGTACAGGAGCGACAGAGGCAGGGTAGACAGGAGCCGGGGCGACGGAAACGGAGGGGGGCGCGGAGGCATAATGTTGGGGCTGTTGCTGGAGATGAAAGGGCAAAGGAAAATACGATTGATTTGCCGTCGTTTGGTAGGTGAATTGAGAAGAGGATGAGGAAGCAGGAGGTGTAGCGGAAGAGGGAGGAACCGACATGGGTGAAATTGAGGATTTAGGGTTTTAAAAGGAGATTGTTTGGAGAGAAAGAAAAATTGGGGGAGAATATAGAGGGAAATTTGTCGGGAGAATGGGATCCAACGTGCCTTGCGAGTTGCGATGAAGATTTAACAAAGTCTTTTTATTTTTTATTTTTTTTGCCTTTCAGCGGTGCAGCCCGGCGGTCTTAAACGCTGTCGCATTTGCTGTGAAGAAAGGCTAGGCCCAAGAGAACATAATTCGGCTTTGGACTTTTTTGGAATCAAATCTAGAAGAGCTAGGCTCAGCTCAGCTTGGTCTAGGCCCGCCCATTACCTTTTTTCTCTTATCATTACGCCTTTTATTATTAAACTAAAACAGTAAAAAATTTGACTCCCTTTAATTATTCTAAAATTTTATAAATTTGTTTATTACATTCCTTTAACATTTAAAATTAAGAAAAGATATTTGGTACATTATCAGCAGAATTTTTAGGCTCCACAAACAGAATTAGGAATTGACAAGTGTCTATTGGGGAATAATAAAATATTAAAAAAAAGACACATATGACAATTTTTTAAGATTGTTTGTGAAATAAAAAAATACATTATCAATGTATTAAATGCTAACCTTAAATTTAAATCTTCTTATAAAGCTTGGAAAAAGCACACCTTTTCTTTTAAATCTACTCATAAAGTTGGGGGAAAACACCCCACTAAAAATGGTTTTATTTGGTAAATTTATTGATAAATGGATATTCATACAACTCCCATGACACTTGAGGAATTTATAGGTGCCTTAATTCTGTTATTTATGTTTTTGTAACTTATGTTAATTGAAACCCTATAACTAGAAGATATGTATGAGCATATGGTATCTGTTAACTCGATCAATCATTTGAAATAGCCAAGAGGAGGGATGAATTGGCCCTTAAAAAAATTTAGGAAGCAAGGACAATAAAATGAAACAATGAACACAAATAATTTCGAGTGACTCAGCCCCAATTGCCTGCCCCAATTGCCTACCCCACTTCCTTAGCTTTCCACCACTAAGAATTTTCCCAAATTTTCTAATTTGATCAACTTTTGAAGATAAGGTTTAACCATACAACTCCTTTAAGATTTTTATCCAAATCCCTCTCAAAAGAGTAAGCAAATAAGCAAATAAGAAAACAATGAAACAATCCTTACAAGATTAGATTGTTTGCAACTTAGGCACACACCCAATGAGAAACACTCGAGCTCAGATAATACAATAAATGCTTATAAGTGTTTACAAGAAAAAGATGAAGAATTTAAGCACAAAAGATTGCTATAAGAGTTTTTTTTATCTTTCTTGATAGCTTTTGATCTTTTGTAATCTCTCTTACTGTTGTAGAAGCTTTGGAAGCTGGTATTTATAGCCCCTAATTGATTTCTAACCATTGTAGTTGTTGAGGAATTGAATAGAGCACTAAAGCATTAATAGCTCCTGCAATAAAATGTATCAATACCTTTGGAGAGGTATCGATCCTTTGGGCATTTAATGCCTCAATTCAGTGATCATTAAAGCCTATTGTAACACCCCCAACCCGTATCCGTTGCCGGAACAGAGTTACAGAGCATTACTAGAATAAATAAATCAAATACAGACATTTCATATCATTTCTCATTTATATCAGAAATCAATCATAAACAATCATATTGTCCCTTATATGAGCCCTCGAGACCCAAAATATGCAATAGAAATAAGTCGGGATTAATCCGGGTACTCAGAGAATTTTTCACAAAATTTTAATATTTTTCTTAAGTGCAGGGTACACACGCCCGTGTGGTAAGGCCGTGTGACTCACACGATCGAAAGGCACGCCCGTGTCTCAGGCTGTGTGAACATTCGAAATAGGGACACACGGCTGTGTCCCAGCTCGTATCCAAATTAGGATGGTTACTGACTTGGGTTACACGGCCAAGCCACACGCTCATATGCTAGGCCATGTGAACATTTTAATTTACATTAATTAGGAGCAAGGGCTACACGGCCAAGTCACATGCTCGTATTCTAGACCGCGTGCCTCACACGACTGAGACACACGCCCTTGTCTTTGCCCGTGTGAAAATACCTGAGCATTCTGTTTTGTAATTTTAAAGATGCAGGGGATACACAACTGTTCCACACGCTTGTGTCTCTACCAGTGTGGACAAAATAAGGTCATTTCCAAACCTTATTTCTTACCCAAACTTGTCTTCCACCTACATTAACACTTAAACACAATCTCAAGCCAATATAAACCATTTAATTCAATCTAAAGTCAAGTTTTATGCAAGACATATCAACACATATGTTCAAGTATCTATACTTACCAAAATACCATATGTACAAATAAGCATATTCTATCAATTTTACCATCATAAACCTATATGCCTATATGATTTTCATCAATTATCCTTTTCAACCACAAATTAAGCATATTAAAACCATATTACATATCAAAACATATCATTTACAAGCCATATCAATGGCTAATTCTAACCAAACACATACATACCATCCATGACCACTTTAGCCTATACATGCCATTATAACCAAAATTTATTTACTATATATACAGAAATAAGCTGATGGATAGTGTGATGATATCTTCGCCAAGCCTCCAACCCAAAGAGCTTCCGAATTACTATAAAACAGATAAAATAGAATAAAGTAAGCATTTAATGCTTAGTAAGTTTGTATAACGAAAATTAACTTACCATTTAGTTGCATTTAAGGTAAATATACATAATATATTCAAAACAAGTTAGCCAATAGCCTATACACGTATCCTCATAAAAATGTTAGCTATTTATTTCACTTGGATATCAATAAACAAGTATGAACTTATCATTAATCAAGTTTCCTTATTCATGTACTTTCCATATCATGTATTCAAACTTCATATACAAGTCATGTTCATGTAGTCAAATATATGTCCACAATCTTTCATCAAAAACTCATATTGTCATTCATCATAACTTTACCTGTTGAACCACTTATAATATCGATGGATACATGGTTAGTACACACAAAGTGTACATACTATATTCCATCAATTCATATTCAAGAATGCTAATTGAGCATTTAAACGGGAAATTCTTCCAAACCAAATAACAGAAAGCTCATGTGAGCTTATAACGAGAAGTTTATCCGGGTTTAATAATAGGAAGCTCATAAGAGCTTAAATCAGAAAGCTCATGCGAGCTTAACGGGTAACTCTGAAGAGCTATTATCAGGAAGCTCATGAAAGAGCTTTTAATTGAGAAGCTCCAGATAGCCATATATCGAGACGCTCATAAGAGTTACGGTGTGTCCGTAACACATGCAGGATCACTACCGATCAGAATGCTTATATGAGCATATAAACAAGAAGCTTAGAAGAACCATGTATCAGAAAGCTCAAGAGAGCTTATATCGGGATGCTTATGTGAGCTATAACGGGACGCTATTGCGAGCTATGGTGTGTTCGCAACATATGCAGAACCACAACCACTTCGGGAACCCTGTATCCATCTATTTTCATTTGTTCAAATGGAATTCATTTCTTGTCGAATATGTAATTTATTTTCATTCTTAACAATTATACAAATTACATACATATAAATCAAACATATATACAATTTAGTTACACGAACTTACCTCCACAATGTTCGTGAACTTGTACGCTACTAATCCATTACTTTTTCTTTACCTCGATCTAGCTCTGTATTTGGTCTATCCGGATCTATACGAGTAAATTTAGCTCAATTTAATACAATCCGTATTCAATTCAATTCAATTCACATCTTAGGAAAAATTATCAATTTTCCCCTATACTTTTAATTAATTTTGATTTTGTCCCTAGTCTCAGAAAATGAAATTCATGCAATTTAATTGTAACAGCCCAATTTCGGTGAGGTCGGAACAATGGTTTCGGGACCACAAATTCGAGTTAAAAATAAAAAATAGTTTTATTTTATTTTATGGTTGGCATAATGATAGGAAAGTCAGATAAAAATTTTGATACGAAAATTTTTTCAATTGTGTGGTTAATTAGGTAAAGGACTAAGTTGCATAAAATGGAAATTTTGAATTCTAGTAGCTATAGGGATCAAATTACTATAGAATTGAAAAATTAAGGTCCTTATATGGAAATTAGACTATTGAAGGGTAGTTGTAGATATTTTAATGACTCATCCATGCAAAAATTAGAAAAGGCAATGGACTAAATTGGAAATCGCTAAAATTAGAAGATGATAATTAAATAAAAAGAAATATTCATCTAATTTCATATCATCTTCCCCAAAATTTCCATGAAAACTCTAGGAGAGAGGAAGACAACTTACCAAGCTTGAAAAGGTATGGAATCAAGTCCCGTTTTTAACGATTTTTATATTTTTGAAACTGTGATAGTCTAGTCCCTTTATTTAAAGGATTAATTTGAAAAGTTATCAAGCTATGAAATTTGGATCATGGATGAATATGCTGAAAATTAGAAATTTATGGTAGAAAATGAAAGTTTGTTCATAGATAAACAACTTTTACAAGGCAATTTTTATGAAAACTTGATTTAGGGACTAAAATGAAAAATGGTAAAAACCCACGAAAAATTCTGAAGTATGTGAAAAATGTGTGCTGTAAATGTTGTTTATAAATTTCGACTAGGCTTGGAAAGAGGGTTAAATTTCATGAATTTTATTTTTCGGGCCTAGAGATGAAATCAGAATTTTTGAAAAGGATAGGGGCAAAATAGTAATTTTGCCTAGGATGCAATAGAATGCAAATGTATATGAAATGTGATAGATTCATAGTTAAATTTATCCATATAGATCCGGAAAGACCAACTAAGGAACTAGATCGAGGAAAGCAAAATGTTTCAGATTAGTTGAAATTAAAAAACGAACCACTCTCCAGGTAAGTTCGTGTAACTTAACTATGTATGTTAAATGCTTGAATTTAACTGTATAATTGTGTTGATGTGAATGAGATAACATACATTGTGAAATAGTCATAAGTTGTGAAATGTGGATAAATTGCCATGTTTCGGTTGAACGTTGAAATTCGATGGAGTAAGGTGATATGGTTGAACAAAAATAATATAAGCCTATGTTATAGATTGGATTTAGCCCGGACGGGCAATCCAAATTAAGCTCTTTAGAGCATATGCCCTAAAAAGGATTTAGCTTGGACTAGTAATCCTATAACATAATATGTGGCTCGAGAGTGTGCTTGTAAGTTTGTGCCCAAAAAGGGTACTTTTGAGTATACTAACCGGACATCCATCGGCATTTTAATAGTTCAACAGAAAAAGAAATCTTGAAATGAGGAAAGGTGAGAGATTTATGGAACTGTAATGTGATGAGCTCATTTAGGTTTACTTGATATTCATATGAGATCATATGACTAATTTGTTTGAATAAGTGTATGTGTTTAGGTAACTTACCTAAAATTGATGGGATATATATTTATGTGTGCTTGTGTTAATAAATAAGACCGGTAAGTTGATTTTCCGTTATACGAGCTTACTAAGCATAAAATGCTTACTCTATTTATTTTTCCCTGTCTTATAATGCTCAAATCTCGCAAGGTTGGAAGTCAGTCGGGGCAGTCATCACACTATCCATATCTCATTTTGGTATAAATAGAAATCTCATTTTGGTATAATGGCATGTATAAGCTTAATTGGCCGATTATGGCTAGATGATGATGTTTGTAATTTAGCCATTGGAGTGGCTAGTAATGGTTGTTTGATATACTTGTAATATTGTGCTATGCTAGCTTTATATATATATATATATATCAAGTGGTTGTTTTTAGTAAGTCTAATATATGGATTGAACCAAGGTAAAATTTTGAACATGTATGCATATAGTGGTATGCCTTGTAAATGATGAAATTTGCTTGAGATGGATGCTTGAAGTGGTTGGATTGTATTGGGTATGTCTTAGTGCAGGAACATGGTAAATTTAGGTGACAAATGGGGCTAGGAAATGATTTGTTTTTGTCCACAAGGGCAGGCGTGTGTTTTGGCCGTGTGTCATGTGGTCCAGCCATGTGTCCCCTACATCTTAAAAATGAGAAACAGAATGCTCAGAATTGGGCACACGGGCAGAAATACGAGTGTGCATCTCAGCCGTGTGGTTGACACGGCCTAACACACGGGCATGTGACTTGGCCATGTGACTTCAATTTCTTCATACATTAAAAGTTAGAGAGTTACACGAGTTAGGGACACAGACGTGTGTAGTACACGACTTGACCACACGGGTGTGTCCCTAGACCACACGGGCGTGTGAGCCTTACACTAGGAAAAATTTTATGATTTCACGAAAAATTCTCTAAGTTCCCGATTTAGTCTCGATTTGATTCCAATACTCGTTTTGGGCCTCGAAGGTCCATATATGGGATGATACGTATGATCTCAAAAAATGAATAGTAATTTACGTAAACTAATTGAAAAATATTTTGAATGTTCCAGTAATACTCTGAAACCCTATTTCGATGATGGATACGGGTTAAGGGTGTTACATTTAGTGGTATCAGAGCTACAGTTTAGCTGATTCTCGGACCAACGTAGCAAGTACGAGTCTAGCTATACATGCCATTATATAAATTATGATAGTGTGATATCTCCTAACCACTTTTAAATGTATTTTCATATAGTAATGTCTTCCAACAAAGCTAGAGCCAAGACTGAGAAAGCTAATAGTGTTACTGAAGCTTCCGTGCAGTAAGCTGCATCTAATGGTAGTAGAAGGCCCGTATTTGAGGGCCGAAGTGAGGCGGCAAAAGTAGCCTTCTTTGAATTGATGGATGAATGGCTTAGTGAATATATGAGAACAAATCTCGCTGTTCAACGACCTCCCCCACCTACTTCACAAAATGATGAAATGCCACAGGATGCTAAATTTGTTAGAATTTGTAAGGCCTTGGTAGACAAAATCAAAAAACATGAGGTTGAAGAATTTAGGGCTACGGCTGATGACGATCCGGAGAGGGTCGTGTTCTAGCTGGAAAATATTATTCGGATTCTAGATGAGTTATCATGTACCCCAGCCGAATGTCTGAAATGTGAGGTATCTTTGTTAAAAGACACAGCCTATCATTGGTGGAAAACCATATCTTCTGTGGTACCTAGGGAAAATATTACATGAGAATTTTTCCAAACAGAGTTTAAAAAGAAGTATATTAGTCAGAGATTCCTAGACTAGAAAAAGAAAGAATTTCTAGAGCTTAAACAAGGGAATATGACAATGTCCAAGAATGAACGAAAATTTGTTAAATTGAGCAAGTATGCTAGTGAATGGGTTTAGACTGAAGCCAAAATGTGCAAACAATTTTAAGAAAGGCCAAACGAAGATATCAAGCTGTTAATTAGAATTCTAGAATTAAGAGAATTTGCAGTGTTGGCTGATCGGGCATATAAGGCCGATGAATTAAGCAAAAAAAAGAAGCAAGTGAAAAGAAAAGCTCGGGTTTCAAATAAAATATTTGTAAGCAAGGCGCAATCATCTGCTTCAAAGAAATCAAAGAATTATCATGAGCATTTTGCTACCACAAGAGAGTATTCAGGAAAGGAACGAAGCTATAAACGCACCAACCCGAGGTCTTCATCTCCCTTAACCACCAGTGTTGGGAGTGCTGGAAACCCCAAACCATGATGCAATGTCTTTAATAAATTACATTTCGGAGAGTGCCGGATGAAAAGTGGGGCTTGCTTCAAGTATGGTTCTCTCGACCATTTTCTTAAAAATTGCCCAGAAAGGGTTGAGACAGACGTTGAACGGACCCCAAAACTGAGTAATCCCGCCTCGAGGGTAAGACCACCACGGTACTTTGGAAATGTCAGTGGTAGTCGTAGTACTGCAAAGGATTTAATAGCTAAATCTGAGGCTCGAGCTCGGCAAGAACATATGCAATACGTGCAAGGAAAGATGCTTCGGCACCAGATGTTATCACTGGTACATTCTGTCTACACTGATATTATTGCTTTGATTGATCCTGATTCCACGCACTCATATATATGCACAAATTTGTATATGATAAAAATATGATTGTTGAATTCACCGAATTTATGGTTAAAGTTTCAAACCCCTTGGGTGTCAACATTTTATGATGGATAAAGTTTGTAAAAATTGCCCATTGATGATAGAGGGTTATTGTTTTCCAACTAATTTGATGTTATTACCCTTTGATGAATTTGATGTAATATTGAGAATGGATTGATTAACCCAACATGATGCATTGGTAAATTATAAGCACAAATACATTGTATTGAAGTGTTAGAATGGTGAGTTACTCCAGGTTGAATCTGAGAAATTGGATGGACTGTTTAATGTGATTTCAGTAATATCAGCACAGAGATATATTAAAAAGGGGTATGAGGCTTACTTTACTATTGTACTGGACACCAAAGTGTCAGAGTTGAAAATCCAGTCGATGCCGATTGTTTGTGAGTTTCCTGAGGTATTTCCAGAAGAACTACCTAGTTTACCTCCAGCTAGAGGGGTGGAATTTTCCATAGACATTGTGCCAGGGACGACGCCGATATCTATAGTACCATATAGAATGGCTCCTGCTGAATTGAAAAAGTTGAAGGTACAATTGCAAGAGTTTATTGATAGAGGATTTGCCCGACTTAGCTTTTCACCATAGGGTGCATCGGTATTGTTTGTAAAGAAGAAAGATGGATTATTGAAATTATGCATCGATTACAGGCAGCTTAATAAAGTCACAGTCAAGAATAAATACTCGTTGCCTCGTATAGATGACTTGTTTGATCAATTAAGATGTGCCATTGTATTTTCAAAAATTGATTTATGATATGGTTACTATCAGTTGTGAGTAAAAGATTTAGATGTGCCGAAGACAGCTTTCAGAACCAGATATGGGCATTATAAGTTTTTGATGATGCCATTCGGATTAACAAATGCCTCGGCGGTATTTATGGTAAAGTAGTGGCATATACATCTAGGCAGCTAAAATCGCATGAAAGAAATTACCCGGTACACGATCTTGAATTAGCAGCTATTATTTTTGCATTAAAATATGGCGGCATTATTTTTTTGGTGAAAAATGTCACATCTTTACGGATCACAAAAGTCTGAGGTATTTAATGACACAAAAAGAACTAAATTTGAGACAATGTAGATGGTTGGAATTATTGAAAGATTAAGATCTCGTTATTAATTACCATCTAGGGAAAGCTAAAGTAGTGGTAGATGCCTTGAGCCGAAAATCCTTGTTTGCCTTATGGGTATTGAACACCCAATTGTTTTTATCTGATGATGGTTCACTTATAGTAGAGTTAAAAGTTAGACCGACATTTATGCAACAGATCTCTGAAGCTTAGAAAAATGATGGTAAGTTACAAGCGAAACGGATACAATGTGAATCGACTCCTGACTTAGAATTTCAGATCGGGATCGAAGGTTGTTTATTATTCAGAGACAAAGTATGTATATCAAAAAGTTCAGAATTGATACAGAAGATTTTGAATGAAGCTCATAATGGTAACATGTCTATACATCCTGGTAGTAATAAAATGTATAATGATTTAAAAAAGATGTACCGGTGGCCAAAAATTAAACGGGATATTTCTGAATTTGTATCGAAGTGTTTGATATGTCAACAAGTGAAGGCTGAACACCAAGTACCTTCGGGATTATTGCAGCTAATTACAATACCAGAATGGAAATGGGAAAGAGTTACCATGAATTTTGTAAAGGGATTACCTTTATCACCGAAAAAGAAAGATGTTGTCTGGGTAATTGTTGATCGTTTAATGAAGTCGGCACATTTTATCTCGGTACGTATGGATTTTTCATTGGATAGATTGGCTGAATTATATGTCTCTGAGATTGTTAGATTGCATGGAGTGCCTATCTCTATTATTTCAAATAGAGATCATCGGTTTACATCTTGATTTTGGAGTAAGTTGCATAAAGCTTTGGGCACTCGTTTACACTTTAGTACTGTATTCCATCCTCAAACAGATAGACAATCTAAACCTGTGATACAGATTTTAGAAGACATGCTTCGGTGTTGTATACTTGAATTTGGAGGTAGTCAGGAAAAATATTTGCCTTTGATTGAATTTGCTTACAATAACAGTTATCAGTCCAGTATTAGAATGGCACCGTCTGAGGCTCTATATGGTCGTAAATCTAGAACCCTATTGTATTGGATAGAGCTAAGCGAGAGAAAATACACGAAGTCGACTTGATCCGCAAAATCGAAGAAAATGTGAAAATCATTAGGGACAGTTGGAAAGCAGCCTCAGACCGTCAAAAGTCTTATGTCAATTTAAAGCGTAAAGAGATAGAATTTCAGGTTAATGATAAAGTATACTTGAAAGTGTCACCTTGGAAGAAAGTTCTCCTATTCAGCCGTAAAGAAAAACTGAGTCCACGATTTATCGGGCTATATAAGATCATTGAAAGAATCGGGCTTGTTACATATCGGTTAGCATTACCACTAGAGCTTGATAAAATTCATAATGTGTTTCATGTATCCATATTACGACGATATCGATCGGATCTTTCACGCATTATTACTCCAACAGAAGTTGAGATTCAGCCTGACATGACTTACAATGAGGAACCGATTAAGATACTGGCTTATGAAATGAAAGAGTTGATAAATAAAAAGGTGGCCTTAGTAAAAGTCCTCTGAAAACGGCATGGGTTAGAGGAAGCTACCTGAGAGCCTGTGGATACTATGAGGAAGCAATCCCCTAACCTTTTTTCTGGTAAGAATTTTCGAAGACGAAATTTTCTAAGGGGGGAGAGTTGTAACAGCCCAACTTCAGTGAGGTCGAAATAATGGTTCCGGAACCACAAATCCGAGTTAAAAATAAAAAAATAATTTTATTTTATTTTATGGTTGGCATCATGATAGGAAAGTCACATGAAAATTTTGATACGAAAATTTTATCGATTGTGTGGTTAATTAGTTAAAGGACTAAATTGCATAAAATGTAAAAGTCAAATTCTAGTAGCTATAGGTATCACATAGCTATAGAATTCAAAACTTAAGGCTCTTATATGGAAATTAGACCATTGAAGGGTAGTTAGTAGATATTTTAATGACTCATATAAGGGAAAATTAGAAAAGGCAAGGGACTAAATTGAAAATCACTAAAATTAAAAGATGATAATTAAATAAAAAGAATATTCATCTAATTTCATATCATCTTCCCCAAAATTTCCATGGAAACCCTCAGAGAGAGGAAGACAACTTACCAAGCTTGAAAAGGTATGGAATCAAGTCCCCTTTGTAACGATTTTTATATTTTTGAAACCAGGATAGTCTAATCTCTCTATTTAGGGAATTAATTTGAAAGTTATCAAGGTATGAAATTTGGGTCATGGATGAATATGCTGAAAATTAGAAATTTATGGCAGAAAATGAAAGTTAGTTCATAGATAAACAACTTTTACAATGCAATTTTTTATGAAAACTTGATTTAGGGACTAAAATGAAAAATGGTAAAAACCCATGGAAAATTCTAAAATTTGTGAAAAATGTGTGTTGTAAATGTTGTTTATAAATTTTGGCTAGGCTTGGAAAGAAGGTTAAATTTCATGAATTTTATTTTAAGAGCCGAGGGACGAAATCAAAATTTTTGAAAAGGATAGGGGTAAAATGGTAATTATGCCTAGGATGCAATAGAATGCAAATGTATATGAAATTTGATAGATTAATAGTTAAATTTATCCATATAGATCCAGATAGACCAACTATGGAACTAGATCGAGGAAAATAAAAGGTTTCGGATTAGTTGAAATTAAAAAACGAACCATTTTCCAGGTAAGTTTGTGTAACTTAACTATGTATGTTAAATGCTTGAATTTAATTGTATGATTGTGTTGATGTGAAGGAGATAACATACATTATGAAATAATCATAAGTTGTGAAATGTGGACGAATTGTCATGTTTCGGTTGAACGTTGAAATTCGATGGAGTAAGGTGATATGCTTGAACGAGAATAATATTCCACATGCTGCAAAAAGGATTTAGCCCTGACGGGTAATCTTAATATAAGCCGCTCAAGCCTATGCTATAGATTGGATTTAGCCTGGATTGGTAATCCTATAACATAATATGTGGCTCGAGAGTGTGCTTGTAAATTTGTGCCCAAAAGGGTACTTTTGAGTATACTAACTGGATGTCCATCGGTATTTCAATAGTTCAACGGAAAAAGAAATCTTGAAATAAAGAAAGGTGAGAGATTTATGGAATTGTAATGTGATGAGTTCATCTAGGATTACTTGATATTCATATAAGATAATGTGACTAACTTGTTTGAATAAGTGTATGTGTTTAGGTAACTTACCTAAAATTGATGGGATATATATTTATGTGTGCTTGTGTTAATAAATGAGACCGGTAAGTTTATTTTTCATTATACGAACTTATTAAGCATAAAATACTTACTCCGTTTATTTTTCCCCGTATTATAGTGCTTAAAGTTCACGAAGGTTGGAAGTCGATCGAAGCAGTCATCGCACTATCCACTATCTCATTTTGGTATAAATAGAAATCTCATTTTGGTATAATGGCATGTATAAGCTTAATTGGCCAATTATGGCTTGATGATGATGTTTGTAATCTAGGCATTGGAGTGGCTAGTAATGGTCGTTTGATATACTTGTAATGTCATGCTATGCTAGCTTTATATATATATCAAGTGGTTGTTTTTAGTAAGTTTAATATATGGATTAAACCAAGGTAAAATTGTGAACATGTATGCATGTAGTGGTATGCCTTGTAAATGATGAAATTTGCTTGAGATTGATGCTTGAAGTGGTTGGATTGTATTGGGTATGTCTTAGTGCAGGAACATGGTAAATTTAGGTGAAAAATGAGGCTAGGAAATGGCTTGTTTTTGTCCACACGGGCGTGTGTCTTGGCCATGTGTGACATACGGCCTGTCCCATGGGCATGTGGTCCAGCCCTGTGTCCCCTGCATCTTAAAAATGAGAAACAGAATGCTAAGAATTGGGCACACGGGCAAAGGCACGGGCGTGTATCTCAGTCGTATGATTGACATGGCATTGAACACGGGCTTATTACACGGCCGTGTGAAAACTGCACCTAAATTTTGAAAATAAAAATTCGCCACACGGGCTTGTGACTTGGCCATATGACTTCAATTTCTTCATACCTTAAAAGTCAAAGAGTTACACGGGTTAGGGACACGGACGTGTATAGTACACGGCCTGACCATATTGGCGTGTCCTTAGACCACACAGGCATGTGAGCCCTGCACTTAGGAAAAATTTTAGAATTTCGTGAAAAATTCTTTGAGTTCCCGATTTAGTCCCGATTTGATTCCAATACTCGTTTTGGGCCTCGAGGGTTCATATATGAGATGATATGTATGATCTCGGAACATGAATAGTAATTTACGTAAATTAATTGAAAACTATTCTAAATGTTCCAGTAATACTCCGAAACCCTATTCCGACGACAGATACAGGTTAGGGGTGTTACATTAATCCTTACTCCAAGCCTAGCCTATTTTTACATATTACAATAACAGTCCATATATTTCACAAAAATTATAATTTTTCCATAAATTTCACATCTTTTCAATTTAGTCCTTAAATCATAATTTCATCAAAATTTCTTTTACAAAAGTTGTTTATCTATCAACAACCTTTCTTTTTCTATCATAAATTTCATCATTCATCTATATTCATCCATGGAAAAACCATAGTACCTTGATAAATTTACAAATTAATCCCCGAGATAGCTAGATTAAGCTATTACGATCTCGAAAACATGAAAATTACTAAAAACGAGGCAAGAATACTTACCCAATTAAGCCAAATAAGTTTGCTTGAGCTCTTTTTTCTTAGCTAGGGTTCCATGTTTTTCTATTTAGGAAAGATGATAAACATGATGATATTTTCTTATTTTATTAATTTTTCATCTTTTCATCTCTTACTTTCCAATTTCATCATTTTTTTAAATTAAATTTCTATGGATGAATCAAACTTATCTACTAACTCCATTTAATGGTATAATTGCCATATAAGGATCTCAAATTTTGAATCCCATAACTATTTGATCCATTTAGCTATTAGAATCCAACTTTTGCACTTTCTGTAATTTGGTCTTTTATCAAATCGGACTTATAATCGGTAAAATTTTCGTAACGAAATTTTTATACGACATTCCTATTATAATGCAGACCATGCAATAATATTAAAATAGTTTTCTTTCTGGCTCAGATTTGTGGTCCCGAAACTACTGTTCTGATTTCACTAAAAATGAGATGTTACACATATAGTATCGATACAATAGGGAACGTGTTGATACTTTCTATGAGGTATCAATACATTGGGAAAGGTATCAATACTTGAGCAATTTTTTCTTTGATTTTTCAAAACATCGAACCTTAAAACAATATTGATACCAAACAGGGTATCAATAAATTTTTAAAGGTATCGATATTTTCTTTAGGGTATCGATACTTTCTTTGCTTAATTTTTGAACATCGAAGTTTAAATCAGTATTGATACCAGGTAGGGTATCGATAAAATAAGAAAGGTATCAATACTTTTGATTTTTGCTCAATATTTCTGAACTTTGGAGCTAATTTTGGTATTGATACTAAGCATGGGTATCGATACTTGGTTCAAGGTATCAATACCTTAGCGAGGGTATTGATATTTTGATCCCTGGGAGCAATTTTCACTTGTTAAAAATGTTTGAACCAGATCACCTCCTTCAAGATCTTCATCATCTTCATCACAGGGTTCGGTTTGCATAAACTTTAATCATGCACCAGCACGAGGGTCTTTCTTGTATCCAAGATGTCAAAGTGAACCAACACCAAGAGTTTGAGTCAATGGTAAAGAAGGATCGACTCGAGTGGGAATTTTGAGATGTTTGAAGATATAAGAGAGATAGGTTCCAAAAGGTAAGGTTATGGCACTAAACAATTCTTTTCTTAAGACCTTGGTAATGTTGTTAAACATGATTAAAGCAAGGCTAGAACGCCTATTATTTTGAAAACTAAGCCATCAATAATCAATGACTCAAAGGATGACATGTTTTCAAATAGGCCTTAAAATCCTAGTGAGAATAATGTGAAGAAACCAATTATGAAGATTAAGCTCAGAAGCATTCGAGCTAGGAATGACTAAAAGGCTAGAATCAAATGACCTTTCTCATTAGAATCACCACCAGGAGGAAGTTTTAACAATTCTCCAGAGTTTTCAAAGGTGAGACGAATATGAGTACTCAAAATATAGGAGTTGATAGCAACAACGGTCTCACCGAAGAGGTCATGTTCGAGTAAAGCATTGTAATAAAAAGCTCGAACAAGGTTGGCATGGGTGGAAGAATAAGTTTTAAAGAAATCAACCCATTGCCAATTGATTACAATTTAGATATAAGCAAAATTAAAATCAGCTAAAGTTTCAAAATCTAGAGGAGAAGGAACATTAACTTTTTGAGAAGTAAAATAAGCGTAAAAATGATTTCTCTTTTCGAGATTTCTAAAACAATTATTTAAAGACTCACTTGGGCAACTAGAGGGGTTAGACGAAGAGGCATCAACACGAGATCGTTTCTTAATAGGCATGGTGACTAATAAGTATGCCTAGACACATTAAGGAACTTAGAGACTTGGTTCGGAAATTTTATTGAACACCTTGTAGGCAAAGGTTTAGAGAAAATTTTTTGAAGCAATTTTTGGGTTGGGCAAACCCTTTGCATCAAAAGCACAATATATATGTATCAAATTACCTCAGTATCAAGATTAGAAAAAATAACACAAATCAATTGTATTTTTTTTAAATAAAAAATTAAGTTTTTACCTTAAAAGTCTTGAAGTGATTAAAAACCAAGGTGAAAGAATTGGAATTTTTGATAATATGGAGAAATGGGATGTTCTGTTTGATAAATTTTGAAGAGTGGAAGGAGGATTGAAAATTTTAGGTTTCGGTGTTGAGAGCTTTTGATGGTTTGTAAAACGGTTGATGAGAAGTTTGAAAAAGTTTTTCCCTCATTTGTTTTAAAAAATAAAGTATAAACACTTTTAAAAAAACCCAAAGGTTTCAATAATTTTCAATACTTTTGTTAAACCACTGATACTTCAATGCCCAAATTAGTTCAAATATGCAAAAAAGTTTCCTGAACTTAGTTCTAAAACCTAAGATGCATTAAATTGACTTAAAAAGCTTTTTTTGTTATTTCTAATGATTTCATACATTTAATTATGTAGAATTAAGGCACGATGCATATGAATCATAAAAAATATAAAATTATCAAAAATTGATCATTTGTATCAAATAGAGTCTATTCAACCATACTCAAAGGCAATAAAATTTTTTATACTAGACCAAATAGACAAGTCATGCAACTTTGACTACCCCTATCTATTTGCATATGAGAACCATAAAAATCACTCATACATGCTTTTTCAATTAATTTTAAGCCATAAAACATGTTAAAAACATCAAAGTGTATAAAAGCATTGGAACACAAAATCAAGGTAAGGTAGTGATACTTAGTTCTCTCCTAAGTGTCTAAAACATTTATGTATCTAGTGGCTTAGGGAAAATATCAACTAATTGATGCAAAGTATCAACATATTCTAAAACGATATCTCCTCTTTAGACATGTTTTCTAATGAAATGATGTCTAATTTCAATATGCTTAGTTATAGAATGTTGGATGAGATTTTTAGTGAGACAAATAACACTAATATTGTCACACTTAATAGGAATGGTATATACATCAATTGCATAGCCCTTTAGTTTTTGTTTCATCTATAAAACTTGAGTATAACAATTACCGATGAAGATGTATTCCACTTCGATGGTAGACAATGTAACATTGTTTTGGTTCTTTGAAAACCATGATATAAGCAAGTTGTCTAATAATTGACAAGTATCGAAGGTGTTTTTCCTATCAAATTTGCAACATCAAAAATACGCATCCAAAGAGGTATTCAAGCTAAAGGATGAGTCTTTAAGATACCAAAGGCCTAAGTTAGGAGTGTCTCTAAGGTATCTAAAGATTCCCTTAACGGCATGCAAATGTGATTCCTTAGGACATAATTTATATCCAGCACACAAGCAAACACTAAACGTGCTATTCGATCTATTTGTGGAAAGATAAAGTAAAGAACTAGTCATTAACCTATAAAGTTTAACATCAACACATTTATCTCCCTCATCTTTGTCAAGCATTGTAGAAGGACTCATAGGAGTAGCTTGTGGTTTGAGGATATCCATTCCCAACTTCTTAAGCACTTTCCTTGTATATTTAGCTTGATTGATTAAGATGTCATCTTTCCTTTACTTGATTTGGAGCCCTAAAAAGATTATGAACTCACCCCTCATTCTCATCTCAAATTCACTTTGTATTAGCTTAGAAAATTATTGACAAAGAAGATCATTAGCAACACTAAAAATAATATTGTCAATATATATTTGTACTACTAAAATATCTTTACCTTTTCTTTTAATAAAAAGTGTTGTGTCAACCTTCCCTTTACTAAAACCCTTTTCAGAAAGAAAGCTTGATAATCTTTCATGCCATGCTCTAGGAGCTTGTTTTAAATCATACAAAGCTTTTGAAAGTTTGAAAACATGGTTTAGAAATTTTGAGTCTTCGAAATCGGGTGGTTGTTTAACATACATTTCTTCATTTATAAAATCATTTAGAAAAGCACTTTTAACATCCATTTGATATAATTTTAAATCATTAAAGCATGCAAAAGATAAAATCATTCTAATGGCTTCCATTCTAGCTACGGGAGCATAAGTTTCATCATAATCTATCTCTTCCTCTTGAGTGTACCCTTGAGCAACAAGATTAGCCTTGTTCCTCACTATGTTACCATTCTCATCTATTTTGTTTCTAAAAATTCACTTAGTACCTGTAGTAGATTGTTCACAATGTCTCTAAACTAATGTCCACACTTTAATCCTCTCAAATTGATTTAGCTCTTCTTCATAGTCAATATCCAATATTTATCATCTAATGCTTCTTTGATATTCTTAGGTTCTCTGTATGAGATAAATGCAACATAATTACAAGTATTTCTAAAGGAGGATCGAGTAGTTACCCCTTTGGATGGATCTCCCAAAATCTTATCATCCTTCACATAGTTGTACCTTCTTGGACAACTAAATTCCCTTTCCTCTAGAGAGAGTTCCTTTAGAGAATCTTGTGTTTGTTCTTGTATATTTTTATTTGATTATTGATCAAATTTCTCATTATTGTTCAATGCTCTTACATCATCATCATCAACATTAGAATTCTTTCTAGGAAGAGAGTTAAGATCATCGAAAATAACATGTATAGACTCTTTAACTGCTAAAGTTCTTATATTAAAGATTCGATAAACTTTAGAGTTTAAAAAATAACCCAAAAAAAATTATTCATCACTTTTTGCGTCAAATTTGCAAAGATTGTCTTTTCTATTACTTAAAACAAAACATTTGCACCCAAAAAGGTGAAAGTAGCTAATGTTGGGCATTTTGTTTTTGAAAAGTTCGTATGGATTTTTCTCCAAAATAGGCTTAATCATTACTTAATTTACAATATAACAAGTGGTGTTTGTGGCTTTCACCCAAAAATATTTTGACAAATTATTTTCACAAAGCATGGTTCTAGCCATTTCTTTTAAAGTTCTATTTTTCCTCTCAACAATTCCATTTTGTTGAGGGGTTCTAGGTGATGAAAAATTGTGGCTAATACCATTCAAATAAAAAAATTATAAAAACCAAGATTTTAAAATTCGGTTCAATGGTTACTCCAAACACTAGAAATTGAGTAACCTTTTTCATTTTGATTGCTTTTTGAAAAAGTGATTAAATTTTCTAAATTTCCATATTTAGCACTTAAAAAAAAGCTCAAGTAAATCTAGAGTAATCATCTACAAGTACAAAAACATATTTTTTTTCCACTCAAGCTAGTAGTTCTAATAGGTCTAAAAAGATCATTGTGAATCAATTGTAAAACTTTACTAGTAGACACATCATTGATAGGTTTAAAAGAAACTATTTTATGTTTTCCTTTAACACATGCATCACAAATTTTATTTAAATCAAAATCAATTTTTGACAAACCTTTTACTAAATCATTTTTAGCCAATTTATGCAATATGCTTATACTAGCATGTCCTAATTTTTTATGTCATAACCAAGAAGTATTTTCATTTTTTGCCATAATAAAAATGTTTGAATCATGCAAATAAACTAAATACACCGTGTACATGTTTCATACTCTATGACTAACAAACTTAATCTTATTAGAAACATTGTCATTAACTTTACACCTATTTGAATCAAATATGACATTGAGACCTTTATCACATAATTGACTTATGCCCAAAAAATTATGCTTAAAACTGTTGACATATAGAACATTTTCAATAAAGATTGAAGAATTTTTACCAATACAGTCAATTCCTTCAATGAGTCCTTTAGAGTTGTCACTAAATGTAACTGCTCCTCCACTTTTTGGCTTTAGTTTAATGAAATGAATCTTGTCACAGGTCATGTGTCTTGAGCATCCACTATTAAGGTACTATGAGTTTCCGCTTGAATTGTTCACCTTGAAGGAATGTTCCTTCCCTTACAAACATAGATTTAAGTTTTGATTTTTGGTACCAAATTCTTTTGGATTCATAAGCATGAGTTCCTAAAATTCTAGTCCTTTTTGGTATCCATTTAAAAAAGATATTCTTGTCTTAATTAGTGCTAAGTCCTTTAGGGACCCATACACTGTAATAGCCCATTTTTAGTGGTGTCAAATATAGTGGTTTCGAGACCACAATTTCGACAAGTGAGTAAAAATTTTAATGTTTATTTATTGTTTATAGGGTTAAATTAGACTTGTATTAAATTTTCGTTAAGAAATTTTAAAGTTTAAATAGTTAATTAGGTAAAAAAAACTAAATTGAAAAAGGTGCAAAAGTTAAATTTTACTAATTAAATGGATTGAATGGCCTAGGAAATGTAAGTTGGTATATCTATAAGGTAATTATGTCATTTATATTAGTGTGGGACAATGATGGACATGAGTTGGTTATTTTATAAGTGTTTATTAAAGGGTAAAGTAGTAAAACAATAAATAAAAGCATGTACAAGTAAAATAATGTTATCATCTTTTTTCCATTTTCTTGTGTTTACTGAAAATCACCATTGTTGAGCTTGAGATAATTCAGTCAAGTTTCTTTTGGTGCATGATCAAGAAAAGAATCAACTGGATTTGAATAGATGAAAAGTGAAAGTCTCGAATTAATTCTCGACTTTTATTAATACAACTGTTGTGGTCAAGGTTAGTTCGTATGAATTTTATATTTATTAAATTTTATTTTGGTTGATTATTTGTTAATGTTATATTTATTTACAATTTGATTCGGTAATAATTCGATAATTGAATATTTGACGACAAAAGTCCCTTTTGAACATGGAGAATGCTTAGGATACAAATGACATGTTATTAGGGATTATATGTTCGAGTGCTGGTCCTGGATATCCTACCAATGGCTGAGGTCCTACATTTGTTGCGGATTCTCCACGGCTCATATGAGCAGCATCGTGTAGCTAAGATCCTGACTCACAGCTCGTGTGAGCATGCCAATTTCATAACTCCTGTGAGCATTATTGAAAAGGATATAGTTATATGAAAAGGTGTTCTTGAGTATCCAATGTTATTTTATACGGTTCAACGGGTAAGTAAAGTAATAGAAAGGTTTAGATATGAAATTATAGATATCGATGATTTTATGAAATGGTAATATGAGTTATGGAAATGAATTAATAAGGGCATTAATCACATATGTGAAGTAATGTGAGTAAATGTAATTCATTTCATATTGTATCTTATGTTTTATAAATGATGAATTGTTAAGTTATTTACTAATGATGTGAATTGTGGTGTTTACGAAGGTCAATTACTATATTATTTAATGAACATAATTGAACAATTAAATATTAAGGAACAATAAGTTTAAGTTTCTCTTATATGAACTTACTAAGCATTAAATGCTTACATAGTTGTTTTCCTCTATTTTTATAAATCATCAGAATGCTCAATTGGTTGGAATCTTGTCAGAGCCTATCACACTATTCGCCGATCATTTTGGTAGTTTTTGAACGTTTTGGTTATGGTTATAAATGGCATGTATAAGGCTCATGTGCAAATTTCAGGTAAAACCAAATTAATTCAGACAGAATTAATTCGGTTGGGAGTTGGTTAATAATTTTTTGGAAGTTCGGTTAATGGTTAATTTGGTTAGAAATCAGTCAGTTAACTGAATTAACCGAATTTAATAAATAATATTATAATATATAAGTATTCGGTCGTTTCGGTTAATTTTTTTGGAAATATAAATTAAACGGTTGGTTAAGTCAGTTAATTTTTTATATGTTTTATACTTGTTTTAACCAAAAAAAATATATATATATATATATACATTTCGGTTAATTTTTTTGAAAAAATTTCTGTTTGGTTAACGATTAAAGGTTTAAAAGGGTCGGTCAATTCGGTTAATGGTAGTTTAGGTCGGTTAACCGATTGAATACCCCTAGTAATAGGTGTATTTGTATATGCTTGGATACTTATTACAAATGTTATGTATTAAGCTTGGTATAAGTTTACTTGTGTATGTGCCTTTAATATTGGTGTGAATATCTTTATGTAAAGTTGTTTTGGTCTTTTGATATAAACCTTATTTAAGTGTTTGAATCATAGTAGGAACGAATGTAAATGAATAAGAAGAAATGATAAGTTTAGTATGAGTTTTATATATGAACTTATAAATTTGAATGCAAATTAGTTGATATGTCATGTGAATTGAGGTTGATAATTGAATTGTGGTGTCAATGAGGACATATTGATTAGGCACTTAGGTTGATTGTTTTGGCATGTTTTAGGCTTGTTTAAATGTGTTTTTAAAGTTTGGAAATGGTTGATTTTGATTTGGCTTGGTACCTAAGTTTTGGATAAAAGTATGCCTTATTTTTTAAGCTTTTTAAGGTGCACACGGCTTGGGCTTATCCACACGGCCTTGTGTATGTGCCTTATTAATTTTAAGTGCAAGATTTTTCACATGGTCACAGTGAGTTACATGGTCTGAGCACACGGGCGTGTGGGGTAACCATACGGGTTGGCCTCTTTCATACGGCTGTGTGACCATTGTTTCCAAAATTTTTAAATTTTTCTATTTTGATTCAGATTTGTCCCTGATTGTTTCTAAACTATTTTTAGGGCCCCGTAAACTCATTTTAAAGCTCACAAGTTTTATTTTCCTATGAATGAAATGCATATTCGAATGTTGTTATTTAAATTAATGAATGAATAGATTAATTATGTAAATTGTTCTGATATGTGCTGTAATACTTCGTAACCCTAATACGGTGATGGAGATGGGTTAGGGATGTTACATACACTCTTAACAAGTTTTACCTTGCAAATTCTTAAGGAACCTTTATGCCTATAGAAATTAAAGTTTGATTTAACAAAGTTTGTTTTTGATTTTTCTCATTTTTTAAGTCTTTTTGGAGAAACTTTGTTAGATAAAGATTTTTCCTTCTCAAGCAACTCAATTTGCTTTTAATGATCCTCATGAACTTTTGAAAGTAAATTATGCAAGTCAAAATTCTTTTTCTCAAATTCATTAATAATTTCCTACATTTCATTTACTTTCTTCTTAAGTTCATGATTTGTTTTGGAAAGTAAGTCATTTTCAACTCACAATTTTGAAATATTTTTCTTGTGTTTTGAAACCATGACTTTAAATTCTAAACCTATATCATCATAGGCATCTTATAACTCATCAAATGAATAAGAAATTGAACTAGATGAGTTAGAAGTTACCTTAGAGTCTTCGATGGCCATAAGGCAAATGTTGGCTACTTATTGTTCTTCATCATCAGAAGAATCTTCATTGCTCAAAGTAGCAACATTGGCCTTATGTTTTTGTTTGCTTGACTCATTTTTCTTCCATTGGGGACAATCAAACTTGATATGTCCCAACTTTTTGCGTTCGTAATAAATTACGAGATCTTTCTCCTTATTAGATTCAAGCTTCAATCCTTCTTTTCTTTGAAATATTCTTCCCTTGTTTGACTTCATGAATCTTTTAAATATATTAGCAAACATGGTCATTTCTTTATCCTCATCCACTTCGTCACTTGATTCATTTTGTTCATTTGTAGTGGATTTGAGAGCAACACCTATCTTCTTCTTTTCAACTTTCATCTCTTTAACTGTTTCATTGAGCCTCATCTCATATATAAGCAAAGAACAAATAAGCTTATCTAGAGTGAGTGTCTCCAAATTCTTTGCTTCTTTGATGATGGGCATTTTAGATTTCCAAGACTTTGGCAAACTTCTAAGAATTTTTCTCACCACCTCTTCACTGGGATATGTCTTCCCATATGACTTGAGCCCATTAATGATGATTGTGAATCTATCGAATATCGTTTTGATATCCTCCTCGAGCATCATCTTAAAGGTTTCATAATTGAGGGTGAGAATTCCAATTCTAGACTTCTTTAATTGCTTTGTTTCTTCATGTTTGACCTCTAGCTTGTCCTAAATCTTATTGGTATTAGAACAAGATGACACCCTACTATACTCCTTCGGACCAAGTGCACAAAATAGAGTGTGCATGGGCTTGGCATTAAGTTGAATATTCCTTCTATCTTCTTCGTTCCATTCTTTTTTACTCTTTGGAACCATTAGCTCTCTTTCTTGCTTTTGAGGAATAGAGGAACCATCCATTACGATACCCCAAGTCGCAAGATCATTGGATTGAATGAAGAGTATCATTATTGTCTTTCAATAAGAGTAGTTTGCTCCATTGAAATATGGAGGGTTTAAGATAGATTAAGATTCTCCATAAAAAAATTTTCTGGAAGTAAACGTCATTCTTTATAGAATATGTTGATGATTGCTTGAGCTCTCCAAGGATCTTCTCTTGATTGTTAAACTGTCTTTAGAGACTATCTCTGGTACCAATTGTTAGCTTGATCAATCAATTGAAATAGCCAAAAGGAGGTGAATTATCCCTTAAAAAAAATTGTGGAAGCAAGGATAAGAGAATGAAATAATGAACACAAATAATTTAGATTGGTTCAACCACAATTGCTTATTCAACTACATTAGCTTTCCACCACTAAGAATTTTCCCAAATTTACAAATTTGATCAACCTTTTAGGACGAGGTTTAACCTTACTACTCCCTTAAGATTTCTACTCAAATCTTAAAACTTAAACCCTCTCAAAAGAGTAAGCAAATAAGCAAACAAAGAAACAATCCTTATAAGATTAGAATGTTTGCAAGTTAAGCACACACCCAATAAGAAACACTTGAGCTTAAAAAATATGATAAATGATCACAAGTGTTTACAAGAAAAAGATAAAGAATTGAAGCACAAAAGATTGGTATAAGAGGTTTTTTTTAATCTTTCTTGATAGCTCTTGATCTTTTGTAATCTCTCTTATTGTTTAGAAGCTTTGGAAGCTGGTATTTATAGCCCCTAATTGATTTCCAATCGTTGTAGTTGTTAAAGAATTGAATAGAGCCGTTGAAGGTGTAAAACTAGAGCATTAATAACTCCTGCAACAAAAGGTATCGATACCTTTGGAGGGGTATCAATGCTTTGGGCATTTAGTGCCTCAATTTAGTGATCGTTAAAGCCTATAATATCGATACAATAGGGAGGGTATTGATACTTGCTATGAGGTATCAATACATTGGGATGGTATCGGTACTCGAGTAATTTTTTCTTTTAATTTTCAAAACCTTAAACCTCAAAACGGTATCGATACCAGACAAGGTATTGATAAATTTGTTAAAGTATGCCACTTTTTTTAGGGTATTGATACTTTTTATTTTTGCTTAATTTTCTTAAACATCGAAGTTTAAATTAGTATTAATACCAAGTAGGGGTATCAATAAAATAGGAAATGTATCGATACCTTGTTAAAGATATCGATACTTTTAATTTTTGCTCAATATTTCTGAACTTCGAAGCTCATTTTAGTATCTATTCCAAGCATGAATATCAATGCTTGATTCAAGGTATTAATACCTTAGCGATACTTTAAACCTTGGAAGCAGTTTTCACTTGTTAAAAATGTTTGAAAAATATTGTTAACCATTTCGAACTTGTTCAAAATATTTTCTAAGTGTTTGAAGTGTAGATTTAAAAGTTTATCTCTTAAAAATATTTTAAAATAAATTGTAACTTGAAATTTATCAAGTTTTATTCAAAAGAATTATATTTATTATATAAAAATAGATATCAAGCTTAGTTTAATAGTATAAGTAAAATTAAAATTATTCTTTCAATTTATTATAATTCTCTCACTTTTATAACATTTTTAATTATATTTTCTTTTGTTTCCTTTTATTTTTTTATAATTTTTAAAATTATTAAAATTTAATGTTTGAAAATGTTTTAGAGATTTTTTAATTTTTTTTCAAAAAATTGGATTTTTTTTAAAATTTTTATAACTTTTTAAAAAACTTATAAATTATTATATATTTTTAAAAAATATATTTTTTGAAAATTTATTGGAAATATATATTTTTATTTTTTATATATACTTTTGAGTTGTTGGGACATTTTTATAATTTTTAATATTGTATAAATTTTCAAAACAAAATTAGTTATAGGCAATTGTAGACTTACATGTGTATGCTATTCACAGGGTCTCTCCTTATCTCTCACGGATCGTCTTCAAAAAATAAATTTAAACTATATAGATTCTAAATTGTCTTGCTTATTTTCGGATAGACTAATTTACTTCTTACGTTGTAGCTTATCGATATTAATTGCCATTATTTATATTCAACTGTTATTATTTTTTTCACTTTTAAATTATATAAAAATTAAATTATCTTACTTATCTAGAAAACTTTTTACATATTTCTAGAATTTAATCTATTACCATTAAAAAGTGAGTACATAAGATTATTTTGGACAACACTCGTGATGAGGGTATTAATTGGACCTGATCACAGATTGAGTCGGATTAGGTTCAATTTAAGTCGATATAAAGTTTTAGGTTTATTCTTTAGGTCAGGGTCTAACTCGACCTGAAAATAGACTTAAATTTGCCCAAGCTCAACCCGGACTAAAAATGCTAAACTCGAGCCCAACCCGACCTATCTGTATTAATTTTTTTATATTATTTTTGTATAAAAATAAATTTAAGAAATATAATACATCAAATATACTAAAAATATTAAAATAAATATTTCCAACAAATTGGAAATACATTAAAAAAGTATTTATATTAACAATAAAATAAGAGTTATATAATATCCAAATAAAACAACAAAATAGTAGTAATATAATAGCGAAATGGTAGTAAAACAACAACGAAATAGTTGATTCGAGCCAGGCCGGATCGGGCTTGAGCCAAACTTATTTAGAAAACAAGCATTATTTTTTTATCCAAACCCATTTTTTGAGTCTATACTTTTACCTAAACTCTCTCACTTTTCGGATGAGTCTTCGAATCTAAGTGAATAACCTGATTCAGGATCAAAACTAGTATTAACAATTACTACTGACAATAAATATTCTGGTTTAAGAAAATATATATTGGATTAAATTTAGTCATTTTCAAATCAAATGTGACAATTTAATCTATATAATATTCAAAAGTGAGTAAAGTTAAAAATGTACTTAAAAAAATAATGATGGTTAAAAATGATGTCAACTATTTTTTTTAGTAAAATCTAATGTGGTTAAAAAAGGGAAATACAACTTTTAAGAAAAACATAGATACATGTCCATCCATTATTGGTAGAATTTCAATATTATAAAATAAATATTAAAATTTATATAAAAATGCTTTTTTGATTTATTAAATAAAACATAAATTGAAAAGAAATCTCATATGATGGCCTGATGATCAGAGTATTTACAACTCTAAATATGATTTAGGTTCGAATTGCGTTAGCCATATTTATTGTTCAAACTTTGTCCTGTCAAAGAAAAAAAACATAAATTAAAAAGGATAATATTGTGAAATAATTATTGCCAACGAATACTTTCACTTCCTAAGAAAAATAATATGATTCAATATAAAATGTTTTCTTCGACGGATATTTCATAAAAATAATAATTTTAGACTCTTTTTTTTAATTTATTAAAATTTAGATTTGATAATTGATATCAAGGTTTGGTACCATTTACAAGGGAGAATTTGATCGTTTGAAAATTTTTGGATTTTTTTATCTAATTTATAAATTATATATATTTAGAATGTTATATAATTTTTCATTTTTATTTTTGGATTTTTATATTGTTTTTACAAATATTTAGATTTTTTATTTGAATTTAAGAATATTTTTATAATTTTCTGTTAATTTTTTAAATTCAACCAACAATGGATTTACATATGATATTGTTTTTCATTGTCGTATTTTTTTTATCACCTCAGCTATCCTCATTTTCTTAATTTTGAATTTTGAAAACCTTAAGTTATGTGGTTTATTTTAGTATAGAAATTTTTTAATATATCAACGAAAACATCATATTTACAAAAATCATACCTTTTAATTTCTCTCTCCTTTTCCCTTGAATCCATTTGAGTGTTTCTTCGCATCACTGTTTAAAGTCAAATTTGATCGAATTGCCGACATAATGGATATTGTCCACCCAGGACTGAAATCTGCTCCTGCTCCCAATATACAACTATAGATTTATTTCTGATGATGTTTTCAATAAGTTTATCTATGCTCCAAGCTTGGATATCAGATTGTCACGCCACTATTAGTATCCATCTTAACAGCAACACCCATGTCTGAGATTGCCATCAATGAAAATCCCGATTTTCTTGTCAGGGTTTCTGATATGAACCACTCATGCCAATGGATCATTTTTTCTATGCCATCCAACAGTAATGTGATGCATTTCCATGCTATTCAGATGAAAGTCTCCTGGGCCACTGATTCTATTCATGATAATACATAAACAAAATAATTTATTTATTTATTATTTGTTTTTTATAATAAATAATTTTACATTTGTCATAATTAAATTATTAAATTAAAACAAATGAAAAAAACATTTTTTTAAACAAAATGAACAAAAGATATTAAATTCAATTAAATTGGACCGGCAGATGAAATTTTAGGCTGTCCTTCTCCTATGATAATTAAGAATTTAACTTTACCAACCAACTCACTAATTAATTCAAACCGGTTTTTGTCTTTTTAATTCTGAAATTTAAATTTTAGGAATAACAAATTATTAATACAAACAACAACTCATTAATTAATTCAAGAAAAAAAGGGAAAATCTGAAGAAAATAAATTTATTAATTTCTTATTTCAGGTTATGCATGAATTTGATTGTTTGTATTAAATAAATTATATTTTATTTATTTTTTTAATTTTTTTATAAATTTGTAACATTTCAAAAATACCGTGGTTAAGAAACTGAAAACAAAATAATATAAATTTTTTATTTTTAAAATATTTATAGTTTGTATTATTATCCAAATATGTTAAGAACAACAATTTTAATATTTAAAAAATTCAATATTGTCTTTTTAAGGTTGCCAATTGGCTAACGGGAAAATGGGAGCACTTAAAAATTCAAGATAGTTGAGTGACTAAAAAAGATAAAAACGAATAATTCAACAAACATTTTGTAATTTTTCATAGTTGGATGGACAAAAAATAAAATTATTAATAATTGAGCGACTATTTTACAACATTTCATAATTGAATGACAAAATAACAACATCTATAATTTAATGACCTAATTTACCTAAAAAATTATTTGTGTCTTGAAATAACAAGACACAAGTGTCATTGAATAGAAATTTTTTGTAAGTGAAATGATTTTATAATAAAACATCTACCAAAGTTGTAAGTAAAAAAAAAAATTATTTTTCTTTTTAGAAAATTATATATTTTTACTATAATTAAAATATTTTTAATTTTTTTTTGAAGTGATTTAAATTTAAATCTATTTTTGAAGTAATTTAAGTTTTATATGTATGCATGTATAATATTTCTTTAAACAAAATGTTTTTAAAGCTTTAAACTAGATGAAATTTAAATCTATATTTGAATTGTATAAATAACAAATTTTAATAAATTTATCTTAAATTTTAGATATTTTATTAAAAAATTATAAATTATAAATTTCTAATTCTAATTCTAATTTCAGTTCCAAATGCTACCTAAATAAGTTGTGTAATTTTGATTTCAACAAGCAATAACTAAGGGGTACTCTCCAAAGACTCCAACTACCATATTAATATGTAGTGGTTTAAATGATTAAACCTAACTTCTAATAATATATATATGCTTTAAACTTTATCATGTGTTTGGTTTGTCGAGTTCGGGTCGAGTCGATATAAAATTTTAGATTCGTTTTTTATTTAAAAATGAACTTAAAATTCTGCCTAATCTTATTCCAGATTAAAAATGTTAAATCCGAGCCCAATTCGGTTCACCCATATTAATTTCTTTTAGATTATTTTTTATATAAAATTATATATATTTTTATTCTTCATGTCCGTTTTACAGTTCATGTTCGGAGTTTGTGGCTGCCCCTCTCAACAATATCGTCTCCAATGTTCGAAAACATTAAAACACAAAATACATTAAGATAAATGTTTCCCAACAAATTGAAAATACATTTTAAAAAATTTTTATAATTAAATAACACTAAAATAGTTGCAACTTGGCAAGCAAATGACTCTAAAATGGTATCAAAATGAATAATAAAACAAAAGTTATTCAATATCTAAAAAATAACAACAAAACAATAGCGAAACAACTAATTCGAGCCAAAAAATCCTACCCGGGTCTCGACCTGTTTGGAAAACAAGCATTATTTTTTATTTAAGCTTATATTTTTGTCTAAACCTTCCACTTTTTCAATAGAATTTCAGACTTGAACAAATAGTCCGATCCATAACCAATATTAGTCTAAGCTTTCATGCTCCAAGAGCAGTTAAATAAGCCATGAATTTCTAACATTATCCTCAAACTGTAAAAGTATTTATTTAAGGAATTAAACTCCGAGACACAGTAAATAAAAAATAATATTTTATAATTTAATATGAGTTATATGATTTTAGAATCGATTTTAAGGTTTAATGATGCATCATCGAAGACAATAAATTTTCGTTGAAGTGAGAAAGAATATGCAATTTATTACTATTATTATTATTATTATTATTATTATTCTAAGATATGCAAATTATTTTTTAAAATGTGCCTTTTATAAATAAAATTACAATATTTAACAAACTAATTAACATATTCAGGGGCGAAGCCAGGGGGTTGGCATGACCCCGGCCCCCCCTAAAATATAAATGTACTTTTTTGGCCCTTGAATTTTTTTTTAAATTTTAAATTAGTAAAGGTAAAATTGCACCTTGACCCCCTTACAATTATAAAAATTCGATTTAATCATTTACAAATTATAAATATATAAATTATAAAAAATTAAAATTTTATCCGCCCTTTAAAAATTTGTTCTGGCTTCGCCCTGAACATATTTATAGATTAATGTAAACTAAAGAGAAGTAGCATACTCGTGTCGTTACAATTTCCAACGGTTCAAATCTTATTACAATTTTATTTGTACAGACTAACAATTATAATAGTTTATTAATACCACTCTTCCTAAATCATCTCAAACAAAAAATAAAAAATAAATCATCATGAATTAAAAGCAGGCTTACTCATAAGTCAATTATTTATCTAGGTCTGAAAATTTGTCTAAAAAATAAGAAGATTTGAACAAAAATACAAAGCTCAAAAAATAGGCTTGAGTAAAATTCAAGATCCATTTTCTATATGGCCTAAGTTTTGGACAAGATATTTTAGCTCGAGCCATAACCAAATATATTATGTTATAAAAAATATTATATTAATTATATATGTCAAATAGTAATTATATATTGTATTTATATTGAATCATTAACTCAACAATAATTAAACTCATTATCCAAATTAAAAAAATTAAAAAACTTAAACCAGCTAACTAACCCAACAAAAAATATATTTAATACAATAAAATATTTATTACATTTATTTAAAATTTTAATATAATAAAACATTTATTATATTTATAGTAGTGTTTTTTTAATATAAATACTTTTTAATGTGTTAGAAAAAATTTATTTTAGCATTTTTAGTGCATTTAATGTTATATTTTTAAATTTTTAAATAAAAATTAATCTAAAATAAAAAAATATGGACAAGACGAGTCGAATCTAGATTTATATTTCTTAAATTAAACCGGATTTAGACAAAAAATAAATTCATTTTTAAGTCTAGACAAACCTGAACTTGAAGAATAAATCTAGATACATTATATAAACCTAGTACGATCCGATTCATGAGCATTTCTAATTAAAACTAATAATTATTTATATATTATATTTGTCTTTGCTACTATTCTTTGGGGGGTGGGGGGTTCATATAGAGTTGTTTGACTGAATATATATAATTTTTGTTGATAAAATTGGTGATTATTAAGGGGTTATTTGCCAACTGGCTTGGCTAAAAGAAGAGATATTATGACTTTTTCTTAGTGGCTAAGACCTTTTTATTTATTTATTTATTTTAACTTTTGGTATATCCAATTTCCATTTACAAATCATTATAATTTCGTACACGTTACTTTCTTCTTCTTGCTAACCCCTTTTGACCAAAACTAATTGTTAGAATCCAATATTAAGCCTTTCTTGCTTTTGTTCTTACGTGTTTATTTATTATTGTGTTGTATATATATATATATATATATATATATATTAATTACACCATTTTTAACAAAAGAAGATAAAAATTTAATAAAAATGCGATTAATATAATTTAAATTTAAATTACACTTAAAATAATGAATATCTTAATCATCAAATCAATACACGGAATAATTAATAAAATATGAGAATTCACACAAAATTTTAGACTACAAAATTTTCAATACCTCTAACATTGTTATCTAACATCGATTTTTATAATTATAAGCAAAGTTAATCTAGGTTTGTATCGCTCCAGGGGCGAAACCTTGCTACCCTAAAATCGAATATTTTTATTTAGATTTTTATTTTTCAATTTAAATTAATAAAAATAAAATTGTACTTTGGCCTCTTCTAAAAATATAAAATTTTGATTTAATCATTTAAAAATTATAAATATATAAACTATTAAAATGATAAAATTATTTTTTTATTATTATAAAAGTTACAATTTAATTTCGACCCCTAAAAAATTATTCTAATTTTACCCCAATATGAGACCTATATAAAATATCAGCACACATAATGTTTGTCAAAGCCAAATTTAGCTTGAAATATGGGGATTTAACTTTTGTTTAAATCCACTGCATTTGTAAACAAATAACTTAATTGTTTTTTAAATTTTTATAAAGAATTATACTTTTTAAATTTAATATTTAATAAATTATATAAAATTTCATTTATGTTTATATTATTATATTATATATTATTGCAAAGTGAATTTTATATAATATAAATTAGATAATATATGAAAATAAAATAAATTAATATTAAAAAAATAATCGGATTTGGATCAATTTCGAGTCTTGAATGTTAGAGTCCAAACTTGATCTATATTTTAAATGAGCCTAATTTATTTATCCAATATTTATTTTTCTAATCTATTTTTTTCATAACTTTTTTAAATATCAAGCAAAGATTTCGAACTATCACAAATAATCTATCCTTAGACTAATCTAATGTTGAGTTAAAAATTCTACAACTCATCGTTCAACTGTCACAAGTTGAGTCTGTTCAACTGGACCATTTTATTGTCTTATCCTTTTGAATTTAATTTATAAATCATATCATATCATAAAAAAATAATTAAAGAAAAAGCTAATCTAAAAAAATCTATTATATAAAAATTATATAATTTTTAAATCTTTACTATATACTTAAAAGTTAAAACCCTTGTAAGTTAATCCAACCAACCTTTCATTCTTCTTGGAAAATAATAAATGTATTACTATACTGATAGTTTATTTTAATACTTATATATGGGGTGAGTATTCAATCGAGTCGAGTCAAATCGAGTAAAAGATTTTTAAGTTAGCAGAGTTGACGAATCCTATTTTAGCAACCGAATTCAATTTGAATTTTTTAAGAATTGAGTCGAATCAAGTCAAAAAATTTCGAGTCGAGTCGAGTCAAGTCGAATTAACGAATCTTATTATTTATACTCAATGTTTCGTTTACATGGATCGATTATTTTACTAGTAGACAAAGTACAAGCTTTTAGATTAATTTTGAATAAAGGAAAAAAAATGAGAGTGGGGTAATTCGATAAGGAAAGTAAGATTAATAGGTAAACATTTATCAAAACAACGTAATTTTACAATTTGATATTTTTTACTTTTAACTTAAGAAAATGTAAACATTTATTAAAACGACGTAGTTTTGTCTTTTCTTATTTAGATTTTCGGATAACTCGAAATAGGGGTAAGCGTTTGATCAAATGGAGTGAAACCGTTCGAGTTAAATTAGTAAAATTAATAATGTTAAATTAAAATCGTGTACAATATAACTATTTCCATGTTAGAACACATAAATTTGAAACAATATATATTTGAAAACTTTTTTAAAGCAAAATAATTAAAAAATATTATATTTTAATACGATAAACTTGAATCATTAATCACTTATTTATATTCCATACTTATTATTTTATTAAAATTTATATATATTTTAGATTTTTTTAAATTTATACTTTTCAAAAAGAATACAAATTTTAAAATTTTTATAAATATTTTGAATTTTAAAAAATATTTTCAAAATTTGAAAATTACTTTTTTTTTGTAATTTTTGTTAAGAGAGATCAATTTGCTCATTTTCAAAATTGACAGGGGCCAAAATAGTATTTATACTAATTTGTTATTCGAATTATTCGAATTGTAAAAATTCAACTTGACTTGAACTCGAAATCCAAAATTTCTTATTCGAGTTGACTTGAATAATTCGAATAACTCGAATAATTTGATTTAATTAACTTGAAATTAATTTTTTAAATTTTTTTAAATCAGATCAAATTTTATTCACCCCTACTTATATATACTAAAATTTGGAATTAGGATAATATATATTAACTTTGGTTGTGAGTGTGGAGCAAATAATATATATATTTAAAGTTATTTTGAGACAAATAAAAAGATATAAATAGAAAAATGAATTTCAAATAATTTTCAATTAAATTAGTCATTTAAATAATTTTTTTTTGTTACAATTTCATTATAAGTTCTAATTGTATATATATTATTTTAAACAATACCTATAATTACTCTTAACTTCTTTCTTAATTAATAAAAAAAAAAAAGAAAAGCTCCAACGCATTTAAATTAACATCGAATGCCAATTGAGGGGAGATTCAACAAACTTCCTTTTGTTAAATTTAGAAATTGACGTTTCAGTAATAATAATGTTTTTAAAATTAAAACGTGATAAATAAATAAATGACCTTGTAGAAATAGTCGGTCCATATCATAGTTGATGCCAGTGTGAGAAGAAAGCAGAAACTTTATCATTTGTTCCATGCGGCGTCCGCAGGAAAGGAAAGCAGCCCACAGGTAAAATAAATTAAATAAATTTACAAAAAAATTATCCTGAATTTTCTCATTTACCTTTTTCTTTTAATTTTTTATTCATCCATTAATGAAAAAACTCTTCACCTTCTCCTTCCTATTTCCCCAAATTACCCCTCTCAATAAAGTAAATACCGTTTATGCTTTCAATTGCTTCATAAAGACACAACAAATTTATTAGGTCTATAGAAATTTAACCCTTTTTTTATTAAAAAAATTGAATTTTCAATTTATGAAAATCTGTTACTTCTTGAAGCGGTGAATTAATTAATCTTCCATATTTACCCTTATCATCTTCATTCTTTTCCTTGGAATTGTTCTGCGTTCAGATTTTATTTTGAAGGTAGGGGTTTTGATGGTCATATTTGGATTTGTGGGGTACCCTTGTAAAACAAGAAATTTTAGGAAAAAAATATATTATTGGTTTTTTATTTTATCAAAAGAAAATAGTAACCTTTTTTTTTTCCTCTGTTGATTTTGATTTTTCTTCTGGTGTTAGGGTTAGGGTTAGGTTTAGATCCGTTTAAAATCAGATTCAACTTTTCAATTCGTTTCCACTCTATATTTTTCTAAAATTTTTATTATGGTTTTAAATTTAGAAAATTTTTAGTGATTCTTTTTTCTCCCTGAAAAATTGGTCTAGTCAAAAGGAGTTATTTCAGCTGCTTAAGGGAAGTCAAGTTATAGAAATCTTTTGGATCATGTAAGCTCCATTTTTTTTTAATTTATTTAATTTTTTAGATTTATTTTTAGGGAAATTTTTCTTGAATTCCTTTTTGTCTGATGATGACTATAAAATACGAAACTAGAATTTTATGAGCTGTATTTTATTTTATTTTGTTCTGAAAATTTTCTCGATCAAATTATTTGTTTGTGTTCTTTTAGGGTTTAGGACTGCTTAATCAATTGGGAAAGTAATGCAGGACCTCGATCATGGATTTAGCTGGACATTTATGTAGCATAAATTTTGTTTAGGTCTCCTGATTTGATTCTCTTTATATATATATATATAAAAAGAAAACTGGAAAATCTGTTTATGAGTTTGATTTTCAATCTTATCTTTGCATATGAATATCTAAAGGCTACAGTTGATGAGTTTTATTGATGAAAAAATTTCTGATCCAAGAAGGGTCTGCATGGTGTTATTTTCCTGTTATGTGGAACTTTCTGGAAATATTATTTTTAGAAATTTTGATTTCAAGGTTACATATTTGAAGGATCATGATTTTGAAGGTAGAAAAATCACATAGATTTCGACTGCATCATTACTTCCCTGGTTTTAATTGATTATATAAAAAATGAGAAGGCATTAGTCTTGTTGATTCACCTAATTAGGCTATATTAATAATTGGGGTAGGAGTTTTATCAAATGAATCTTATGGCTCTTTGTATAACTTCAGGTGGTGTAGATGCAAAATTATATTTGTATCTTCATTTCAGCTATTATCTATGGCGTGATTCTAGGATTTGGGGATTGACTTACGCATGAGTCAAAGGAAATATGATTTATCATGCTTCTAAGTGTTAAGCCCAGCAACATACTTCAGCATTGACCCTTACAAGTATAGCGAGAATGAAAATGTATACCAGGGATAAGACTAAAGCATAAATCTTGTGAATTTTATATTATTCGGTCTCTCTCTCATTCTCAATTAGCAATTATCAGTATCAAATATTCAGGAATATGGTCGTCCTGTGTTCTTAGCATCCTCATATCTTCTTAGTAGTACTGAATTGTGGTTTTCTGGAGAAAACCTGAGATTTATTGTAACAGTTAATGTGATGTTTACATGATGTATGCTGAGTTAAGGAACATAATGGTTTGATTTTGGAATGGAGTGAAGCTTTTGGATTATGTTTGTCTATTTGTTTTCTTAATAACTGCTTTCTATTTCTGTGTAGATAAAGTTGCTTTTTACGGCAGTTCAGAATTATGGTTAGGATGTTGGGATGCTGAATTGATTCTTAATTAAGGTAGGCCTGTTTTGTATTCGACTATTTCCTATTCCAGATACAGGTGCAGTGTTTGAATTGTCACCTGTTGTCTTGTGTAGCAATACTGATGGGGACAGAACTTATGAGAGTTTGTGTTAAAGAAGAGAACGATGATATTCCACCAGTTCCACCAGGTTTCGAGTCATATGCATCTTTTACTCTAACAAGGGGGGCACAAGAGAATGTGAAACATGAGAGTGATAATGTAAAGTATTGTTCAGCCTCTGCAACCACAATTAGTTCTGTTGCCAATCCTGTCCAGAAGGAAACTGAGTTGGGCGATGGTGAAAGCACAAAGATTACAAGGTCTTTGAGGCGAAGACCTTGGATAAACTATGGTAGATACGATAACAGTCCAGAAGACGAGCTTGATTGTGAAAAGCTTGATCAAGTTAGTTTCTTCTTCTAACTTATTTGTTGAACCTTCTGTTTTCTTTTCTTTGTTTTTTTGAAAACATTGTTTTATAAAAGTTCTGGATGCTGATTTTGAAAAAAATTCAAAATAGTATGCTATCACTTTATGGCAATTCTATATGTTGGTAGTTTCATGTATGCCATTCATTTGAGCAGAATCAAAGATTGAGACATAATCTTCCTAAAGGTGTCATTCGTGGATGTCCAGAGTGTAATGATTGCCAAAAGGTAAGTTCTTCAACTTCTTTTGTTCTTTCCTAGTTTTGTTAACTTTTTACATGTTTCGCTATCTGGCAGCACCACTCCTCTATTGTCGTTTGTTTTTTTGACCGTACAGTTATATTAATCAATCTGTAGTAGCAACATCCTAGATGTAAGAATGACTTGGAAATGCCCTATAGTTAAGTTTTGGCTAATTTATATTTTAATGTAGCTTAAAGTGACAATGACTGGTAATTGAAAATGGAGCTAAACTATACAATCTGGATTGTACGATTGATATGCTGTTTTTTCTTTTGTTAGCCGTTGTCTTCAAATATTATTTCACTGATATGTTAAGTGGTGGAACAGGTGATTGCAAGATGGCATCCAGAGGAAGCATGTAGGCCAGGTGTTGAGGATGCGCCTGTGTTCTACCCAACAGAAAAGGTATTCAATGTTGCTTACAACTTTGAGTTGTTTGAATATCATAATTTGCCTACTATAGTTGTTACTGGTTAAACCTGCAGTTCTGAATTAGAGAATTAAATATCTTCACTGGTTTTGTATTGTTTCTTCAGGAGTTTGAAGATACTTTGAACTATATAGCTAGCATACGACCAAAAGCAGAAAAATATGGAATCTGTCGCATTGTTCCTCCATCTTCTTGGAAACCTCCTTGTCCTCTCAAAGAAAAGAATATATGGGAAAATGCTAGATTTGCTACTCGTGTGCAGAGGGTTGACAAACTTCAGAATCGTAATTCAATGAGGAAAATGTCAAAAGTTAATAACAGTATGAGGAGGAAAAGGAGAAGATACATGAGAATGGCTGTAGACTGTAGTTCTGATAGTGGAAGTATCTGGTCTGCTGATGCCGGATTTTGTGAAGTAGAGAGGTTTGGGTTTGAACCTGGTCCAGAGTTTACACTGGATAAATTTCAGAAGTATGCTGATGATTTCAAGGCTCAGTACTTTAGGAGGAAGGAAAATGATGTAGATATGGAAGGTAAAGTGACCGTTCTGCCAGATCTCCATGAAGCTTCAGTTGAGAATATTGAGGGTGAATACTGGCGCATAGTGGAGAAAGCAACTGAGGAAATAGAGGTAAGATTTGTGAATTTGGAAAAATATCACCTTTCCTTTCTGTTGATTAATTTACTTAGTGCTGGCTGCTGGAGCTATTGAAGTAATGGTCCTGCTCCAGGAGGCTATGTTTGGACCAAATAAGGGTTTGTCAAAACAATTTTTTTTAGCCTTTCTTAAAGCTGAGATGAGTTTCTCAAGGCTGGGAAGTTCCAAATTGGGGATTCTAGAAAATGTCAGTAGGAGAATCTGATGGAAAAAGGCCATGAAATTTCAAGTAGACAAAAGGAAATAGTTCATAGTTATTTCCAACAATTTCATTCTGTTAAAGTATTTAAAAACCTCACATCAACAGAACTGTTATTTTTCACTCAAACTAGAGCAATCAAGCTCCTGTTTTTTTTATCTGCGCTGTTCTTTCCCTCATTTAAACTGGTTGCAAAGAGGGGTTGCTAATTCATATGCTCCTTTCCTTTTCAGGTCTTATATGGGGCTGATCTGGAAACTGGGGTTTTTGGCAGTGGGTTTCCTAAGAAGTCCAGTCAAGTTGGACTTGCTTCCAACGACAAGTACATAAATTCTGGTTGGAACTTAAATAACTTCCCCAGGCTACCTGGATCCGTTCTCAATTATGAAAGCAGTGATATTTCTGGGGTTCTGGTTCCCTGGTTGTATGTAGGAATGTGCTTTTCCTCCTTCTGTTGGGTAAGACTTCCCATGTGTGATTCGAACTCTTGCCTCTGGGATTTTCTGATAATTTTGCATTAACCTAGCTTGTGAGAAATGAATTCATGTCTATTTATTTTGTTTGGGTGAGTTTATACCCCATTAGGCCCTCTCATAGATCATGTGCCTGTAATTTGGCATAATAAGAATAGTTAAGTAGTTTGGTATGCCTGAAAAGTGATCAGATCCTGGATAGCGCTGATGTGAAACCATGGATGAATTTGTTACCAAAATAATGGAAGAAACCCTTAACAAAATATTAGGCCACCTATTGCACCATGCAGATTTTGTGGATGTAGTTTTATGTTTTTAGGTGTTCACCAAGTAATGATTCTTTTGGACTTATGAGTTTTTGAAGTCTCATTTAAGGCCATTACTAGGATGACCTGAGGATGCTTATGATTGCTTTTCTTTCCATTTGTTTTATGTGGATGGGACTAGCATGTTGAAGATCACCACCTATACTCGTTGAATTTCATGCATTGGGGTGCTCCGAAAATTTGGTATGGCGTTCCTGGAAAGGATGCTCCTAAACTGGAGGAGGCTATGAAAAAGCATTTGCCTGACCTTTTTGATGAACAACCTGACCTGCTTCACAAACTGGTGAGTTAAAAGATCTATGATTTGGTGTTTATATTTGTAATTATACCTAGGCGACTTTATCTAACTGTTTTGGAGCATGCCAATTGTTAGTAAGAAGCCAAATTTATCAGATTATACTCTTGCTTCTTGAATTATGAGATAATCCTGATAGCTGATAGCTCTTTATTGAGATAGCATGTTTTACTTGGATCAATCATTTAGTGTCTTGGTAAAATCAATTCTAAGCAGAACCTGGCACAACAATTCAAGGGGTACTGGCTATAATGATTCCTAATTAAAATTTTTAATGTTTAAGACAAGATCACAAAGCGACCTTTCCAAGCCACTAGCAAAATGATTTTTAACCTGAACTAGTTTTAGGTAATATGAACTGAGTGGACTTGAACTGGCTCTAGTCTCTTTTCTACTTTGGATATCCGAGAGATGTGAGGCTGCTTTTCTGGTTCACTATCATATTAGACTACTGCATAACAAGTCTGTACATCATGTTGCAAATGTAGTGGATGTTTTTAATTAACTGTTCATTGTTGCATGCTACGGAAGATTAAATTTGTAGTCGTAATCCATAGTTGATCTTTTCTCCCATGTATGCTTAATTACTGTAATATTACTGCAATACCAAATATGCTCTGACCGTCTTTCTTTCATGCAGGTCACTCAGCTGTCCCCTTCGATACTAAAATCTGAAGGGGTACCTGTCTATCGATGTGTTCAGAATGCTGGAGAATTTGTTCTGACATTCCCTAGAGCATATCATGCAGGGTTCAACTGTGGTTTCAATTGTGCAGAGGCAGTAAATGTAGCTCCTGTTGACTGGTTACCGCATGGACAGATTGCTATTGAGCTATACCGTGAACAGGGAAGGAAAACTTCCATCTCACATGATAAATTGTTGCTTGGAGCAGCAAGGGAAGCAGTCAAAGCCCACTGGGAACTCAGTTTATTGAAGAAGCATACTTCTGATAACTTAAGGTGGAAAGGTGTATGTGGAAAAGATGGAATTTTAGCTAAAACTCTCAAGGTAAGTATTATGTCCATTATTTGTCTTTGGGCTGATTTATTGTGTGGGACTTTATGAATTCTGGCTTAGTTCAGAATGTAAATGATCTAGATCTGAACTGTGTAAATTTCATTCTTAAGCTAGATTTTTGTATCAAACTCAAATTGAATGTTTGGTAAACTTTTTATGCGGTTTTGGAATAGTCCAATCTCTAGTAATCGTTGTTCCCAAATCTCTAAATATTTATTTGCATATATATGCATGTAGATAAATTCATGCGTGTATATTTCCATGTTTATTGTATACGTCCATTTAGACCCATGACCTATTATGCTGTATGTGTATATGTAAAATTCATTTTGTAGAAAATACGTATGAATTTATCCCTGGATTTGGATCTAGTATTCAATTGCAGTAATACACAAGTCATTTCTATATTGTTGATAACCTGTATCTAGTAGTTAATTTAATTTCAATGCAAATTCTGAAATAGAATTCATGTTTACCACAGTTTTGTAATATTTATTAACTTTTTAGCATATAAGCAATGCTTATATGACCTTGGGTTGATTTTGACCCGCTTTATATATTTTTATTGCCCACAGGCACGTGTTGAGATGGAACGTCTAAGCAGGGAATATTTTTGCAGTTCCTCTCATACTGCTAAAATGGAGAGCAATTTTGATGCTACCAGTGAGCGAGAATGCAGTATATGTTTTTTTGATTTGCACCTTTCTGCAGCAGGTTGTCATTGCTCCCCTGATAGATATGCATGCCTGAATCATGCAAAGCAGTTCTGCTCATGTGCTAGAGGTTCCAAAATTTTCCTATTTCGATATGATATAAATGAGTTAAATATCCTTGTTGAAGCAGTGGAAGGAAAACTAAGTGCAATATATAGGTGGGCAAGACTAGATCTTGGGCTGGCCCTGAGTTCATATGTAACCAAGGACAATATAGGTGGTAGGTTATCCCATACATTGGAAGGAGTACCTAAAGAAGTGCCTCAACCATCAGTCATTTCCTCCAGAGAATTACCAGGAGAAGATATGTCGAAAAAGAAACCCTTGATATTAGCTCAAATTTCTGCTCAGATGTTATTGCTACAAAGAAATAAACAATCAGAGGCTACTTTACCATCAAAAGATCCAAATTCTAAGTTGAAGAAAGGGGAATCTGTTCTTTCTGCTTTAAACTTGAGCATGCCTGGAAGCCAAACTGCCATGACAAGTGGAGTGAAGAAGCCTTCATCTCCAGCAGTCGTTAATACTATTCTTCTTAGTGATGATGAAGGTGATGAACCAGAGAAACCAGTTTCAGAAATACGAAAAGAACATTCTATCAAAGAGCATCCAGAAGCCTCAGTGAGGGTGGCACCATCTGGTGAAAAAGCAAGCACATGTAATTACAAGAATGAGGCTATCTTAACTACCCCTCTAACTGATGCTCCATTTACGAATCAAAAGGATGCCAATTCCCCTGATGTACAAAGAAATAATCATTCATCTCATTATTCTGAAGTGAAAGATGAGCATTCTGGAAATGGAATCACATTGCTAGGATCTAGTCGCCAGAATGATTTTTGCCATTTAGAATCTGCCACTGCAGAATCTGGTAGAAATGTTCAGGATTCTTCTAATACCATAGAGATGGATAATAACAGGAATAATCTGTTGACTGGTGAAAGCAACCTTCAGCATCTGCTGCCTTGGGGAAGTGAAAAAGTTGACAAGGATAAGCATGAGAAGGTGGGAGCCGTTGCCTCTGCAAATTTAGTTGACAACACAAGAACTAATGTAGGTGGGCCATCTTGCTCTCAAAATAATGTTGACAGAAATGTCCGGCAGAAAGGTCCTCGCATTGCTAAGGTAGTGCGTAGGATCAACTGTAATGTTGAGCCTCTGGAATTTGGAGTTGTGCTCTCTGGGAAATTATGGTGCAGCAGCCAGGCCATTTTCCCAAAAGGTTAGTTGCATTGGTGTTTACTAGGGCTGATGCATGTCAATATGCTAAGTATACTAGCTAGATGTATTCACTTGGTTATTCTAATCAATGCAGGATTTAAGAGCCGGGTTAGGTATATTAGTGTTTTAGATCCAACAAATATGGCATACTATGTCTCAGAAATTTTGGATGCGGAGAGGGATGGACCTCTGTTCATGGTAATTGAAAATTTTATGGTATCAACTATGTTTTT